>VMOF01000035.1:59190170-59335170 GCA_011764245.1 Trialeurodes vaporariorum | reverse complement strand
GGAATTGTCTTTCTCTCTCTCCCTCCATTTGAACTTATGTGTTAGAAAAGGACAGCAGAGGGGGCCATCATGTGACTTTGGCCCCCTCTTCTGTCCTTTTCTAACGCACATTTTTAAATGAGAGGAGAGAGAGGAAGACAATTCCCTGTATCCGCCCATGATCCCCCTCGGCTCTTTTTCCCCCCTCAAAACCACGGATTTCTTTAACGACTTCCGCCGCGCGCCTCGCGAATAAAAATTGTCTCCCCCTCGATATATTAATTAAACTTCCAGATAGTAGACAGAATGGTTATAAAAGTGCTCAATAGAGATTGCGGTTCATGTGTTGCGTTTCGACCAATTGAAGGATGCACGGTCGCGTGAGATGACCATTGACCGCGCTCTATAGGACACTATACGGGAAGTAATGTGATCAAAGATAAGTGATCTTATTGCGGGGTGGACGGTGGTCAACGGCGGAGATCTGAATAGCTAATACCTTGTTTATATGTCAAGATGCCGAATTTGGCGGTATATTAAAAAAAAAATGTATATGCTAAGTTAAAAGGGAAATTTTGAATATTATTATACGAAAAACGGCAGACCTGATGCTTTAAGAATCAGTGTTACCATTTCTAACATGATTATTTCATTTCCCTTCCATTTGACTTAATCTAAGTATAAAAATTGATGGTTTATGGGCAAATTTGGCAACATTGAGGATAAATAATCTTGAGGTATCTAGATAATGTTTTAGAATAACGAGTTTTTCGCATTTGAAGCGTTACAGTTGCCAAGTTCCCCATAGGCATTTCTTGACCTTGGAAGATAAAGAAAATATAATATTTTGAAGGATATCTGTCAAATGCTGTAAGTTACAGCATTTGATCTGACGATTCAGCTTGGAAAATGGAGTCGATCTCCCTCAAGGGTTTTTATATCTATTGCATCTAAGGATCTTTCACTCATGCATGTCAACTCACGACTCTTAAACATGGGCAAAAAGATGATGTCGCCAAAATCCCTCTATCCATTCAGCTTGGAAAATAGAGTCGATCGCCCTCAAGGGTTTTCATATCTTTTGGAATGGGGCTGTTTCACTCAAAGCAACACTTGACTCATAACATGGGCAAAAAGGTGATGTCGCCAAAACCTCTCTTGTGATCCCTCTATCGATTCAGCTTGGAAAATGGAGTCGATCGCCCTCAAGGGTTTTCATATCTTTTGAAATGGGACCGTTTCACTCATAGCAACACTTGACTAATAACATGGGCAAAAAAGGGGATGTCGCCAAAACCCCTCTTGTGACCCCTCTATCGATTCAGCTTGAAAAATGGAGTCGATCGCCCTCAAGGGTTTTCATATTTTTTGCAATGGGGTCGTTTCACTCATAGTAACACATGGCTCATCACATTATCCCATCTTCAATCATCATCCTTGGAACTCCTGTGTGTGATCGTTTCCTTTTGATACATTTTTCGACTCAAATATCGGTATCCGTACCTTATTTCACAACTTTTTGTAAGGAATTGAGGATATTGAGACGTAAGAATTCGAACAGATGCCGTTAGTTTTTATTGTTGATTTGTTTATGAAGTCAGGTGTGATGACAGTCAGCCGTGATTATTTGAATGTGCCTCGCTAACCCCGCGAAAAATCGTGCACTTGGTCGGAAGATACAGGGGTAAATAATGTCTAGTGTTTTTCGCAACTTGTGAGATTATTAATAAATTTTGTGTTTTCGGATGCTGTCATTGTCACTTTTATGGCTTTTTACGTATGAATTGATACTTTAAAACGCTCTAGCCGAAGTGTGCAATAGACCCATTGCCGTATCTCTACTATGAAGGAGTCAGTGGTGATTTAATTAGTGAAGTGCGGCTATTATAGGTAGTTTTACACAATATACACATTAACACACGTGTAGTGCAGGATTATTATTCATCGACAATAATTATCGCTGAAGGAATCCCCAAAGACGATCCGTCGGGACGCGCGCCGAGTGCTGAGCTCGAAACTCGAGTCCGCCAATCCGAAGCGACAGAGGATGACAAGCGACAAGAGCCACACTGCTTATGCTACTGCTGTTACAGTCATTTGACTCTGCTTAAACCGCCTCTCTGTGGAGATTGCAGGTGTGCTCACGATAACCGAATTAATTTAATTCCGCGGGTCTATGTTCACAGGGTTGCCGAACTGCTACGAGCAGAAACGGTAGAGCCCCTTTCACACGGAAAAAAAAGAATGGTGTAATTTACCATTCGCATAGCTGATTTTGGCCCCTACCAGAGTTAAGATAAACTTGACCAGAGTTATGGAACATTTGACCAGAGTTATGGAACATTTGACCAGGAATCAGGTCAATTTCACTTCATACCTGGTCAAATGTTCCATAACTCTGGTCAAGTTTATCTTAACTCTGTTAGGGGCCAAAATCAGCTATGCGAGTGGTAAATTACACCATTCTTTTTTTTCCTTGCTCTGAAAAAAACAGCTATCGTAAGATTTACCATAACTTGGTTCACATCTACGACTGCAGTCCAAGAAAATTTTAAATTTTACGTTTTCCGTGGTTTGAGTACAAGACGTATTGGTTAAATTTTAAGCATACATGTTTCTTGGACTGTCGGAAATTTTAGCTGTTTTTTAAGTGTACACAATGAGAGTTGCGCCATGTTGTACATCATTTCTGATTGGTTCTCAGATTTAAGCTCTCTGAGGAAGCCCCAAGAGGCAAAATGCAAATGGCGGACATTTTTTTTTTCTATACTTCTCGCACTCGCTCATTTTATACATTTACGGTACCGTGGCTGCAGTAATTATTATTGATTTTCCCTCTGCTTTGAATGTTATGCTGGAGGACATTATCTCTTGCGATAACGACCGTTACTGTTTAGAATTGAAACCCACAGTGATGGGCAAAAATTATCTTTTGGATAACCATGAATAATTCACTAAAATTATTCGCATTATTCTCATGTTATTCCAACTGGTGAATCGAAGTTTTGACATTACAAACATATTCATCTGTCAGAAGATGAATGACTGAATAGTTATAGTTAATTATTCATGGTTATTCAAAAAATTAGTTTTGCCAATCACTTTCGAAACAAATAACTCATTGAAATAGCGGCAACAGCGTCATCCGCCATTTGCATTTTGCCTCTTGAGTGAGGTCCATGGTGTGTTTCCTTTTCTCCATTTTTGAAGAAAAATAACATGACACATGGCGGTACTCTCGTCGTATACATAAAGAGACTTTAGTTAAAGCATGGTTTAAACCTGTGAGAATACTTCGTAGTATAGTTATCGGAATGAATTCAACCCTCTAAGGACCAGGGGGGCGATCATTTACTTCATCGATACACATACATCATCGTTAAGACTATTCGGTGTTCATGAGTGATGCCATTGGTCAAAAATGATAAAAATTGGCTGTTGCTATTGTAACCATTGTGACCTTGGTATGGGAACAAAATCCATCTATGAAAGACCAGTAAAAACGGACACTTTAATGAAGGTTACCATGGCAAATGCCAAGTTTTATCATTTTCGACCAATGGCATCACTCACAGACAGTCCGAACAATCGGTTTATAGATAAAGTAAAAGATCAGGGACCAAATAATCAACCCTCGGCATCTGTTCGAATTCTTACGTCTCAATATCCTCAATTCCTTACAAAAAGTTGTGAAATAAGGTACGGATACCGATATTTGAGTCGAAAAATGTATCAAAAGGAAACGACTTGACGGTCCTCCGAAAGACGTTGGATGGTGCTTACGTAAGTATGTTTGCGTGTAGTTTATACCCCCCGTAAGTGCTCACCGATCATCTGCGTGCGGGACCGTGAGGACGCAACACTATTTGGTCCCTGGTCAGTTCAAAAGAACACCGCACTCTTCCGTTCATAAACGGAAGGTAGTTAACTGTTCGTACTTGATGGAGTTGGAATTCCCTATACGACGATTTTAAGGCGCTCCTGACGAAACCTTTACTTGTAAGTGTTTTCATCAATACTAGCGTTTATCCGGAATGACGACTTAAACAATCAGTAATGTACTAGAGGGTAAAAACGAGTATACTCGGGCTTGGTCAATGGCGGCTCGTGAGATGCGATATATCGATGCACACTCCATTTAAAACTATCGAAAAGTATCGATTTATCGGGGGTTCAATTGCACCCCCTGACGATCGATAATTTTCTATAGATTTAAATGGAGTACACATCGATATCTCGCATTTCACGAGCCGCCACTGGGCTTTGTCCATAAAGGGTTAAACCAGCATCAGCATATGCATTGGGGTATTGTAATATGGCCCACCAGTCCTCATCCACCAAACACAAAGAAATCAAACTATATCGTAATCGTAATATCGTAAATTTCTAAACGCGAGCAAGTTTTATTAAAAAAATATTTTTTTTTTTTTTTTTTTTTTTTTTTTTTTTTTTTTTTTTTTAGAAGCTATAGGTATTGATTTAAACTTTTTTGTGTAACAGATGAAAAGTTGCAACACGTGAGTGTAACACGCCAAACTGTGTAATTTTTGCGCGACATTTTACCCCGGCTGAACAGTGAATACGAACGTAGAGCAAAACAACCAATTAAAACTGAGTCTAAATATCTAATGAGTTTGAAATGTGTACCCACCTCGGGTAACATTTGGCACCTATCCGATAATTGCCTGAATTCAGAGCGAGATGTATCATTCCCTCAATTATTCCGCCCATGTTATGTTAATACCTAAATAATTGAACATCTCCGCCTGTTGATTGAAACTAGGACGCCACCATTTTTCCTAATTTTTAAGCGCCTCACGGTATACCTATAGCGGAAGAGGATGTACCCTAAGGCGAGTATAGTTCACCCAATTGGAGGTTAGAATTTGCAGATAAATGAAAATCAAAATAAGTGTAGAGGTCGTGAATTTGGCCGCTGGAAAACAATTAAAGGCAGTTTAACATTTACAAGTTGATCCGGTCGAAACCGGGTGAATGCGCTACGTGACTGAGGTTAGGTGATGAAAGGGTAGGGTAAGGTTATTTGGTTAATGGTGGAACCATATGCAGGTATCATAGGAGACCTATAATTTCTCTATCCCTTTCTAAATGTAGAGACCTACTTTGTCAACCTAATTGTCTAACTAATTTCTCTACCTCTTTCTAAATGTAGAGACACACACGAGGAGAGCCTCAAATCATAGATAAGAATCTCCTGTAATACCTGCGCAGTAGTGTGCGAGATCATCCAAAAGTGACCAAAATTCATTGAGAAAATTTCTCATCGCAATTTATTTTTTATAAAATTTCAAGTCCAATTTTAATCATAGAGAACACTTTCAACAAGCAATTTAAACCTAGAAATGTCACTGAAAAGCCTTAAAATATTAACTCAAAAGGTCGAAAGCGATGATTTTTTTTTTTTTTTTTTTTTTTTTTTTTTTTTTTTTTTTTTTTCCACTGATTTTTGGCTACTTTTGTTTTTGATCGTAAACCATGGTGCTGCGTAGCTCCACCACTACGCCTCAAAATTCGAAGTAATTTCGAGAGTTCTGTAAATGCATTGTGTTATTTTTTGATGCACTCATCAGACTTTTCGCTGGTTATTATAGGCAGGATTTGCCTACATGGGAGGGGGGAGGGTACCATTTGCATATAGCTGATTTTGGAGTCTGATATCAAGTATGTTAAATTTTACTAAATGGTAAATGCAGCATACATTTTGATGAAATGTACCAACAGGTTATCTAAATTTACCACAAGGTACGTTGCATTTTATCATGTAAAGGTAAAACTTACCATACTTGATAGCAGACTCCAAAATCAGCTATTCCGATGGTAAATTCTACCAGTCTTTTTTTTCCGTTTAACTATTCAATCGCCTTTGTATAGCAAAAGTTAACGAGCGCTCCATTTTACTCCTGGAATTAGTCCCTTTGCTCAAAATCGTTGCTTCTCATATAAATTGATGATGATGATTTTTTTTTTGGTCCCCAAAGTCACTCTGTAAGCTTTCGTGAAAAATAAGTCTAGATACTCTTTACTACTTTCCTCTATATAATGCTGCTCCATTGGAATTCTTTATACTTACTCTGGATCGCCGCGCTCCACCAGTCCTCCACGCCGCCGCGCGCCATATCCGTCCTCGCAATAAATCAGAGACGAACTGAATTTAAGTTAAATTAATGTGAGTGGAGCTGTGGTTTTCGAGGGGGTAGGGCGCATTGTTATAAAGTGGAAAAGTAAGACGTTAAAACCTGGATTATTAGAGAATTTATTTCCTCGGCCCTCTAACCAGAGAAACGGTAAGGGTTATCGACGAGGTGGTGGGTCAGGACAGTGGATAGGTGGGAAAGAGGGAGGGGGAGGGTGACTAACGGGGGGGGGGGGGGGGTGAAAAATGATGGAAAACCAAGGAAGGGACGTCACGGAATTCCTCGGGACACGAGTTGCGGCGGTGTGAGCAAGTCTCAAAGGAGTGAAAAAGATCCTGGGGGGAGGAAGAGAGAGAGAGAGAGAGAGAGAGAGAGAGAGAGAGAGAGAGAGAGAGAGAGAGAGAGAGAGAGAGAGAGAGAGAGAGAGAGAGAGAGAGAGAGAGAGAGAGAGAGAGAGGCAAGAGAGAGAAATGAGCATGAAGAAATTCCGGGAAACGGGAATGGAGCTGATAGAGAGAGAGAGTGAGAGAGATGCAGAGAGAGATGAAGAGTGAGAGAAAGAGAGAGAGAGAGAGAGAGAGAGAGAGAGAGAGAGAGAGAGAGAGAGAGAGAGAGAGAGAGAGAGACTCAGACTGAGAGAGCATCGTTTTCCCATTACGAGGGAAATCCAGGAATAAAAGAGCGGTGCGGATAGTGAGAGCAGACTGAGAGTCAGAGACCGGGCTTCGGCTACGTGACAATGGTGAGGTCGCGGGTCCGGAGGTAGGTATCGGGGGTGGTCCCGTGCGAAAAAAGAAGGGACTCCGCAAGTCGCGAGTTTGTCTTACTTATTCCTCCTCTCACCCGTTTTGGTCCCCCCTTTCCGACCCCGCTCAGGTACCCTCGTTTACTATCGGGACTTGGGAGCTCTCTCTCTCCCTCTCACTCTTCATCTCTCTCTCTCCCTCTCACTCTTCATCTCTCTCTCTCCCTCTCTCTCTCTTTTTCTCTCTCTGCCTAACGACTCGCAGTGAAAGGAAAACACGTTTAAACCTGGTCATTGATATCAACCGAAAATAAGTAGAATAAATTAAGATCTCGGTACGGAAAAAAAAGTACGGCTGGGGCTATTGCACACTTTTGCTATAAGCGATTTAATAGTCGATTACGGCGTAAAAACCTCAAAAAATAACGATGACGCACTAAAAACTTCCAAAATCCACTCCTAAACTCAATAAACTCAGTTATTTGCGCGAGCGTAATGGTGACCGAAGGCACTAACAATGGGAGATTCCCATCTAACAATTCGGAAACTCCATCAAGAAGTGACCAATAAGAGACTACTTTCATGTGACACCGGTGTCACTAGGTGTTGCGGCACCATTCATCGGATGTGGATCATCAATCTGATGACTACTCTGTGAATCATCCTTGTCAACATAGAAAGAGTGTCGAGATTAAGATAGGAATCTCCCATTATTAGTGCCTTCGGCCACCATTACGCTCGCGCAAATAATATGTTAATTGAGTATAGGAAGGGATTTTGGAAGTTTTTAGTGCCGCCATCGTTATTTTTTTGAGGTTTTTTACGCCATAATCGACTATTAAATCGCTTATAGCAAAAGTGTGCAATAGCCCCATTTATGAGACGCTAAGGAAATTTTGACACCTGCCAGTAAGTAAGTACGGTAAACTTCGCCAGAGTATGGCAACGATACACGCAGTAAAATTCGGTTAAGAAGTCATTTTTTGAGAATTTGTCTTTGAAGACTTATGATTTTTCTTTTTTATTATCTGAATGTATTAAATGAATTGGGCGTCCTGACAGGAACGGCGTAATATTTTCACTCGATTTTTCAAGTCAAGTTTCAACAGTATTGGCCCTTGATTGACGGATAAATCAAGAACCGAAACGTTGGGAAAATATTAGGCTAGGTTACATGATGAAACGCCGCACTATGGTCCAGAAGTCCGATTTAGGAAGACATCAGTTTGCATTAAAATCGCCCAATATCTTGAAAACGGCTCATCTGACATCAAAAATGGTTACCACAAAAAAGTTAAAACGGCTTACGTTCTATCTTTTTTGTAATGACCAGTTTTGGTGTCAGATGAGCCGTTTTCAAGATATTGGGCGATTTTAATGCAAACTAATGTCTTCCTAAACCGGACTTCTGGACCATAGTGCGCCGCCCTCCCTTCTTTTGTGTATACGCCCTTGCCGCCGCTGCCAGTAATACTTGAGAAATTTTGAGTTCAGTAGCCAACGAGCTACTTTGATATTATTCCCTTATCGAATTCGAAGACTCCCTGAATTGCAACCTCGTTCCTTAATCTTCCTTTACTAAAGGTTAGGTTAGGTTAGGTTAGGCTGAAGGACCTTTAGCGCCTTTTAAATCTTATTCATTGGGGAATCTCAAACCGAATTGGAATTCAAGGTGGGTTCTTGAATTGCAAACTGAATCCGGAGAATTTGTCAAGTTCACATCAAGCCAAGTATGTGTGGTTAGTTAAGTCTCTAAATTTCACCCCTTGAGCCTTCTAAATCCACCGATTAAGTCGTTAATATATCGTTTTAAAATCCGTAAATTCAAGCAGCTCGCGGCACACAAGGATATTTCTATACCATCAAATATGCTTCGTGCGTCGTGGAAACATGCTCGTCTTCACTATAAGCAAGTCCTGTCACGGAACGTCATTTTTTAGTCGTGTACTTTAGTAGTTATTTCCAGAGACGGCTAGTGAAATTTGGCAACTAAGTTTTTTCTTCATTTGATTTTATGTAATTAACAATCGATTCGATAGTAAAGAAGTGATTCACGCCAAAAATTGCACAGATTCAAATTGAGGATAAACATTATCGTTAAAAGACACGAGCCACCACTAGACTAGTAATGCAAAATTTTGCTACAGCTTTAGAAAGGGTCTACTCTGGTGCGTAAAATCGCGTGGAAATCACATTGAAAGCTCATCAAAAAGTCTGAAAATCCACTCACAAATTCAAGAAATGGCTGTCGAACGAGTGCCCCTCTAATTGCTGATTTCTCTATGATGGAACCCGTTTCTCAGGATAGAAAGTTGCGGTTAGATTGGACTCCCCCCCCCCCCCAATTGTAACTGGGTCATTCTACAGCCATTTTTGAATTTAGTTAAATGAATGTACTATCGACGAATTAAAGATTGTCGCGAAATTCTCACGCATTTTCAGTTATAGGTTCGATTGTTGGACTGAACTACACAACGGCTTTCGCGCCCCGCTCCCACTGCACTCTCACCTGCAAGGTGTGTGTGGACTATGAAGAGCGGCCAGACCGGAAACTTGAAGCCGAAACTTAGCTTTTGAAAATCTCGCGACAATCTTTTATTCGTCGATAGTACATTGAGTTTGTGAGTGGGGTTTGAGACTTTTTGATGTGTACAATGTAATTTCCATGCGATTTTAAGGAGAAATCAACCTCCTCTGTAGGTGTAGCAAAAGCTCCTCATAAGAGCCAGAAAGTACTTTGACGGACTATGTAATTGTTATTCAGGTAACTGTTGTTAAACGCATTTATTGAGTTTGTAAGTCAATTATGGGACTTCCTCCCAACATTATTTCCGAATGGTTTTACCGCAGAGTAGATCCTCTCACTTTGTATAAGTATAGCTACAACGAAAGTTTGCAACTGACCCATTGAATTAATTTGTTCGTTTAACTCTTTTTTTCGATGCACCTGTGATTTTTCCATTAATTTAATTCTTACTAATTTTGACTTTTTTTCTTTGGTTTCAGGTAAGTTCATCCGCCGTGACTTTAATGTAGACTGTCGCCCATAACTCAAAAAGGAAAAAGGTTTAGTCAATTTTTATAATCTGTGCTTAGGAAGAAATTCAATTAAACTTATCAGATCATAAGGAAATAGCCTTAATTTTTATGACAAAATCATGCGGTACTAAAAGCTTTTTAATCATAGAAAAGTTGAATGGAGCTCTTGCAAACTTTTGCTATGGGGGATTGAAGAGTTGATTCTTGCATAAAAACCTGTAAAAATGACGATAAGTACACTAAAAAATCACGAAATTCACTCTCAGAATCGGGCTTAATGGCGCACTATGGTCCAGAAGTCCGATTTAGGAAGACATCAGTTTGCATTAAAATCGCCCAATATCTTGAAAACGGCTCATCTGACATCAAAAATGGTTACCACAAAAAAGTTAAAACGGCTTACGTTCTATCTTTTTTGTAATGACCAGTTTTGGTGTCAGATGAGCCGTTTTCAAGATATTGGGCGATTTTAATGCAAACTAATGTCTTCCTAAACCGGACTTCTGGACCATAGTGTGGCGTTTCGACGCAAGTATCATGGGAGATTCCTATCTAAATTGAGACATACTTATGCGTTTCCAAAGAGAAAGTGGCATATTACATGGGAATCTCCCATGATACTTGCGTCGAAACGCCATTACGATCTTGCTATTTATGTAGTTACGTAGGTTCATTACTGAATTTTAAACTTTCTCATTGTGATTTTCGTGATTTTTGCTGGTTTTTACATCAGAATGGACTATTCTTTTGCTCACAGCGAAAGTTTGCAAGAGCCCCATTATTCTATCATAATTAAAGAATTAAGAAAAAAATGTCTAGCAGTCCTGTTTAAGCGTTCAACAGAATTCCAAGATGACGGTCGAATGAGTGAGGCACAATGGAGTAGTCCCATCTGTAATAGCAACTGAAATGTGATTCATCGTAGAGGAAGCTGCAATTATATGGGACTCGACCATTGTAATCTGCTTTTTTTGCCTGCCGTGTTCAATTTCCCTTAAAATGCCTGTTGTCGGTTCATGAGGGAATATTGAAACTTCTTGATGCTTATTTAAATGATTTTCACGTGATTTTCAAACAGTAATTGCCCCTCATAACCTTATAGTAAGGTTTTGCAACGAACCCATTGAAACACTGCTTAACAATTTCCGAGAGCCAAAATTTACTCTAAAGTAACCCTCTTGAAAGTGAGTAACGTAACAGGGCTGCAAAATGTTCTCGATTGTGTGGCCATCAACTATGTTGAAAGCCAGTCGGTCTTGTGAAAAGCTACTGGATTCCCCCCCCTCCATTTTTTTTACCCGAAATCATAAGATTTTGCGGAAAGCTTTACATCAAAAAGAGGAAGGCTCCAGCCCGGCGCGTGGCGATGGCCCCAAAATGTGGAAGCCGTCGAACACTTTACAGCTCTAAGTAACTAAGGTAATGCCTGTCGGAATCGGTCCAACATTTAACGAGATTTCGTCCTACTGTGCGGCTGTGCACACTCCGAGTTCGCGTTCCTCTAAGCGCAGCGTCACCACATCGAGCGCTCCTTCGAGCCGCAACGATCCGTCACCACTTGTTTCTGTCTGACGTGCATCCCTTCCCTCTAACGAAGGAACTTCTCTTCTAATGAGCCATTTGACAAATGAAATCAATCGGTGCTTCGACTGGTAAAAGAATCAGGCATCCATTTAAACAGCGGTGAAATCCGTTTCCTCCGATGTGACTGCGATATCTACTCTCACAATCAGTATTCTTTCGCAAGGTAATATTTTGCGTAGCAAATTTGGCATACTATATAAGAGTGGGAAATATGGACCTGGATTTAGGTGGATAATGCGCTTGCAAGAACGGTTATATACCACCTATTATCTCCGCGATACAGTATAAAATTTTATAAAAGCAGTTTAATACAGATCTAAAACCGTCCATATCTTTGATTCCATCAAACGATCGCAGTTTTCATTCTGTGGGCGGGTTTTTTTATCATTTTGAGATCATCTGATGACTGGTTTGTTGGATTTTCACAAGGATTATTTTGGATTATTAATAGGAATCATTCCTATAGTGTTGACTCGTAAAATGAGACGAATTCGTTCAAAGGGAAGATGTGAGAGACGGAGGAGATTCTGGTTTCACTACTGCGAATGAGAGTTTTATTGGAGGCACTTTCCCACCTTGGACAGAATGCCTTCAAAACGCTCATTTGTTGATGAACCTTTCGCTGTTCCCGATTCCTCATAATAATTAGGGGCAGTGGCGTCTCGTGAAATGCGAAATATCGATGTCTACTCCATTTAAAAGTAAAGAAAAGTATCGATCGTCAGGGGGTGCAATTGAACCCTCGAGAAAGCGATACTTTTTTATGGTTTTAATTGGAGTGGACATCGATTCATCGCATTTCGCGAGCCGCCACTGCTCAGGAGTAAATAAGGAAATCTCAAGGAATTCTCAAACCAAGGCCATCTCAAGGAGGTCCGCTCGTGCTATTCTATCGAGCGGTGAGTGACGAAATATTTCTGCAAGGTAGACAGCACAAAGTTGAGCGAGTCAATAGACTGTTTTAGTAGAGCGATATATCGTATCGATTGCCGTCCGAGGGTCTCTGGTTCCAAACAAACTCTGGTTCAATGTAATTTCCCCATAAGCGGATTTTTGAACGGAAATTCAGGGTATTAAATCAAACAATTTATGCGACCTTTTTGCGATTATGAATTCTCCGTCCTCGAAAATGCTTAATTTTGCCTGGTTCCACCCGTAAAACTGCCGGAATCAACAAGATATTACAGATTAATTGATGCGTTTGGAGGTTGGAATCACCCAAATGTTATTGTTGCTGTTGTGGAATTGGCGGGATTTCGGGCGATTCTAACCTACAAATGCAACATTAAATCTGTAATATCTTATTGATTCCGGCAGTTTTAGTCAAGAAACCAGGCATAATTAAGCATTTTCGAGGTCGTAGAATTCATAATCGCAAAAAGGTCGCATTTATTCTTTGATTTAATACCCTAAATTTCCGTTCAAAAGTTCGCTGATGGGGAAATTACATTGAACCAGAGTTTGTTTGGGACCAGAGGCCCTCGGAAAGCAATCGATACGATATATCGCTCTACTAAAACAGTCTATTGGATGGTTATAGGACATAGAGTATATGACTAAAAGTACACAAGTTCGGTGTTTTTACGGTTACAAAATGCATTGTAATGAGTGATTCTTGTTGACAATTTTACGAGCAAACCAATGACATCATATTCAAACTTACACGTTGCGTATTTACGAAGATAAAATGGTCTAAAGTTTACACAGACCATGTCCCTCCTCTCCCATGAATTCACCCCAACGTGCGGCGCGGTGAGCTCTTCCACTTGCCCGCTCCAAAGTATCGAAAAAGTGGCGATTGTCGTTCATTTTTCAGCATTGCTGACCCTGAATTGCATCGCTCCTCGATCTTCAGTCACGGGTGTATAACGAGCGGAAAACGGACGATGAAATATTGATATCGTGCTCATACCTATTTTATTCATCTATTCTCTCTCTCCTTCCCTCCTTCTCTCTCTCTCTCTCTCTCTCTCTCTCTCTCTCTCTCTCTCTCTCCTTCCCTCCTTCTCTCTCTTTCATCTCATCTCCTTTCTCTCTCTCTTCCTCCCTTTCTCCCTCCACCCGAACTTTACAGTCTGCCCCTGGTCATTTTTTTCCTATATTCTCTACCTATACTCGACTGATGCATCGTAACCACCCATCCGATTTGCGAACGATGAATTTTTATACGCCATTCCTAGTCACGCCGCATAGTTTCCAGATGTGGCCGAAAAATAAATTGGACTGTTGCACTATGGTCTGACAAGTGGAGGCTCAGAAGTCACCGCCTCCGATTTTGAAAACAATTGCACGAAAAAATTGTAGCTAAAGTAATACTTTATTAGACCCGTGTTTCTCACTTTTTGCCGATGGGCCTTCCTAAAGCGTCAGGAATTTTTTGAAAGTTGCCGAAATTCCCGTAAAAACCCGAGCGGAGAGCGTTCCGAATATTTACGTGAATTTCGGCAACTTTAAAAAAATTCCTGACGCTTTAGGAAGGCCCATTGGCAAAAAGTAAGAAACACGGGTCTAATAGTTTTACTTCAGCTACATTTTCGTGCAATTGTTTTCAAAATCGGAGGGGGCGACTTCTGAGCCACCCCTTGTGAGATAAAAAAAAAAATAAACAGTAATAATAATAACCAGAAAGTGAAGAAAAGTAATTAAAAACCATCGTTTTTGACCTTCGAGCTTAATACAAAACTTTCTTCACATTTCCGGGTCTAAAGTGCTTGTTTTTGGATGTTCTGTGAATTTAAAATTGAAAGCTGAATCTTGAAAGTTTATAAATTAATAATTACTGAGACATTTACATTCTGATTTTTTGCCCCTTTTCGAAGATGTCAGACCATCGTGCGGTGGTTCTCCGATGAACTTTGAACTTGGCGCAAGTTCTGCCTCCAAAAAAAAAAACGGCAAGGAAACCTGACTTAAAAACTACGTCGAACACCGTCTGAGCCTGAGAACATGAGGCTCTTGAACCCAGCGGTGCGGTGGCTCGTGGAATAGGGCAACAATGGATTCTCTCCTTTTAAATATACGTAAAATAATCGATCTTCAGAGGATTCGCCGAAGCCTTGAGAAATCGATACTTTTGCATACAATTCAAATGGCAAAAAGCGTGATTGCCACAAAACACGCGAGCTGCCACTGTGTTAACTCCGCTGCTTTTAATGGTGCATTTTGAGTTTTGACCCAACTACTGTGGTATACACTTGATCAAACTATGAACGCGCTATGATGCAAAAGTTTTGGCAGTCAAGAATTCGAGAAAAGTGACGAATCCTCATGTGTTCAAAGCAACTTTCTGCGCTTCGCGTGCAATTTGGATTGTCAAATCTTCTGTATTCGCTAGTACAATACACATTAATAGGAAACATTAATACAAGTAAATGCAACTGATTGGTTGGTCAATTTACGAGGTCGATATATCGGGGGATTCTATTTAATGTAATAATGTCTCCTCCATCATCCGGTCCACGATCGCTAATTGGTGAACCAGCTCTGATGAACCGACTGACGTTGCTAACCGATTTTATAGAAGCATATCTCACGAATCTCCAAAAAGGCTAATGCATTTACGTGCGTGTATATTAATCTCTACCTTGCGTAGATCCTTTCAACATGCATTCAAAGCGTCAATCGAGTGGGATTCTGTGTACAAGGACCCTTAAAACATCGGGTGTGATGTTTTCTGCAAACTACCGATACACACTTAAATTAAAATGTCCTCGGAAGAGCAAACCCGGTGGGTCCTTCCTTTGGGAACTGGCCTTAATTACACTTAATGATGAAATCCCGAATCATGACAGCTTGATTTATTTAAGGGTGACTCACTAATTGGAGGATAAAGACGATTGAAAATTCAGAGGCTGGGCCGTCGTCAAAGCAAAGCGGACGGTGGGGCGCTTTTTGTCACAATTTAATTAAGAGGTTTTAGTCCCCGCACTGAGAAGCGTGTATGCAAAAAGCAATACACGTGGCTGCCTCAACGAGGGTGTACACCGTTGGCGGATCCACAGACAATAAATTCGCCGTAATTTTGCACGGGTGCATACGAGGCATGACGAAGATACCTTGCAAGGATATGCAATACGCAATGCACCTGATACAATGTATTAGATGCGTTGCATGTTGCATAACCAAAAGTTTACTCAGAAACCAAAAAAAAAAAAAAATTATAAAAACTCTACTCAAATTTGTTTTGCTCCTCAATTGAGCATTATACACGGAAAAAAAAGATTAGTGAAAACAACCATACGGATACCTGATTTTGGCACCTGCTAAATTTTATGGTAAACTTGACCAAAAGTATGGTACATTTACCGATACTTTGAGTAAATTCGACTTGCAATCAGGTAACATCACCTAGTACCTAGTCAAAACATAGTATACTTCTGGTCAACATTACCATAACATCTAGCAGGTGCCAAAATCAGGTATCCGTATGGTTATTTTCACTGTAGTTTTTTTTTCCGTGTATATAGATCGTATGCCCCCACCGTAGACTTCTAGATTCATTCAGAGGGACAGAATAGAAGCCAACACTCAATATTTGTTCATGGATGCCCTCGACGGGCCTTTTCACCCGAAATCGACGGTCATTGCAGTTCCAACCTATAAATCTCTCACCCCCACGGTACCCTCGAGTATAGCTGCTATATCTTCCTACAGTACCAACTTTCGTGCACCAGGACAGATTTTTTGAATCTTCCCGCCGAAATGTACTGTAAAGTGATTCGCAATGCCGGTTTAGCCGCACTGAAATGAATAGATGAGCCGAAGGAAGGGGGTTGATACCAAAATTCTAGTGCTTATACCATAGTTCTTGAAAATTTTGAGGAAATGAGGTTGCACAAATTTTCGCTAGAAGTGGTTTACAATCGATTCTGGTGTAAAAAGCCTCCAAAAATAACGATAGTAGCACTAAAAACTTCCGAAATCCACTCCTAAACTCAATCATCGATTTTCTTTGCTCGAGCGTAATACAGTGGCGTAGGACAGTAATACTGGGAGATGATTTCCATCTACTTAATAGTACTGTAACTTCATCGAGAAGTGACCATAATAATAAAAGGTGACTTTTCTTTTGACTCGGCCGACACCGGTGTCACCAAACGTCACGGTACTATATTAATTGGACGCGGATCACTAATTATAAATCTGTGAATCACTCCCAGAAAAGAAAGACTGACGAAATTAAGCTAGGAATCTCACATTATTATTGCCCCCTACAGCACCATTTCGCTCGTGTAAATGAAAGCATCCGTTGAGTTTATGAGTCGATTTCGGAAGTTTTTAGTGCTGCCATCGTTAGTTTTGGAGGTTTATTTATACAGGGTGTTTCACATAACCTGCTCACTATGGTTTTCTTGAACACATGACGATAAAAAAATCGAGAAAAATCGGTTTTATACTAATTCGGACCTGAAGTTTCATTTAAAAATACTGTCACAACCCAAAATTTGGTTTTTGGGAGGTTTTCAGGGGGGCACCCCCCGAATCTCGAAAATTTCAAATGGCAACCCCCATCTTGTGATACCTCCTTTGAAAGGGCGTAAAATTCTAAGCATTTTGGCTTAAACCGGAAGTCAATATCTTTTTTCGTGTTCGAGATATCGAAGGTCGAAGTTCGATTTTGGACCAATTTTCGAAAATTCGTAACTCCTACGAAAAGAGTCGTAAAACAAAAAACTGCACATGCAAAATACTCTACTTGATGAGTACTTTCAAGAAAAAAATACGAATTTAGAATCAAACAAATTGTAAGCCAACTTTTAGGCACCTTAAAAATTTTGGCGGGAAAACCCCGATACATCAAAATTTTCAAATGGCAACCCCTATCATTGAACGTCTCATGCGAAAAGGCGTAAAAAGGCGTGCATTTTGGCGCAATCAAAAGTTCAATATCGTTTTTCTTATTCGATATATCGAAAATCGAAGTTCGATTAGGACCGTTTTTCGACCCTGTAAAAAATGGATAATATCGTGTGATACATCATTCGAAAGCGCCTAAAAAATCAAGAATTCTAGCGCAAACCGGAAGTCAATACCTTTTTTTGCGGTCGAGATATCGCAAGTCAAAATTTAGTCTCCGCTTAGGGCCCACCTTAAATTTTGACTTGCGATATCTCGACCGCAAAAAAAGGTATTGACTTCCGGTTTGCGCTAGAATTCTTGATTTTTTAGGCGCTTTCGAATGATGTATCACACGATATTATCCATTTTTTACAGGGTCGAAAAACGGTCCTAATCGAACTTCGATTTTCGATATATCGAATAAGAAAAACGATATTGAACTTTTGATTGCGCCAAAATGCACGCCTTTTTACGCCTTTTCGCATGAGACGTTCAATGATAGGGGTTGCCATTTGAAAATTTTGATGTATCGGGGTTTTCCCGCCAAAATTTTTAAGGTGCCTAAAAGTTGGCTTACAATTTGTTTGATTCTAAATTCGTATTTTTTTCTTGAAAGTACTCATCAAGTAGAGTATTTTGCATGTGCAGTTTTTTGTTTTACGACTCTTTTCGTAGGAGTTACGAATTTTCGAAAATTGGTCCAAAATCGAACTTCGACCTTCGATATCTCGAACACGAAAAAAGATATTGACTTCCGGTTTAAGCCAAAATGCTTAGAATTTTACGCCCTTTCAAAGAAGGTATCACAAGATGGGGGTTGCCATTTGAAATTTTCGAGATTCGGGGGGTGCCCCCCTGAAAACCCCCCAAAAACCAAATTTTGGGTTGTGACAGTATTTTTAAATGAAACTTCAGGTCCGAATCAGTATAAAACCGATTTTTCTCGATTTTTTTAACGTCATGTGTTCAAGAAAACCATAGTGAGCAGGTTATGTGAAACACCCTGTACACCAGAATCGTGTGCAACAGCCATGTCATGGGATGAATCGTTACCATATTCTGATAGTAACACCAACAAATTCTGTTCCAAAGTACTGGGCTCTGCGTGGTTCCTATACCGTTTTGCTCATGAGAATAATTTAGAATTTAAGAATTATTTTTTCATTGCAGAAATGTCTTCCAGTTTGTAGATGGATCACAAACTGGAAGACATTTCTGCGATGAAACAAATAATTCTTAAATTCTAAATTATTTATTGCAGAAATGTCTTCCAGTTTGTGATCCATCTGCTCAATGGGGCAGTTGCAAGGGTCTGAAATTTTGTGTTTTTAATAGAGAAACTGAAGGTACTTGATGAGCTGAGATCAAAGATGCCATTAGTTTCTAATTATGTCCTATTGTACTGGAGATGAGATTTTGGCCCAAAATACATTATTTTAAATGGGAATTCTGCGTAGTGATGTCACTACGCACACGATTTTTTCAACCTTACTCGTGTGTGTCTCCAAAACCGGGACACTTAGGAAAATGCCGAAAGCACCACTGTTTACTGTTTACAAGTACTATCATTTTCTTTATAAAATCACAACAAATCAGACCATAGCAACTGCTCCTTTAACTGTGGATATGAAGCTTCATTTTCCACCTAAATGGGTTTGTGGCAAACTTTTGCTACAACAATTAAGAGAGTTTAATCTCATGTAAAATCGCCTGAAAAGTCCATTGGTGGCATCAGAAAGTCATAAAATGCAATAATAAACTCACGAGAGGCGTTTAATGAAATCCAATATGGCGAAGAAATATCGAGCAGTTTGAATGCATGCACCACGGACATACAAGGATGGACAACTTTGACAACCTCACTGGAGGTAAAGGTTTATGAGTTTGTTTACGTTGTAATTGGTTGTGATCGATATTGTGAGGTTAGCTATCCTTGGATGTTCGTGGTGCATGCATAAAAATTGCTCGATATTTCTCCGCCATCTTGGATTTCATTAAACGCCTCTTGTGAGTTTATTATTGCATTTTATGACTTTCTGATGCCACCAATGGACTCAGGCGATTTTACATGAGATTATACTATTTTAAATCGTTGTAGCAAAAGTTTGCAACAGACCCATTAAAATTAATGCCCAGAATGAATTCACCTCCAAAAGGATATCCAAAGAATTTCCTAAAATCTAGCAACGCTGAGGGAGGTTATTGCAAGGTTGGCGTGGTATTCTGCATGAGCATGACGTTATGTAAATTTAACTCAATTTGTTACCGAATCTCGGTACTCTTGGTTACAAAAGCTCTCTCCGTCGGCTTCCAACCGCGCTTCGTCACCGCAACTCTGCTCCCGATTTTACAAGGAAAAGCCAGGAAAAAAACGAAACCGTTGCATGCAAAGACCGGAGGGCGGAGGGCCCGAAAAAATTGAATTTAAGTAAATTCGATCAAATATTATCAAAATTCGAGCGAAAAACGTTTACTCGAATCAGATGGTGAATTTGATATGATGTATAACATATATGGGTGGACTTGGAATATGTGTATCTGCGATGCTTCACAAGATGGAAAAAATAAATCCGTAAAAGGGTTACCTCGCATGAATCGAGTTTTTGGCCCAGTTTCAATGTGATAAAAATGCAATGAGTGGTTCAATATTTCAAGTATTTTTACGAGATTTTCAATCATGTTTTTCGCTCAACTCGATTTGCTGTAAAAATTGAAATTTAATTTAGAGGAAAGTAATTTAAAGAATATTTGCCGCCTCATTCCATCATTTGAAATGCTTGCCATTTAACGGACCAATAAAAAATACGTAAGCTTCGAAAAATGTTTGAAGTTAAAAACTGTTTGCTTTTAAGCAATTTTTGAAGCTAAATCTCTTTTTGTGGCGTGGTTTCATTTGAAAGGTTTTGACAAATGCTATTTTCAGTTTGGTCTCATTTGGAGGATGGGTATTGCTACAGTGGCGTTGGAAAAACGAAAAACATACATGCATTATCCTCTGTTTTTAGCCTCTTCCCTCATAGTCGAAATGTGAACTTACTTTAATGCAGCCAACATTTATTCATACTTTGATTTGATTTTTTCTTGACTGCATAAACAGCGATGAGCGATCAATATTTTTTCGAAAAGTATTTTTTTTTTCTTTTTCACAGCAGCGCTCGCCGGGACAACTTCCACGATCCCAATTCTTTCCAACGTCAACTCGCGGTATTGGAGTCTGTGAATCAGGGGCCACCGACGTGAATGCGTTATTTTAGTACTAGTCACCTGAATTGTCGTTAGTCCAAGTTATGCCGGATGGATGCACGTAAAAAAAATTGAGAGGAAAGAGAAAACGGAAAAAGATTCGAAGAGTCAGAATTTTTTGGGGGCAAAAGAAGAGAAAAAGCATTTGGGGGGGGGGGGGGGTTGTCATCTGAAGCACCGAGAGAACCGCGCCTCACCGCGCTCTTCCTTAAAAAAGAGAGTTGTTGGATCCCGAAGGAAAATCCGCCTACTTTACGTTGAATTAAATGGAAAAGTAAGCGAATTTTCTTGCGTACTCCGATAACTCCTCGCGCTCCCCGTAACTTTACCCCGATGCTCTTTGCATTAAAATCAGAAGCTCATCGAGAGATGTCTGTCACAGATAGCAAGCCAAACGGACCTTCACCTCGCACCTTCCTATAGTACCTTCATGTAGAAGTAGTAGATACTCTCTCTCTCTCTCTCTCTCTCTCTCTCTCTCTCTCTCTCTCTCTCTCCTTCTCTCTCTCTCGCTCTCTCTCTTTCTCTCTCTCTCTCACTCTCTCTCTCTATCTCTCTCGCTCCCATTCTAACAAGAGTGTTAGAAAAGGATGTTAATGGGGTTGGGGGGGGGAGGCTAAAGTCACGTGCGATGGCCCCACCCATCTTCTATCCTCTTCTAACAAACGTGATCAAATAGCCGGGGAAAGAGTTTGAAAAATTCCTGTATGACATTGGAGGATCCAGGGATCTCCCTTTTCTCTCTTTTTCCCATTGGAGCACGTGTGTTGGAAAAGAACAGGAAAACGAGGTGAGAGAACGGAGATTGTATGGTGGGAAGGGTAAGAAGAAATCATAAGAAAGATAACTTTTGGTTCGCAACCCACGAGTACATTTTAAGTTAACTAAAATTAATATTGAAAATTATAAGTTCCGTTTAGCCCTGTGTTTTATTTCTTTTCATTTAAATGGGTCCAATAGAACAAAGGGTCCTTTTTTCAGCAAAGTTAGCTTAATTTCGAGCAAACCTCTTTCCCGTGTCATGTATCTTTCCGTCCACTGGCGCAACCAGGATCTCTTCCACCTCTCTCATTTTCCATTTGAATGTATAAGTAGGAAAAGGACAGAAAGAGGGGGGTTTTATCCCGTTGTCCATCCTTGTCTAACACACGGTTTTTAATGGAGAAAAGAGAGAGAAGAAGAAACTCTCGGTGCGCTACTGCGTTTTTCCATGGGTCACATATAAAAAACGATGGATGTCAGTGGCGGCTCGTGCAACCAGGCAATAGAGGAGTCTCTCTATTCAAACCCATGTGAAATAATCTATTTTCAAGAGACTCATTGAACCCCTAGAAATCGATACTTTTGCACAGGTTTAAATAGCAAAAACAGCATGGTTATCAAATCGCACGAGCCTCCATTGGAACTTTAAAAATTGAAGCTTCGTTCTCAAAGATATATTTGCACTCACCACTCGTATACAGTGACGGCGCGTGCAATCTGGCAACACCGGATTCTCTCCATTTAAACCTATGTAAAACAATCGATCTTCAGGAGGTGCAATTGCACCCCCAAGATATCGATACTTTTGCATAAGTTTAAATGGAAAATTAGCATGGTTGCCAAATTGCACGAGCCGCAACTGCTCGTATAGTTTTTTCATGATTCGCATTTTAAAGGGCTGAGTTCAATTTGGTTGTGACACACGATGTCTTTCAACGATAATGTCTTTCACAGTAGAGGTGAGAGTACATACATTAATCTCGAAGTGTTCTCACAGTATCCATTATTAGTGTCGAAGCGAGTAGGCTCTGTACCTGCCCACATTGCCGTAGCCAGGATATTGTCTTTCTCTCTCTAAGCCCATTTAAACGCATGTGTTAGAAAAGGACAGAAAGAGGGGCTGAAGTCACGTGACAGCCCCTATATCCACCCTTTTCTAACACATGCGATTAAATGAGCTAAGAGAGAGACAGACAATATCCTGGCTACGGCTATGCCTGCCCAAGCAATGTATTTACTCGGGAAATTACTTTTTAGTCGCAGGTGACGTCAGCATCGCCGCTCGACGCTTTTTTATGTCTTTAAAAGTAGGAACATTGTTGTTTAATTGATGAAGATGAGTGCACCTCTTCCGCACTTTACTGCTTCTCTCGTTTTGCGCTTAAAGTCAAACTTAACTGAGTGATTTACGTCTCGCGGTGAAGAACTTAAACGGAATTCTATTTATAGAAAAAAAAGGAGAAGAAAAATCTAGGGAGCATTTTGAAAGCACTACACAGTGCATTCGTTTTATAAAATGTGAATAGCTGTTCAGTAGCACTGGAACTTCATGACCAAACATTGTCATTGACTGTATGTATACGACTCCATGATAAAGAGTAAAGACGTCATCAGTATACATTGTATGGACTGTTTCTGTCCGTAACGTTTGGCGAGCGAACATTTTGATAAGGTGGTGGCAAAGGTGGTGGCAAACTTACAATTTATACTGTCGAACAAACTCCTTCAATTTCGTGGATAGGCAAAACAAATTACATGAGCTGTTTCGTGTATGATAAGCGGTAGGTGCACCCTCCCAGGGGTGTTCTATTGGCGGAGAGTATTGCCAATACTTAAAAGAAGTTATATGAAAAACACAAGTTCTAAGAAAAATATCCATTTTTGAACGGTTTCAAAAAATCTAAAAACGAACTAAAATCCCAAAATGCGTGCATGAAAGCGTTAAAGTGCCTACCTACAGCCTTACATGCAATAAAAGAGTTCCAACTGTACATTCAAAGCTTGAGCTAAATTTCTTCCAAAGAATTTTGCATGAGATTCGATGCTCCATTTAACCACAGAAAACCCGTTAAAAAGCTCCATTGTTTGTGTATTGTGAGTTGTTTTTGCCCTCTTTCAAACGTTGCTCTTTTGTCTCTATCTTCTCCGCAACGTTTCACACTGCTTAGATCTTTTGGGGAGCCCTCTTGATCATACACTTCCTCTTAGACGCAAACTTCATTTTCCCTCTTTCATTATATATAATAATAAAAACTTCTCTCTCAAGCCTTTCCGAGTACTCTCTCGCTTCGCCGTGGTCACATCGCAGTTTATTTTTCCTTTGGATTAGAATGAAAAACACGCTCAGATTTATAGGTTAGGTTTTGCGCAAATGAAACATGCCGACAATGTAATCCAAAGAGTTGTAAAATACTGTTCTAATTAGTTCTGGAATAATTCAATTCATAACAAAGGGGTGAAGAGAGCTTTTTATTTCCCTTATGAATATAAATTCATACTTACACCCACTGCTTCGGTATCGTGCGGTAAACTGCACCGTGTACAAATATTTAAATATGCATGAAATAAAAAATTGTTTGGAATTTCCGTTGTGAAAACTTAACTTTCCGGGAGTTGCGCCCCGAACTCCGCTGAGCATAAGCAAGAAGTTAAGTTTGATTATGCAAACTTTAAATACACTTTTCCTTTCGCCCGACGATAAGTCAACTCAGAGCCGCCAAAATCTCAAATTAATTTTCAGAAAGTCTCTGCGAGCCTTGGTGCATTGCCGAGGCTCTATGCTAATCTGCTAAACCAACGCTGGAAAAAATAGTTATTTTTTTGTTTTTTGTTTGAATTTTGTTTAATTTTTAATTTCCTTCAAAAAAGTAACCTCTGTGTTATCGTCCCACAAAGCTTTAAAAACTAGCACTTATTATGTTAAATTTGTTGCACCATCTTGTTTTAATTTTTCAAGAGTCAGTGTTCACGGAAAATGTGACTTCTGTCATTTTATTAGACATATTGTTATTAAATAATCACCTAAATGAAAATCTCGGACGGTAATAGAAAAAGTTTCAATATACGAATCATGGCGGGTAGTCAGGATTTTTTCTCGGCGGGGGATGCTGCAGATTCAGAATATCTTTCGGGGGTGGCTGCAGGTCTCTCATCTTTTTCCCCTCTTTCCCTTCTCTTTTCCTTTCATTTCCCCATTTTTTCCCTCTACTGACATATCGAGGAGGAGGGGGTTATGCCCCAATCAGCTCCCTCCCCCGCCAACGGCCATTATTGCAGCTCACGGTTACATGACAATATTGTCCATGTCAACGCGTTGAGTCGAAAGAAGTAATCGAAGTGCCTTCAAATGAGAGGTTATGCAATTTCTTCACTTAAACGCAGGAATAGTTACGGCAGTATTCCGTGATGAATTGAAGGCGCACCTTACTTTCTCTGTGTCATAAACTCTCAACCATTATTCAGTTGTTCAGATATTAAGTGGCGAGTCGTTACACTAGTAACCAGTTTCCCTACAATGTTTCCACAAACTTAATGTTAATTTGAACGATTTACCAATCGACTCCGTCCCAATCTTTAGTCGTATTTTGCTTTGTCATCGCAATGGCGATTTTGATAATTTTTTTACGTAAATATGTTTTGTCGCATTTTAATTCTGATTGCACTCTCAAAAAGTGCTCATTTTGATTATGTTTATGGACCACTATGAGCTTTCAAGTCATTTTAATGGCAATTTCCGAATTTCTTCGATATGGCGAATTTTGGCGTTTGATGGCCATCGCGGTTGGCCGTCAACCAATTGCCATTAAAATGACTTAAAAGCTCATAGTGGTCCATAAACTGAATCAAAATGAGCACTTTTTGAGATAGCAATCAGAATTAAAATCCGACGAAACATATTTACCTAAAAAAATAATCAAAATCGCCATCGCGATGACAAAGCAAAATACGACTTTTGTCCACTCGATTTTCAAGGTTTCGGCTTGGGATGTTTACGCTGATAGCGTGTCTCGTTATGATCGATTATTCTAAATCACAGTGTCGAAATCTCATCAAATCACTGAAATTTAAAGGACGCACCGTGACTCTCAGTCCAAGGAGCTGATTCTGCTCTTTTGGACGAGAAGAGACGAGATAGCGGGAATCGACCAATCCCATTGGTTTAAACGTGAGGTCAAGTTCATTACCTCATTTTGCTGGGGCAAAAGTTATAGCTTTGATGATGGTAAACAAATCTTACCACTTATTTCTTCCTTTTCCGTGGAATTTCGTAAAAATTCCTCACGTTTCAATAATAACGTGCCTTAACTTAAGGTTATATTTACAAAACGCCTATCTCATTCAATTCGACGCGACGCGACGTAAGCTCACGTTTACCATCTTATTTTGCATGTGCAAAAATCAGTCATCATGATGGTATACATGTTATCAATTATTTTTTCTGTGATTTTTCAAACTACGTTCCAATAAAATCTTGCGCCTCCTCAAAATCGGATATCGTTGCATGACTCTAACGCTTTCTTCTCTCACGCGTTTTTTTTTTTTTTTTTTTTTTTTTTTTTTTTTTTTTTATGGAACAACCTCTAAAACTTTTAATGCTTATTTGTGTGAAGGTCTTGAAAGCCACCGTTCAAAGCTCAAGTTTCCGTAACGTATAAAAATGTATCGTCTTTAAGAGAAAACTGGTGCGTGAGAAATGGTAAAGTTAATAGCGGATGACTTTAAAAGCTCGCGTTCGGCAGCAGCAGACCGAAAAATTGAAATTTCTCGGACAAAATTGTACGAATAAAAATCAAGATTATAAGAACAATAGTACAAGAAACTAACATAAAAATGTGTAAAATTGTTCATTTGAGACCTCGAAATGAGTCAACTAACATGATCTCTGCACGAAAAGTTACTTACTATAATATTTTTAAAGTTAAGTGATATCGACGTGTTATGTCCAAAACAACCTTTGTTATGCGACCAACGATACATTTTTCTAGAGTGGCAGTACAATGGGTAACTTGCGGAATCCCCATGGGGGATTTTTAGGTTAGGTTCAATCGAGTAATTTTGTCCATTTATTTCCATGTATTTTGATGCGACGTACCCTGGATCGTAACATGTTCCAGTCTCTGTTTGCTGCATCAAAATACATCGACGAAATTACTCGCTTAAACCTAATCTAAAAATCCTCCATGGTGGTTACGCAGGTTACCCACTGCCACTCTAGATAAATGTAAAGCTCTTTAGTCTCAACCAGTGGCGTCGCGTGCCATCTGGCAACAATGCAACTGCTCCATTGAAACTCATTACATTTATCGAATTTTCCTTGTGCACTGTGCACCCCCTGAATGGGGCAGTTGCAAGGGTCTGAAATGTTGCGTTTTTTATAAAGAAATAATAGTATTTGATGAGCTGAGAACAATGGTGTCTTTGGTTTTTTCCTAAGTGTCCAGGTTTTGAGGTACACACGCGTAAAGTTTGAAAAAATGGTGGGTAAAGTGACGTCACTACGCGGAATTCCCATTTAAAACAATGTATTTTGGGCCAAAATTGCATCTTCGGAACAAAGGGACGTAATTAGAAACCAAAGGCATCTTTGTCCTTAGCTCATCAAGTACTTTCATTTTCTTTATAAAAAAACGCAACATTTCAGACCCTTGCAACTGCTCTATTCGATATTTTACATGAGTTTAAATGGATAGAATACATTGTTGCTGAATTGCACGCGTCGCCACTGGTCTCAACCTAGTGTGCGGTATGCGGTAGCCTGCCTGTCAGCTATGTTAACTTGGGGGGGGGGGGGGGAGGAGCGTTTAAAGGAAAGGCAAAGGCACAGAGAACAGTCTGTATCTCTGGATCGGTCTCAGTTTCAAAGACAAATATTTTAATTAAAACGTGATTATGGATGTTCTATGACTCATGAACTTGTGGCAGAGGGGGATTGGCCTCGGATTATAATAATAAGCGCTCCCATTTATCAAAGGCTAAGCTAAAACAAAACCCCGTCGTCATCGTCATGCTCCGCGCAGAATATTTTGACTTCACCATGAAGACTGCTCTTTTCATGAAGCGCCGCGCCGTCGTTTCTGTTTATTTGCGTTATCAAGACGGCTCGCACAGTATTTCAAGGACGGTCCACCTTAACTTCTGTGAGCCCATGGAGGTTTGGAGGCCTGTAAACAACCCTAGGCTATTTTTCATCTTTGTTTTATATTATTTTTTCTTTCTTTTGGGTAAAACTCATTTTTTTAACCCGTTTATGCCGATTAGGTCGTTTATGACCAATTTATTACTTATAGTGTTTTCTTTGGACGAAATTGCAGTAAATTTAGACCAACTTTACTAAAAAAACAAAATCAAGCTTTTCAGCTACTTTGATGCACCAAATAATTTCACGGATTTTTTCTTTTCAATCTGTCCATTTTTTAATTTGAAGACGGTGGTGTTCTTTTTTTTCCAGAAAAGCACCTAAGAATTTCAAAAAATAAATGGCATTTAAATTAAATTTGAGGACTTCCTGACATTCAAGGAGCTGGTATAGCTGACATTCACTCCAACTGTCACATTTTTGGACAAAAATAAAATTGTAATTGTCACTAGGCTTTTTGTTCATTTTGATCAGACTTTTCAGGCATATGAAATAGTGAGGTATAATGGATACAAATCGGTTTTGTAAACGGAATTTAGAACTTTCATTTCTTTTTAAGTTTAAGCTCAGAATAATCCAATTCTTCATATTAATGGCAAACCGAAAGAAACAAAAAATTAAAAACTAATTTTCCAATTTGTTGCATTTTTTTTTTCTAAAAAAAAAAAAAACAAAAACAAAAAACAAAAAAAAACAAAAAAAAACGAAAACAAAAAGACAAAAATAGCCATAAATATCCAAAACTTGGTGATACATATTGAGAAATGGGGCAGTTGCAAGGGTCTGAAATGTTGTGTTTTTTATGAAGAAAATGGAAGTACTTGATGAGCTGAGAACAAAGATGCCTTTGGTTTCTAATTAAGTTCCATTGTTCCGGAGATGAGATTTTGGACCAATATACATTGTTTTAAATGGGAATTCCGCGTAGTGACGTCACCACAGAATAATACAATCAGAAGGGAAACTCCCATAAGAGCCAATGGAAACAAGATTTGGAATTTACAAGCACAAACTGGCAACTGTGCCTACTCACTTCTCAAGATGGCGGACATGCTTTTTCAGGCTATACAACCAATCACAACTCGGCCAGTTGCCGAAGATACTCACTTTCGAACATGGCGGCCCGAAGTAAAGAATGTTTCAAAATGAATTAGAGTTTCCCTTCTGATTGTATTATTCTGTGACGTCACCACTCGCACAAACTTTTGCAACTTTACGCCTGTGTATCTCCAAAACCAAGACACTTAGGAAAAAACCAAAGGCACCATTGTTCTCAGCTTATCAAGTACTATAATTTCCTACATAAAAAACACAACATTTCAAACCCTTGCAACTGCCCCATTGTCTAGAAACATTCATTAAGATCTACCTCAGTATTTTAAATACTTCAAGTTTAAAAATAAGAGTGCCTTATTTTTAGTCCAAGACACTATCGCAAACTTCACTCTGTTTTGATTCCTCGGCTTCTGTTGTTTGACAATTTTCGATCGCGCCTGCGCATCTAAACAGTAAACACCCTTTGTCGGCATTTAGTCCTTCGACTCGGTTACAGTTCTTGTATGTAGAGAAACAAGACTGGAGGGTAATCAACCCCTGATTAGTCATGATCCTTAGGCTCTATGGGCACCGCCATTGAATGAACTTTTGCACATTTGCTTACGAAGAAAGAGGTCCCTCGGTGTTTTACGGATAAAAGAGTTAATTGTCAATGAACCAGTAAATTGCAATCATGATGCACCTCAAGAACGTCCATTATGTCCAGAATAATCTTCAAATTCATGAGTAGGTGCCGATCAGCAAAGACAGTGAAAAATCAAACCTTTAGAAACTCTACGGTACTGTAACCTTTGCATTGGAACGACAATGACCCTCAGAATGGAAAAAATGCGTAAAAGCGCATCCAATGGCATGAAGGCGCCCACGCCACGGTTTCACTTATCTCATCTGTATACAGATACTCTAAACTCGGTCAATGGACGTAATTTCTCCACGTCACAGCAACGGTCAGCTTTGCAATGAATGTACACCTCCATTTCCCGCCTCTTCACTATACAGTCACGAATTGACCAAAACCGGTCACTAAATAAAATTTTCTTTATTGAACCCGGATCAGAGTTGCCAAATTTTTCGGGAAATTTAAAAAAGTGTTCAACAAGTTAAATGAGAAACATCGTATAATTATACGCGAAACGGCAGCTCTGGTCCGGATAGGTGAGCTGTACTGAATGCTCTTTCCTCTAATAGATTTATGCCAAATGCTACCATTGGAAGAGCGAGATAGATCCGGTGGAAGGGGCAAGGGGTGAAGGGGCAAGGTGGGCGGCGTAAAAGGGGGTGGCGTAAAGGGGGTTGGGTAGGTAGACAGAAAGATCGTGGAAGCTCGTTCGATGGATGGAATCTCCGTGCGCGGTTTTTGCTTCTATGCTCCTCCATGGCATGGCGCGGCGCGGCGCCGCTGGTTGAAAAATGTTCCGTTGAAATGGGCGAAATGGCCGACACTCGACACTTGTAGCGAACGGAGGCAATATTTAGGACTTCATAAATCTCGACTTTAAAAACGCTTAGCGCCGCGCACCCGCGCCCGTACTCGCGCTCCTCCGCTCGCGCCAGAGAAAAAAAAGTGAGTTATGGCGATGGGGGTCGCGCGCGCCGATGTGCACGATGTGCTCGGGCTATCGAAATTTAAAACGCACTCGGTGTCGAATCCCGGTTCATAAATGTAAATCACTCGGCAACGAGGGATCCAGCGTTGCCGCAATGCTCGGCGCAAATTCGCATTGCAATGACTTTTCGTACAGCAACTAATCGGTGAATTTCGTACAATTCGCAAAAATTTAACAAAATTCATTTTTCCAATAGATATTTGAAAAATTCTGCGGAATGCTTATCTTTGAAATTGAACTAAATGGTTGTTAAATGTTACAACATGTGATTGAGTAGTTCTTTCGGGTGAAAATACCAGCGAAACTACGATGAGCAAATTAAAAAAAAAATTATTGCACGGACAGAAAATAAATATATAGTGCAGTCCAAGAAGTTAAACAAAAATGGAACGCCAGAATTTTTAAGGAAAGCCTAGTTTTTTTTTTTTTTTTTCTCGGAAGTTTAAGTGTCCTCTTTCGCCAACTAGGGCCCAACAGACGAAATGGAAGAGAGAAGAAAAGGAAAGATGATAGAGAGAGAGTTAGAGTGTTAGTTACATCCATGTCCTTCCGAGATGACTAGATCTGAGACCGTCAAATCTTGAGGAAAGGAGCTACAACTTTAGAGTGGCACATCAAGGAACGTTCCGCTGATTCATTGTTGTCACCTAGGGCGCCGCCATCTTGCCGTAAAAATCGATTTTCAGGTTAAATTTTGTAGGTAGTTTCCGTTCGTTTTGTAAACAAACTCGGTTATCGCCGCAAACGACCTACAAAACTTAACCTCAAACCTTGGAATCTGCCGTCCAAATTCCGCTTTTTCCCGGGATTCCTTCTACCCTGTGTGGCACAAGGTGGACCAATCCGCTGCCACTCTAAAGTTATAGCTCATTGGATGAACCCCTATTGACCTATGTCAGAACCCGTTCCATGTTGCGTTCCATCGTACACCATGCATCAAACTGATCGCTTTATGTGTTCCTTCTGCTTATCTTATTTTCCTTTTCTCGATTCTTAAGATTTTTAACGAGCTTAGATTAATGGATTTTTAACACCCTGTGTTGCAGGTCCAATGAGATTCTCCGGCTGTCATGGAGGATGAAGCGACTGCGGGGGCGTGGAGTGTCCACCGGCTTCTGTTGCGGTCTCCGGACGAAAGAGGAGTCAGAGCCCTCCATCTCCGTCGAAAAGGACTCCTCTCCCCGACGGCAGAAACTCCATCGCTCAAAAAAGACCGAGTCTCGAAACTATGTCCACGGATCCAATCAATAAGCTGGACCTTCATCGTGGCGACGCTGCTCCTCTCGAGCGCAACATCCCTCGGAGGTGGGGGCAACCCCATGTGCCCGACCGGGTGTACCTGTCGTGACGAATCCCTCGAAGCGATCTGCTCGTCGGCCGAACTTGAATTCATCCCCATCCAACTGAACCCGGATCTCCAGGTCTTCGATCTCAAGGCGAACCGGGTCTCAAACATCCTCTACGCTCTGAGTATCTACACCAAACTCCAGCACGTGGATATCTCGTCGAACCGGCTCCAATCGGTCGGGAGCCGGAACTTCCAGTACCAGATCCACCTGCGAACTCTCAACATGAGTCACAACCAGATCTCGAGTCTTGGGAAAGAGGCTTTCCGAGGGCTGACGGCGATCCGGTTGATCGATCTCAGCCACAACCGGATCGAGAAGATCGACAACCACGCCTTCAACGACACTGTCACCCTGGAGACCCTCGATTTGACGTATAACCGGTTGACTTCGCTAGAGGGTGACACTATCTTCAGGAGTCTCGGTGCACTACGGGTGTTGGTGCTTGAGCGAAACGATATGCTGGATGTGCCGCCGGCTCTGAAATCCCTCCCATCCCACGCCCAACTTTCTTCACTTCTGCTCGCCAACAATCTGATTCAGACTCTTGACGAAAGCTCATTCCCTTTTCCCCAGCTGAGCAACTTGACAAAGCTCACTCTCAGCAACAACGTCATTAGTGATATACACAAATCCTCGTTCAACTCCCTCCACGATCTAACGACACTGGATTTGTCATTCAATAACCTCACTCAAATCCCTACTCAACAATTATCAAAGCTCACCAAACTTAGCTCGCTGGACTTGAGCGGCAACGAGTTCGTCGAGATCGGCGCCGTCTCCTTCAAGAGCCTCTTCCAGTTGAAATTTCTGAGGTTATCTCGACTACCGCGACTCTCGAGCATAGACGCGCGATCCTTTGTCGACAACATCCAACTGGAGAGTATCTGGATCACGGAGAATCTCAATCTGGAGCGGTTACCGACCCGCGTCTTCCACGGCAACCCGAACCTCAACTACGTTCAAATGCACGGAAACTCTTTGGCCACTTTAGACGCGTCGCATTTTCCTCTGGATCGGCTCAAAGCGCTCGATATCTCCGAGAATCCGCTAAACTGCAATTGCTCCTTACTGTGGCTTTGGGTTTTAGTTAGGCTACAGACCAAAGCGTCGTCGACCGACTCGTCGAGTTTGGAAAACCTTACGGTGGTTCCTCCACTCAATCAGCGATCTTTGAAGATCAATCTACATAACTTGAAATGCGCGTCGCCTGAAGAGTTCAGGATGCGCTCGGTTTGGGATGTGCCTGAGAGTGCGGTCAGGTGCGAGACATCATGGATAACGATAGCAATGGTCTCGGCGGTTGTCCTGGCAACAGTCACCGTTCTCCTCATCGGTCTGTTCCTTATAATATCGGGTAAACGGTTGAGTTGTCTTCATCGACGCAAGTCTAGTAAAGCCTCAGCCATGAACTCTGGTTCGTTGGAGTCCCGCGGTATTATTCCAATCAATGGAGGAGCCACCCCTCGAGGCACCCCCGTCTTGAGCTTGTACCCGGAGAAGTCATACGCGGCGAATATGCTCATGAGTGGGTATCTAATGCAGCAACCGGAAAGTCCGTCGGGGATAAAGCAGCAACTCCGATACGGGTCCATGGAGCATTGGGACCCGTTCGCAAGTATAGGTTCGGCGAGGAGAGTGGGCAACGAATACACGAACGAGATACCCAGAGCGAAAAAAGTTCCTCACATAGTTTACGTTTAATTAAAGCGGGTGGACGAGGCGGTGTATCGTCGATGTGGAATTGACTTGAGGAATTTAAGCGTTTTTTAATTAGTGTTGAAATCGATGGAATGGCGCTGCGCGGCGGCGAGGCGGTTCGACACATCTTGTGTATCGATTATTGAGTAAACAAGAACCGCAATATAGTATTTAATTTGTGAGGGCTCCAGATTCTTTAAGACTCATCCAACAACAATAAGTATAACAATTTTAAACTTAACCACTACTTGTAATGCAACAAGTGGCTCATAAAAATCTAGACCATTGACTTGAAAAATTTTGCTCAGCAAAATGCTGTACCAGTTTTGGGAAAAATTACCCGAGAAAATCGTTAATTATTCATTTCCATAAGGCAGAAAATAAACCGGACTCCTACTTAATTAGAAACAGCCTCATGTTTTAGTCTCCTAGATAGTAGACATTTTCACTTTACTAATACAGTATCAATTTTGAACAAAACATACAAGTTCTAGATCATGCTATTCAGAAAATTCTGCTTAATTGATTCGAAAAGGTTTGCTCAGTCAATTTTGCACAGGTTTTGAGGAAAACTATCTGAAACAAGAACTTTATGTTAATTTCCGTAACGATAGAAAAGTTTGGACCCAGGCTCATCAATGAATCAGAGAGCTTCCCCCTTACTTTTATGCAGGGTGTGTGGTTTAAAAAGTGCTTTCATGCATAGTTAGTAAACGGGTTCAAATTAAAAATAATAATAATAAAAAAAAAACGCTGAAATGCATGTTCCGTCATTTCGAGAGTTCGGTCTTTTTGCGAGGAGATTTCTTGAATTTGAATACCTCCTAATGAGGTCTCTCCCTCAAAATAATGGAATGCATGATTCAGCGTTTTTCAAAATTGGAAGCTTCCATTTTTACTAACATGTAAAAATTAAGTTTCACTTATTTTCACAACCTATTCGAAACATTTATACTAATTTTTGTCTTTTCTGGAATTGAAGACTATTGAGTTTCAATGAGCATTGACTCAATATTAGTGCTTTCTCGTCTGATTAGAAACCCTTCAGCATGGGACCTCCAACAATCAGTGCGTTCCATCGGTTTCGTCACTCATAACGCATCCCGTGTTGCTCACCCTCCCTCAAAGACATGGCAATCGACCGAACCAGCCGCGTGATGATAATTTATGAATAGTTTAACCCTTGAAAAATTTAGGTAAATATTATAATTTTGAGGCTAAAATTTTCTATTTTAAAAATTGGTGTTGCTTATTAAAATGATTCATAAGCAAACGTTTGCTCTATTTGCCCTTGCCAGAAGTACCAAGCTGTGGTCATCGGTTACCCTGAAGATACATGTTAAATATTTTGTTGTCGATTTTTCAGAATATCATATTTAAAATCGAACAATTTTGCAGGTAAAAAAATGATTTGAAGCTGTAATTCATTCATTTCATCAGACAAAATATTTTAAAGACCCTCAAGAATTCAAGAAAAAAAAAATCATTTTATTTATTTTCTGTTTTAGGAGGAAAAATTCAAACTACCCGAGACATAATTAATCATTATTTACGTTTTTCTATGTGTTTATTTCACGAAAGGTCAACACTTTTGTGATCATGTGCCAATGATTAGTTATCAATTAACATAGAAAGTACAATATATTTCATCGGAAAAGTTTTGGAAGCTTTGTCGGGTTGCGTTTGACCCCAGCTTTGTATGATGCGCGAGTTGATGGTTTTTTTCTCTCTTCCGATGTTTGTTACCATTTCCCCCCTATTTTGTAACCATGTCATTTGTTCATACTTGTAAATAATTTTTAATTGTAATTTATTTTAAATCGTTCATTTATCAACTAATTATAACAGTTAACAGTATATTAAACCCAAGGTTGGATCTCAACTCCGATAGAAAGAGTGGCTGAGTTATTAATCCTCAATATTAACGCCCTGTTCGTTTCGTTTTCAATTTTGTCTCTTCCATTTTTCCTATTCTATTATTGATTTGACTTCCTTCCCCCTTGAAATTTTAAATAAGCGGAGTTGTGAGGTGTTACCTCAAACATTTTTGACGTGTCGAAGTATCATATCCACCTACCCTCTACCCGTTTTATGAAACACTGCCAATAGCAAATTGTGAAGTGTTTGTAGAAGAATTTCCTTAAAATTTCGGTTTTTCATTCCGGCACAACTTTAATTCCTCCGCAGGCGAATCTAATATCTCTGGATTTGATCAAACTTCGCGATACCAGTTACATTAATTTCCAAGACACTTGCACTGAAAAAGAAAGAAAAAAATACGATTCTGGCAATTTTGCAAGATTTTGGTAACAATACAAGATTATTGGCATACAGACTGGATCGCACTCTTCGTTATAATACTAGATATTTGTACCATAAATTGTTTTATTTTTTTTTCTATAGTCATAGCAGAGCAACGTGTCTGTTTGCTCTAAGATTCAAGTGCAAGATCCCGAATCGATCAATATACTAAGAACCTTCAAAATTCACTATCCAGTCATGAAAGTCTTTTTGAAATCCGGTAATTCAAACAGCGCGCTTTTAATTCTATTCAATCAAACAATCAGTTTCTAGTCAACACGTAGATCCACGAAATGCAAAACTGCGTGGAACGCAAACTAAGTCGAGGGCAACCAAAGATATTGTAAATACAGGGTGTACCAGACCACCCGGATAGGTACTTTTTCTCGAAAACGGCTGGGCGTAGAGAGCTGAAACAAAAAAGTCAGATAGGGATTTGACCCCAAAGAATTCAATGAAAATATTTTCAAAGCCCCCCGAGGCCTCCCTGGGGGGTTTTGGGGGGGTCCAAAACACATTTTTCCATTTTTGGCGGGAAAAAGCCTATACAAGGTACAAAAATAAGTTCAGATCCTGAAAGAACAACTCATTGCCAACATTTTTGTTCCAGTAAATTTTTCCAGAAAACCCCAATTTTTGGGGTTATGGGCCCTTTTGGGGGGAAATTTTCATTCGGCCACTGTGACCACACTAGTCAATATTTTTACAAAAACTAAAAACCATCTGAAAGAAGAGATCAAGACCTTTCGATTGATGTGCCACATAATACCTTAAAGTGAAAAATTAAGGCCCCCACTTAGATTCCAAAATTTGGGGGTCTTTGGGCCCCCCCACGTAAAAAAAGTCAAATAGCAAGGTATGGCTTGTGATACATCGATTGAAAGCTCTCAAAGAGTAGAATAAGATGGTGCAATCCAAATCCTCTACAATATTTACTTTCAAAATGGTGGCCATTTGAAAATTTTGGGTGTTCAAAGGTAAGTCCTGGGAAAAGAGTCCAAGGTTGAACGATACATGGATTGAAAGGCCTTAAAAAAAGCAAACGAATGGCGCAAACCGCAAATCAATCCGCCTCTTCAATCAAAAGTTATGGCCGATTGAAATTTAAAGGGCTCAATAAGGCCTATTTAAGGCTGCATAAATTTCAATCGGCCATAACTTTTGATTGAAGAGGCGGATTGATTTGCGGTTTGCGCCATTCGTTTGCTTTTTTTAAGGCCTTTCAATCCACTTCTGCTACATCAATTTTATTCACTAATGGGGCTCTTGCGAACTTTTGCTACACGGGATTGAAGAGTTGATTCATGCATAAAAACCTGTAAAAATGACGATGAGTGCACTAAAAAATCACGAAATTCGATCTCAGAAACGAGCTTAATGGCGGTTCGACGCAAGTATCATGGAAGATTCCTATCTAAATTGAGAAAAACCTCTGTGTTTCCAAAGAGAAAGTGGCATATTAGATAGGAATCTCCCATGATACCTGCGTCGAACCGCCATAACGATATTTCCATTTATGTAGTTATGTAGGTGTATTACTGAATTTTAAACTTTTTCAGTGTGATTTTCGTGATTTTTTCTGGTATTTACATCAGAATAGACTATTCATTTGCTCACAGCAAAAGTTTGCAAGAGCCCCTGAGTCAAGAAATTATTCCCGTTTTGAACAACCCACGCGAAACTACACACTATCTTCACCGACATACTACTTGGTAGACGGAATCACTCGTTTACGTAAACATTGCCAAAACCTAAAAATGTTGGATTTTTCGTTCAAAAAATTCATGAAATATTGACTACATTTGCTGACTGGTTCTTTTTGGTATACCGTGGCGTAAATTACAAAATTATGCAAGCGTTGCAAAATATCTGAACGGAACATACAATAATAACTAATTGAAAGCGTTATCTTAATGTTTTAATAAACATGATAGTTCCGTCTAAGTAGAATATGTCGATAAAAAAAAGTGTAAATTGTGACGCATAGGCAGTTCAAATCAGAGGTGATTTTCTAACTTTGGGTTGATTTTAAGAGTTTTTAATGTGCGAATCGTTATTTTCACGGAATTTTTCCTCGGAATCTATGCCACATCTAGTGGCGGCTCGTGCGATTATTTTGGCATCCAAGCAATTTGTCCATTTAAACCTATAAGTAGAATAATCGAATCTTGAGAAGACTGACAGCCTCCTGGAGAATCGATCGTTTTACATTCCTTTAAATGGAGGAAAAGCAATGTTGCCAAATTGTACGAGCCACCACTGGCCTTATTATTGTTGTAGCAAAGGTGCGCAACAGACTCATTGACCCATATCTAAAGTAGTTTTGTGAGTGAATAAACGAGCGTGATCACGCACACGCTATAGCTAAGTTCATGCTCAAGCATCGAGCCTCGTGTTCTTTTTTTCATTAACTGCAGTCTTCAACAGTGTTGCCAGATCGAGGGTAAAAAGCCGTATCGTCCCCATTTAAATCAATGTAAAACTTACGGCTTTTTCACCCCAATCTGGCAATACTGCTTCAAGCATTATTTTCTTGCTCAGCAAGGATTTGAATAGAAAGTGTTGAGTGAGTTCTTTTACACCCTCCGCTAGAACCAACTCAAAACTGTCCATTTTGAGGATACTTAGTTTTGCATATGGGCCATCTATTCATACCAGAAAAGTTTTTAAAGGTCAACTGGCCAGTGGGCCACCTTCTTTGTTGTTAAAATGCTGCATGAAGTTGGCCGTAGAGAAGCTTATTTACGCCTCGTTTTCAATTTTTGCGAGTGAGTCTTCTATAGCTCTCAACAAAATCAGCTGAAAGCTAAGGTGGCTATGAAGCGGGAATTGCAGATGAAATTCATAGAAAATAACGCTTCCAGGTAGCTTCATTTTGAAGAAGATGGGAATGAAGCAGTGGTGGCTTGTGCAATATGTCATCAACGGAGTCTCTTCATGTGAATCTACATAAAATAATCGATCTTTAGGGGATTTCCTGATTCCATGAACAATCGATACTTTTGCGTAGGTTCAAAGGGCGAAAAACATGCGATTGCAAATAGCACGAGCCACCCCTGAAACGATAAGAGTTTAAAATGCACTGCAAAAAAGTCAAGACGCACTTTTTAATAGTAGACCGCGATCAAAACGGCACATTTTAATGACAAGTAATGAAGCTACGAGAGCAGTGCTGCCGTTTTATGTAAAATTAATTACATTTTTCAATTCACCGATGACTCCACTGGTTGAGAAAATATTACACATTTTAATTCAGTGTATGACTGCACTGCTCAAAAATACTCCAATCAGAAATGTTTTCTCAAAGGGTGGAGTTTTCGATGACTTTAAAATACTTGCGGGTATTTTAATAATTCAACGGATATTGCACCGATTGAGAAAAGATGAAAAGATTACAGATTAGAGTATTTTCATGCAATACAGTCCTGCACGAAACTGAACTGTGTGACCTTTTCGCAACCGGTGGAATCATCGGTTAGTTGAATAATACCATTGACGATACGCAAAACGGCAGCTCTGTACGAGAGCAAGAGGCAACGATGGTGAAGAGGTAAAAAAATTTGGTTTCTTTGTATAATGACCATTTAAACCCTTTAGAAATATCGAACTACTAATTGAGCTCAGCGCGACCCTCGAATTCGACCTTAAGCAAGGCTTTGCATGGGCAATTTGAACGTTGCTGAATTCTACGCCTCGATATGGAGACTGCAATCAACAAGCTTATGTAGCCTGATATTTTTTTCTCTCAAATAATTAAAATACTCTCTTAGTACTCAAATTTTAAATGTCCCAATGATTTTGTGGCGCATGCAAGGATCTCTTCCGTCTCATTTATTTCTCCTCTAAATGTATGAGTTGGAAAAAGAAAGAGAAAGAGGTATTTATCCCATTATATATGTCTTAATGGAAATTAGACAGAGATAGATAATTTCTCTTCTTGTGCCGCTGCCAAGATTTTAATCGCACCCACACGGAAAAACTCGTCTTGCAGTCTGTTTAAAAAAGTAGGGTCAAAGGTCATTATTATTTTCAATGCTCAAATTAACTCCTAATTCTTTTTCCTTTGTTTTTTTCTTTTATTATAGAAGAAAAGCATTTCTGTAAAAACATAACTGCCAAACAAATAAAAAAAGAAAGACATACATCATGTGCGGTGAAGTGTAAATATATACATAAATACATCATGTTAAATAACTTTGTGAAATAAATTTTTTAAAACTTATTTTTGTAAATGATATACATATATTTCTTTTGTTTTCAATATTTCAACGATGTTATTTTGTAATAAAAAATATTGTGTGTTAAAAGCAATATTATATCTACTTATGAAATAATATACAGGAGACTCATGATTTCATCTTATCCGTTTGTTGTACGAATTTCCTTTATTCTCATCGTCCGTGAACCATCATGGCAAATATTGCCGTTTTACTACATCTACAATCCATGGGTTGAACATGCATCAGCTGTTTTTGATCCAAAATTAATGTCTGATGTGAGGGAGGAAAAAATTATAACAGAGGAGAAAATTACCATTGCCGCGGAATACATTAGACTTTTTCAGGCAGAATGTGTATACACATACACTTTAATTGTTACTATCGCCACACAGTATAACAAAGTGTGTACACATTCTGCCTGAAAGAGTGTGATGTATTCCTCGGCAATGGTAATTTGTTCCCGTTATTTTTTTTCCTCCCTCAGACAGTAAGTTTTGATGAAAAACCACCGGCTTAGGCCATTTTTCCGGAGAACGACATTTCTGAGAGAACATTGACTCAATAATATCTCTACGAAACATGACCGTACGTCTAAAATTGAGTGAGATATGAGAGTTTATGTGAGAAGAGGTTGGCACTTTTGCTAGCGACCATAATGGGGAAAATTGAAGATGGCGAAGAGGACTCGGGCAACATAGTGAAAGCGAGAGTGAAACATGAGGACGAATAATTTTATATTTTTTATTTTCTAATAAATTCGCCTCTTTTTTGCAGATTTTTGGTTTTATTTTTTACATCTATCATGTTGTACTTACATACGTTCCATACAGAAAGTCGTTCTCTAGAAAAACGACCTTACTACTTAGCGTTTGGTGTGGACTTGTGTCTGTGCAATTGGTCGTTCTATGAAAGAATGGCCTCAGTAGACCTTTCGTATTTCTCCATTTTCTTCTTTCCTATACAGCCAAAGCATATTTCAGTTGTACTAACTTCAACCTGAGGGTATTTATCAACTTTTTTGATCCAACCCAAGCCTAATTCTTCATCTATGTTAGATTGACAATAACATAAAAACTTTAACATCAGTTTTCTCAGAACGTGAATTTGCTACTAAGGCCGTTTTTCCAGCTACCTCCTCAATTTCCACGATCATGAAATCACCCTTACACATTAAATTTACTTCAATCGTTAGAATCACCGACACATTACGGAACAACACTGACTTTATAATACAAAAAACGCCGACACTGCTTTCGCTTTTGTTCTGAGAACAAAACTTTAAATATAATTTGTTCCAAGTCTTCGTTTGGTAAGAATGAGGGTCCTTCTGTTCTGATTAGAGGAACATTCTGTTTTCTTGCTTCTAGTCACTCCCAGCTGGGGTGGAATGAGGAATTATCCTCCTCTCTATTCCGCAAACATTTGAGGGCTTGCTTTAGACAAGAACAGAGATAGGAGCTAAAGTCACGTGATTCTATCACTTACTAACATTTGAGTTGATGTAAAGGAAGAGAGAGAGGGAGAGGGAGAGAGAGAGAGAGAGAGAGAGAGAGAAAAAGAGAGAGAGAGAGACAAATTCCCTTCAGTTGCCACTTTCAGTGCAACTATTTTGTTAGATGGAAATTTTGTTCTTAACAGTCATGATTGAATATGGTGATCTGCACTTCGATACGAGAAACAAATCCAATGATGGAAGCGTATTCCTCGTATGCAACAGAATATGCGTATTTTCCAGTGATACGTGTGACATATTTGCTTTCCACGATCAAAAATTACGAGTATATACTTCAGACTACATTTTTTCCATCAACGAATTCAGGGGGAAGTAGGGTGCTCATTTCGGTGGAAGGGACATTATTTTTCAAGAAATTTAAAAAAAAAAAAAAAAAAAAAAAAAAAAAAAAAAAACCCCAAAAAAATTAAACCTCAATTTGTAACTATATGAGTTGTCAATGTTTAAAAAAGACGTTTAAAAAAGAAAACAATATAAACTTGTCTTATTCACCATCTGAATAACTATCGGTTTATGACACACATTTGATCCAAAATAATTTGCGAGCGTACGAGGCTATTTTACACCATGCACGCATCTACCTTTTTATGTTAAACAGTGGCTAACATTTGTCATGGTTAATTTGGCAACTTTCTTAGTGGTTGATACGAAAACTATTCTGTTATATACCGAATTGATGGCGAGCTCATAAAACTGACTCGTTTTTTTTTTTTTTTTTTTTTTCAGCATTGGTTATTTTCCATTTTATTACATTTCAATTTTTGGGGTTTTAGCCAAGTTTTAAGGCAAAAGTAAGATCTCATACATATTGGGGGGCAATATATGGGTTTAGTGATGACTCGACGATGACTTCATGCGGCGATGAGCGTTCCAAACAAAGACAAAATGGCTCTCTTGCTCGCACGTAACCCCCATGTACTTCTATCTCATTCTAATTTCAAAAATCGTACATTTAGAGACATATTTTGTAAAATTTTAGGGCAGAAATGAATTCCTCGAGGCATCTTAATACGATTTTGATAATAATATCGTAAAACAAGGCCCTGTGTACGAATTTCGAAACAAGAAAGAGATGAGTATCCATGGGTGGTCACGGGAGAGTGAGTGGGATAGTTTGGAACGCTACGCGAGTTTTGTCACAACAGATTGCGACCGATGAGTGCATTGTTGGAACTAGAGTCTCTACAAGACAAGTGAAACCATGGGCGCCGCCATTGGATGCGATTTTGCACATTTGTTTACATTCTGAGGACCGTTTTTGTGTTTTCGTCCACTGCAAAGATTACAGTGCCGCTGAGTTTCTAACGATGTAATCTGTTACTGCTTTTGTGGATCGACATCTATTTACGCTTTGAAAGATTCTTTTGGGATTTATAGACATTCTTGAGGTGTATCATGATTACAATTAACTGATTCGTCGAAAATTAACTCTTTATCCGCGGTGAAATACCGTTGGGAAACAACTGCGATTGTAAACAAAAGTGTAAAATCGCATCCAATGGCGGCATCCGTAGAGCCTAGAGTCCCTATCTGTAGAGAGTTAAGACAAGAGGGTAGTCAACTTCTGATTGGTCGATGAGTTTTAGGCTCTACGGATGCCGCCATTGGATGCGATTTTGCACTTTTGTTTACAATCGCAGTTGTTTACCAACGGTATTTTGCGGATAAAGAGTTAATTTTCGACGAATCTGTTAATTTTAATCATAATACGCCTCAAGAATGTCTATAAATCCCAATAGAATCATTCAAAGCGTAAATAGATGTCGATCCACAAAAGCAGTAAAATTTTACATCGTTAGAAACTCAGCGGCACTGTAATCTTTGCAGTGGAGGAAAACACAACAACCAGACAACAACTAACAACAACCGCCCTCAGAATGTAAACAAATGTGCAAAATCGCATCCAATGGCGGCGTCCATGGTTTCACTTGTCTTAACTCTCTACATATAGGGACTCTAGTAGAGCCTAAAACTCATCGACCAATCAGAAGTTGACTACCCTCTTGTCTTAACTCTCTACATATAGGGACTCTGGTTGGAACCGTTGATGACTTCGCACTAAAACCGTCTTTATAAATCAAAAGCCCTGATCGAAATTTTCCCACAACAAGTGGCAACAATGGAAAGTGTTTTATTTCAACAAGACGGGTGTGCGGAAAGGGCACTCAACTCGTGGCCATATCTAGATTATTCTTTATAATTCTAAATTAAGCACTTACAACTTTTCCCATCTTCTTCTCAAACCAGCAGTTAAATTTACTGTCATAAGTCTCTGTATTTTTACAGATATTTTATACATCCCCTCCCATTATTCATGCCTCGCTCCCGTGTTTTCCCGGTTTTTCAACACTTGTATAAGGAGAACGACCTAAATGAAAAGTAGACAACTCCTCGCAATGTCGTGGTTATAACCACTGGTGGATTCAGGAATCTGTCTTTCTCTCTCCTCTTCTTTTAGAACGCGTGAGTTAGAAAAGGATAAATTAGAGGCAGTCACATGACTTTCACCCCCTCTTCCAACACACCCGTTCTAAAGAAAGGAGAGATAGAAAGAAAGATTCCTGGATCAGCCAGTGGTTATACTTTTAATTAACTGTAACTTGAGAGAAAAAAGGAGTTTAATACGATCATTCAAGTTGAAATTTTTTTTTTTCCCGATACCTCAAGATTTTTAGAATAAAGAAATTATTGGTCATTATTGGTTGATGGTTCTTCTTTCACTGGAAACAATAATTCTTAAATTCTAGTAGATAATATTACCAGAATGACAGCGATGTATGAACCACGGAGAGTCAAGTACTTTTATCAGAAAATTCTGGTGTTACTATATCAGAATAAAGTCACAGTTCGAGAATTGCCTATACATTTTGAAGAACTTTATATGGTACAAACATTAGAAATTCCGATAAAAGTACTGTCCCTTACTTTGGTTCACTTATCATTGTGCTTCTGATACTTTTGGTATCTCTTTTTTTTTCAGTATACTATAACTTAAAAAAAAAAAGTATCCTGGTAGAAATTTTTCACTCTACCATTCCTCGACCAGTTTTAACTTCTTTTTTTTGCAGTTTTCAGGTAATCCAGAGTCTAACAGGATTCCCACATGAGAGATGGGAGGAATTTCTTTCTTGAGTCATAGTACACTAGAATCGCAGGATTGACTGGGTTTTCCGGTCTCTTGACTAACTCATTGATAGTAAGAAATAAAGAGGAATGTTATCAAAATAATAATTTTCAGCTTAAACTAGGAGTGAAATTGTTTATCTACCGATTTCTCTGTGAGAACAAGCGCGCGTGTTGAGTTAAAACTATATGCTACGCGCGAATACGAGAGCGCCACGACAGCTAGCCGAGCCTTCTTCAGGGCTGCACGATAAATTGCATAAACTCCTTTCTGAAGGCGTTTCCACAAACCGAACGCCGCTCGTTTTCGGCACGCGTTTCTTCCTACTGCCTCCGCTCTTGTTCAAGGTGATGCAATCAAACAGCAACGAAACAACACTAAAAAATGAAGAATTATTGAAGGAGACGAAGACGATATCCTCCTGTTTATTACTCCGATAATCTACAAACCAACGGAAATGTATAGATGTTTGATAATAATGGCCACGACTTTTGACAGGCTGTCAAATAATATGGTTGTTCTGATTCTGATGATTGGTGTTGTTGTTTGAGTATACCGTAGACTGATTGCTCTCTTCGATCAAATACTTTGAACGTGTCTAGGGGATGGAGGTCGTGGAAGCTTTATGTGACTTGCGGGAGTTAATTGCGGTTTGACAAAAATATCTTTACGTAAAAAGTTAGGTCCGCTGAGGTCTCTAATGTTTTAGAGAGTTTCTCTGGACATTAGTCACTGTTGTTGTTTTTCTTCTTTTCCCTTTTTTCGTTTGGAAAATTCAAGGAGAACGAAATTGGCGCAAAGTTGAGGCGCAAGTCTAAGAAAATGCGGTGTCATTATCGCAAGATTAGCGTCTACAATTACATTGACTGGAACGTCTTCATCGAAAAATCTACGCCTGAGTTAAAAATATGAAAATTGGAAATAGACTGCTAAGTGTAAAAGTGATGAATTTGTAGTTTCCGAGTTCCTTCATGACCGAAAAGGTGTCTGTTATGTTTCTCACCATTTCTCTGTCCACCAGTATTTTTCTCGAAACCCTCTAACTTAGCGACCATCCGAATCAAACTCGACCAAGTTACAGACAGTGACGATGAGGCGTGTTTGGCAACAAAGCAATTTCTCCATTTAAATTCACCACAAAAATCCAACGCTTTAGTCATCGACGATGACCAGGCATTTCGACCTTTCTAATGTGTTTCGATGGGAAAAAGGAACGTTGCCAAATCGCACGCCTCGCCACTGGTTACAGACATTTGTAGAGATTGTGAAGCGTGATGAAAAAAACACGCCAGACTTCGCGTCGACAGGAGGCAGTGATAGAGAGAGAGAGAGAGAGAAAAGAGAGAGAGAGAGAGAGAGAGAGAGAGAAGAGAGAGAGAGAGAGAGAGAGAGAGAGAGAGAGAGAGAGAGAAGAGGAGAGAGAGAGAGAGAGAGAGAGAGAGAGAGAGGAGAGAGAGAGAGAGAGAGAGAGAGAGAGAGAGAGAGAGAGAGAGAGAGAGAGAGAGAGAGAGAAAAAAAAGAGAGAGACAGACAGAGAAGAGCCGAAGATAAAGAAAAGAGAGATGGAGAGAGAGAGAGAAAGAGGAAGAGAGATAGAGTGGGAGAGAGAGTACAGGTCGCACGGCAGGCACACTGCACAGGATAGGGCGCAGACATGAGATGAGATTAAATTAAATCCAGTTATCTTGGTCCAGTGAGTTACAATCACAAAATAGCCTCAGGCAGAAGCGGAGAGTGCAGTGGCTAAAGCAAGAAAAGCAGGCCGGACCAGGGCAGGGCCTCGCTCGTACCGTTCGCATTATTTGAGCTGAAGCTACTTTGAGCGTTTATTGAAAGCTCGCAAAATCGAATTAAATATTGAGAAATAAAACGAGAGATAGGAAATAGAATGTAGGAGAAGAATGCGCCCGTCGATCCAGTTCTTCAGTTTCATTTCCTCGAAGATACTTGAAAGCCTGCTTACAGAAGCTTGCTTCAGGCTCATAAGGCAATAAGTTCGATATTCAGAAGGAGTTCTAATTTAACCTTAAGGCCAATTTATTCTAAAAAGTGAACCTTTAGTTTCATTGGCCTTCTTTCAAAAACTGACTCGACTACAGGAAAGCCTGTGTGGGAACTAGTGATTTCTAAAAACTGCATGTGCCGTTTAAAAAAAAAAAAAAAAAAAAAAAAAAAAAAAATAATAGGCATCAAACTTGTTGGTGCAAAGTGACAGCAATACTGCTGTCGTTTTTTGTGGAGTTTCCTCCAATTTTTCCTATTTTTACTGAATGTAAACTTTGGCAACTCTGAGCCAATTATAGAATGTCCCAATACTAGCAGTTGCGTAAGTCCTGCGTCAAGGATTTGACGCAACCCGCATTACACTTGAAAAATCTGCAGTCTTTTTTTTTTTTGTCTCTCGGTTTGTTTTCTCAAAGCCAAGAAAGCTTCGGTTTACGCGTGATGTAAGGCGGGTTTCATCGAATCATCGATGCTTGACCACTGCTTGTCAAGTTGACGAGTTAAAGTTTATCGGGCTTTTCCTTGCATTTTGGTTCAGATAGGCAACCTTCAATATATTTGTACGTAATACACTAATTTTCAGCGTTGCGCGCGGTTGGCCTACCTGAGCCAAAATATAAGGAGTCAATTGACATCAATTCATCAATCACTGTAACCAAATGATACAAATACAAAACTCGATGTGCCGTTTCTCCGAACGAGCCGACACTTTTAATAATTTCTCTAATTCTTCTGTTGTTTTTAACTATTTATTTTGCTCTATTGTGCCGAGTGCAATGCGCTCTTGTTGGTTTTCCCCTTTTTGCGTTTGTCTCATTATTTCCTCTTCCTGTGTTTCGATACCTAGGACCTTCCGGTGGGCCCGACATTCGACAACCCACCTTTCTTGGACTCTCTTGTCACCCCCTATTTCTGCAGGGCTGCTCTTCACTTTGTTTTTTCTATCAATGTGACTCTTTCTTTTGAGTCGTGTAAGCGGATGTAGGCATTTTTCTGTCTCTGTCTCTTCGGTCCTCCCATTTGAATGCGTGCGTTAAAAAACGACGAAGATAGGGGCTGAAGTCACTTGTTGGTTTCTCTGCTATCCATTTTTAATACTTGTGTTCAAACGGAAAGAGAAAAGAGACAGGCGAATGGGTCTGTTGCAAACTTTTGCTACAACGATAAAGAGTGTTTCATCGTAAGTAAAATCGCTCGAAAAGTCCAATGGTGGCATCAGAAAGTCATGAAATGCGATAATAAACTCACAAAAAGACGTTTAATGAAATCCAAGATGGCGGTAAAATATCGAGCAATCTGTGTGCATGCACCTTTAACATCCAAGGATTGCCAACGTTGACAACCTCACAGCTTCAAAGGTTATGTGTTTATTTACGTTTTGATTGGGTGTGATCGATATTGTGAGGTTGGCTATCCTTGGATGTTCGTGGTGCATGTATACAGGTTGCTCGATATTTTACCGCCATCTAGGATTTCATTGAATGTCTCTCGTGAGTTTCATACTGCATTTTTATGACTTACTGATGCCACCAGTGGACTTTTCACACGATTTTACATCAGATTGAGCACTCTATAGCGCTGTGGCAAAAGTTTGCAACAGACCCATTCCTGTATTAGATTATTTTTCAAGTGTCTTTACTTGTGGAGTGCAAAGCTTGACGCAGGAGCTCAGTTTGGTTTTATGTTTAGTTGAATTTACACAATTCTTGTTTATTTTTTTTTTTTATCATTTGTGACGTTTCTTCAATGGTTTTGGATATCTTTTGGTCATTGCTTTAATTCTCACGGATATTTTTCGTTGGGGTGAGTTTTTTTTCTTCTTAAATTTTTTTCTCGTGTACTCCATGCTTTAATTCTCACGGATATTTTTCGTTGGGGTGAGTTTTTTTTCTTCTTAAATTTTTTTTGTTTTCTCGTGTACTCCACTTCCAGTGAGAGTTCTTTTTTCTCTATTTCGTCCCGTACTTTAACTTTTGAAGCACACTGGGAGATTTCCGTTGTTCTTGTTTGTCATTTTTTTGTTTCGTTCAACTTCCTTCTTATTTTGGTTCTTCGTCGTTTGTGAGTAAACATGGCGTTTTATAAGTATGTCGATCTTGTGTGTAACATATAGGGAGGGTCTAGGGTCTAAAACTAGTCAGGAGGGGCATAGCCGTAGCCAGGATATTGTCTATCTCTCTCTTAGCTCATTTAACCCTTGTGAGCCTAAGGGGGGGGGGGTAGATTTGTACCCCAGGCCAGTTTTTTTGACGCCATTTTGTCAAAACTGCTCAAAATTTTTTGGGACTTCATGACATTTTAAGTTAGGATACTTAGAACACGTCCACCAAATTTCATTAATTTTTATGAATTTTTGTCGATATTATAGAAATTTAAAGTGTTGGGGAACAAATATTCCCCCCCTTCGCCCTGCCAGTTTTAAGTTTGGAACCATCTATTACAGTGAATTTTACGGAAATTTTATGTAGATTAAAAATATCAAGTCAGATCATTGAAAAAAAAGAGGAAATTTATCAAAAATGGAAAAATAAGATGGTACCTCATTTCATTTTTTCCATTTTTTTTATTTTGACATTTTTTTTAAAAGTAGGTGTAAATTTGGCAACATAGCAAAAATTTACTCAAATTTCACATAAATTACTCTCTTAGGGTACTAAGTACATAATCCATCCATTGAAGTTTCAAAATTATTGATACTGACTGTGCTGCATGAAAATATCCTTGGGGTACAAAAATACCCCCCCCCCCCTTAGTCCTTTGTGTTACCGAAATACCTTAGGCTCACAAGGGTTAAACGCATGTGTTAGAAAAGGATGGATATAGGGGCTGTCACGTGACTTCAGCCCCTCTTTTTGTCCTTTTCTAACACATGCGTTCAAATGGGTTAAGAGAGAGATAGACAATATCCTGGCTACGGCTATGAGGAGGGGAGGATTTAGGGGCTATACTTTGTCAAAATTCCATAAAAAAAAACCAGCATCTGGTTGGTCTATTTAAAGTCTCTGCTCATTGAACACCAAAAAATTCCAAATTTGGTGGAAAATCCAAAAAAAAATTATTGAGTTTAATGGGAGAAAAAAATGCGTTTATTTATACGACGCAAAATGGCAGGCCTGTTAGTTGAACAGGGATGTCATTAATTCCCATTTAAAAGTTGAATATCTATGAACTTTAGAAGTTAAGCTAGCCAAATCATGTATTTGAGTAGTCGACTTTTCTCCTCAACATTTAAATGGCTTTGATTTTCATACCTCGGCGAATAAATGATCAAAATGAGGAAATTCTTGTGACTCGGCAAAGCTTTATAAGATTTGAGAACAATTGTTTATTACTTATAAGTAAATTTGTGTAATTCAGTAAAACTTTGGTTTTTGAATGGATTTAGCTACTCTCAATACCAGAGCCAATATTTTAAATGAAGGGACTCAGCACTATCATTGTAATATGCATTGAGATTAGAGAGATTCAATTCGGATCTACGCACCAATCATCGGAAAAAGATGCCAAGTCCAAGTATTTTTGAATGGACTTAGCCCTTTATTTCAGATGACTGCTGAGCGGATACATTTCCACTTTCCACGATTTCACGTGCCGGGTTGTAAGCCACCAATGCTCAGTCTCTTCTTTCTAAACTGTTTAGCTGCACAATACTGCGATAAGTAAGCCTTTTTTTCATTTGTAGAAAAGTCGTTTTGAAATCCTACGGTGACCCGATTTAGAGTTTATCAGGACGACGCGACGCAACTGTAGAATATCCAATAACCATGTCTTAAAAAAGTAAAATTCCGAGTGATTGGTTCATTCGAAATTTGAATTACCCGCGCTTTTCCGCCGAACCGCAACCGGTTTATTTCATCAGGCAAGCAGGATTCCTTTATCTTCATTTCGAATTCAATTATACAAAACTTATTCGCCCCTTTGTCTCATCATCCCTTTGCTTCCTCGTCCCTTTACCCCCTCCCTGTTTTCCCCCTTCTCCCCTCTCTTCCAAACGTTAAAACAGTGTAAAATAAACATCGAACCCTTTCAATCAAACTGAGTGTTTTGTCACAGTTTTCCCACTCCAGCCGACTAAAGGAGCTGAAAGGAAAGTTTTTTTTTTCCCGCCTCCCCTCACCTTATTTGACGACCCTTGTCTAGGAACAGAAGGATGAATGACATTTATATTCGGGTGAAAAAAAAATAAAGACGGGAGAAGAAGAAGAAAAGAGAGAATCCGAAAGGAGAGAAAAAGAGGCACGAGTCATTGGTTAGCTCCCGATTGATACGGAGATGGGAGTCGGAAGATGGAAAAGAAAAAGAATAAAGAAAAAAAAAAGAAAGAAACACAGGAAAGTGAATAAAATTCAGTGGAACTCTCGAATTAGAATCTAAATCAAAAGTAAACCAAGTAGCTATAGCGGACAGTAAAAGTTTCAAGATGAAAAATAAAAGGGAAGGGAAAGAAGAAAAAAGAAAGAAGATAAGTTCGGGGACAGCTTTATTCAATCGTCGAAGCTCTTAAATGATGCCGCACCTACCTACACCCCTACTCTCCCCAACCAACCCCGTGTTTTATCTTGTTTGTGTCGCTCTACCCCCCCCCCCCCCCCCCCCTCTCTCTCTCTCTCTCTCTCTCTCTCTCTCTCTCTCTCTCTCTCTCTCTCTCTCTCTCTCTCTCTCTCTCTCTCTCTCTCTCTCTCTCTCTCTCTCTCTCTCTCTCTCTCTCTCTCTCTCTCTCTCTCTCTCTCCCTCCCCTCTCACCGCGCGAAATTCATTGTGCTCTTGCCGACTTCCTTTTGACTCCGGCGAAAGTTAAGAAGCTGCATTGACCCCGCAAACTTGATCCGGCTTTTTCAATCGTCTCAAGAACCGAGCTTTTATTCTGAGTTTGTTTCCGCTCAAATAAATCATAAATTATTGAGGCGATTTCGCGGTTAGTGCCAGGAAATTGACTATCCAACCGATGTGCAAATATTTCGCTCAGTTCTCGAGACTGCGTGAATCAGATTGAATTTGAAATTGTTTACGGCGTAAAATAGCAGGTGCGTTCTTTCTAAGAAATTGCTCGCAAGGTCTAATTAGGAATTCCTTGGAACTGCTCACCTGGTTCTCTATGAGCTCTCCTTACAAACGCTGCCTCAATTCTAATTGTTAACGGCATAGAGTATCAGTGATTTTTTTTTTTTTGTTTTTTTTTTTTTTTGTTTTCATCATTAAGAATTAGCTTTTGCGGTTTCATTGAGTTGTCTTAGGAAGAACACACTTGCTGTTTTATGAGCCCTCCATACGGTCACTACCTTGCCTTTATTCTAATTAATGACGTTATAAAATAGGAGGTGCAGTGCGCTCTTCCTATATTCGAATTTTCCCTTGCGATCTAATGAGGATGTCCTTGGTTGAGCACAACTTCTGTTTTACGAGCTTTCCTAATGGACGCCAAATCGAATCCGTTGTTTTACGACAGTTTCTCAACATATAGTCCGCAGACCACTAAGTATAGCCTGCGCGGCAAAATGCAAGACAAACATTTTGGTTGGTTAAGAATTTGAATACGTCTGGAATCACCTTAAGAATGCCATCACGTAACAATAGCCTTTATCTTTGGCGATCTTTAAAATATAGCAACGTTGGACTGATCAAATTGCGATTCAAATTTTCAGAATTCTTTTGTAACATTCCTTAAAATCGAGATGAAAACTTTCGAATCTATGATCTCAAAATGACCAAGGTCGGAGCAGACTTGTAAATCGTCAGAACGGTAGACGCAGGATTTATCCGGCCAGGGGGTTAGGTCAAGGGAGGGGGCAGGGGGGTATAGAAAAGAAGGATGGGAATTGTAAAAGGGTCTCCCTGCTTCCGCAGAAAAGCAAGGGATATAACGGTGGCAATTTTCCAGCTGACCCCTTCCTTCCGTCCGAACGCTGCCCGCCGTACGGCCATGCCACGCCGTTAACCTTTGAGAGAGAGTGAGTTCCTACATCGCTTAAGCGAGTCCGGGGGGGGGGGTCCGCAGTCTCTACAACGCTGAGCATAGAGATATAGGTGGTGGATAAAGGTGGGTATGCGTGCAAATTCCCGTGTATAACCTCCCCTCCCCTCCCACAACCCCACACCCACCTCTTTCTCACCACTACTGTCGATCCCTCCTTGCGCCGTTCAACTCAACAGCCACGCAACATGCTCGACATTCTCACGTGCATGTTCTTGGCACGTTTTGCCGTGTGAGTGAGTGTGAGTGTCTGTGTTTGTGTCTATATGCGCGCCCCCGGCCCTCGTTGTTTTCCAAGCTTCGGCATATACATAGGATCATTTTGTATATAGGCGCGCAGGAGAATGTTGGGGGTACGGTACTTAAATCACCGTGCATGTGATCGTATTGATGGTTGGTTCGCCGTTCGTTGGTTCGGCCGATGGCGATGCATGCGAGGAATATTAAAAAGTCGAGCCCGCCTCGTTCCTCATAAGAAATTGACTTTAAGTAAGTGCTCGATTTTTATGCGAGAATCATAACTCAACCGTCATAAAGGAGGATAAAGAGGGAACGTGTCGAAAGCGCATACCTACCTCCGGCCACCCCCTTCCCTTTTTAACGTGATTTTATTCGCTACTTATAACCCCTCCCCCATCCCCCAACCACCCGCTGCCTCCCATGCATAACTTATTGATCGATGTATTAAAACTAAAATTTGCCGATTCGTGTCGGATATTTTTTTTTTTTTTTTTTTTTTTTTTCAGATTATTCAATTCGCTGACTCCCAATAGAGGTGTTGCACTCTTTTCCTATAAGCAATTTAAAAGTCGATTCTGGTGTAAAAACCTCCAAAAATAACGGTGACATCACTAAAAACTTCCAAAATCCACTCCTAAACTCAATAAATACTTTTATTTGCGCGAGCGTATAATGGTGGCTTAGGGCAGTCATTTGACGGGAGATTCCCATCTATCAATACTGCAACTCCATCAAGAAGTGACCAATATCATAGGTGTCACAGTATCATTCATCGGATGTGGATCACTACTCTGATGACTAACTTTTCTGTGAATCATCCTTGTCAGCATAGAGAGAGTGACGAAATTAAGGGGAATTTCCCATTATCACACTCGCGCAAAAAAAGCGTTTTTTGAGTTTAGGAATGAATTTCGGAAGTTTTCAGTGCTGCCATCGTAATTTTTGGAGGTTTCTACACCAGAATTGACTATTAAATTGCTTATTTCAAAAGTGTGCGACATCCCCATTACAAACGTAGCTAGGAATTGGACTGTTGCACACTTTTTACAAAGGCGATTTAAGGGTCGATTCAGTTGTAAATGGCAAAACTTGAGAAATCCACCACTAAACTCATAATATGCTTTTAAACGCACGGCTGTAATGTCGGCGTTGGGCGCACTAATAATGGGGGATTCCCATCTAAGAATACCGTCACTCGACCAAGAAGAGGACGCCAATAGACGACTTTCTTTTGGCACCGGTGCGGTGTCACCACAAGTCACGGTGCTGTCGGTACTATTAATTGGCTGTTAATCACTCCTCTGGTGGCTAATTACTCTGTTGATCTTCCTTCCCAGCAAAGAAAGACTGACGAAATAAGATGCGGGAATCTTCCATTATCATGAGTGTCAAACACTGTAATTATGATCGCGCGTTTAAAAGTGTTTTGTGAGTTTAGGAGTGGATTTTCTAAGTTTTTAGAACTACACAGAAAAGAAAAAAAAAAAAAAAAAAAAAAAAAAAAAAAAAAAAAAAAAAACTGCGGAAGAATTTACCATCAGCATATTTGGTTTTAGCGTTTGCTAGGAAGTATCGTAAGTTTCACCGTAATATGTGGTAGATTAAGTTAACTTGTTGGTACATTTTACTATAATCTAGTGAAGAATAGCATATACTTTCTGGCGGACTACAAAATTAGCTATGCAGAAGGAAATGATACGAGGGTCGTGTCAAAAGTATCATGTTTTTTTTTTTTTTTTTTTTTTTTTTTTTTTTTTTTTTTTTTTTTTTAAAAAATCTATTAATGCTGAAATAAGTCGGTAAAAAGGTTTCGATGCGCAAAATCTTCAGCTTTTCAATGATTTTTTTGGGTTTTTGATATCTTCAAAATTAAAAAAATGGCGGCGGTTTTTCTGAGACAACCTACCGTTGTTGCGTGCCCAAAATGTTACGCTACTGAATCGTCGCGCTGATGCACGATAACGCGCGCCCTCACACTGCCGGAACCACGCAATCATTGTTACAGACATTTAAATGGGAGATTTTTCCCCACCACCCCCCCCCCCCCCCCCCTATTTTTCGGACCTCGCACCTAGTGACTTTCATCTTTTCCCGCGTCTAAAGCTTGACCTCGGTGGTAAAAGTTTCGCGAGTAATGCGGAAGTGGTAAACGCGGTCGACACTTGGATTAAAAATCAAGAAAATGAATTTTTCTCCACAGGAATAAGAAAGTTGGTGCCGCGCTACCAAAAGTGTCTTAAAAGAGGCGGAGACTACGTCGAAAAATAAGGTTAGACGCTTTTTAAGTAGAATTTTTTATTATGTTTATGTTCTTTTTGCTCTCTTCAACACAATCCATTTTTCTTGTCTGAATAACGATTTATCCGAGTGCGTAAAATTTTGGGCACGCGACAACGGTAGGTTGTCTCAGAAAAACCGCCGCCATTAATAATTTAATTTTGAAGATATCAAAAATCCAAAAAACCCATTGAAAAGCTGAGGATTTTGCGCATCGAAACCTTTTTACCGACTTATTTCAGCATTAATAGATTTAAAAAAAAAAAAAAAAAAAAAACATGATACTTACTTTTGACACGACCCTCGTACTTTTACTAGAATTTTTTTCCCGTGTAACATCGATATTTTTGGAAATTTTTTCCTCTGAATCGACCCTTAAACCGCCTGTAGTAAAAATGCGTAGCAGCCACATTGGTCTTTCTTTCTAATGGCCCATTTTAAAGCGTGCGCGACTGCGCGTGTGCTTGAAAAATATGGATTGGGGAGCTGTTATGATCACGTGACTTCAGCCCTCATTTCTACACTGAGAGAAATCACCTCTTTAAAAACAAGGAACTACGTTTACTTGTGACAGTTTTCCTTGCGCGAAATAAAGTTTTGTTGCATGAAGGAGAATCACTGTCACAATAAAGAATCTTTTACCAGTAGCAGCTGATATTTTCCTTAAGTTAAAGGAGTTTCCACTTAGTCAATATTTCACTGTACAGTTTCTTTCACACGAACGAAATACACCTCGGATGAACAGAATAATTTTCTCAGTGTATCCTCTTCTAAACTATGAGAGCAGAATGAGTAAAAAAGGTTCAGCTCTTGGCCGCGACTTAGTTCGATAGAGGAGCATTCTTCTGGAGAATCCCAATCTTAACTTTTCATTGTTTCAAAATGCTAAAAGTACAAAATCTGTAAAATTCAAATCGAGGGACTCGGGATTGTCTCAAAAAAAAAAAAAAAAACCGAGTTCTGTACTCTCAGCTTCAGTTTTGAGTATTTATTGGATTTTATTCAAAAAAATGTTCCTAAAAATAAAATAGTCTTAAGGATTATAAAAATGATATAGTTGCGAACTATGAAATTTCTATGTACAGTTTTTCTACTAGTCAGGTAAGTTTACTTTGAAGTTAATTGATATGCATCACAGGGGCGTGCTGGCGGGGGGGGGGCATGTGGAGCACCCCTACCCCGCCCCGCCACGGGTACCACTCTCCGAGGGGGTGGCGACATCAGGATGTGAAAAGCAAAAAAAAAAAAATAAAAAAAAAATAAAAAATAATCAAATTTACAATTTTGGAGTGAGGGAAACTTGCCCTCCCCCCCTAAACCACGGCACGCCCATGGCCCCCTGCCCTCAAGGGTTTTCATATCTTTTGAAACGGTGGCCGCTTCACTAACATCTCTTGGCTATGCATTGCAACATGGGCGAAAAAGCGATGTCACCAAAACCCAGCTTGTGACCCCTCTATCGATTCAGCTTGGAAAGTGGAGTCGATCGCCCTCAAGGGTTTTCATATCTTTTGAAACTCGGGCCGTTTCACTTCAGGCATCTCCTGACTCTTTAACGTGGGCAAAAAGGTGATGTCACAGAAACCCCCCGTGTGACCACTCTATCGATTCAGCTTGGAAAGTGGAGTCGATCGCCCTCAAGGGTTTTCATATCTTTTGAAACTCGGGCCGTTTCACTTCAGGCATCTCCTGACTCTTTAACATGGGCAAAAAGGTGATGTCACAGAGACCCCCCGTGTCACCACTCTATCAATTCAGCTTAGAAAGTGGAGTCGATCGCCCTCAAGGGTTTTTATATCTTTTGAAACTCGGGCCGTTTCACTTCAGGCATCTCCTGACTCTTTAACATGGGCAAAAAGGTGATGTCACAGAGACCCCCCGTGTGACCACTCTATCAATTCAGCTTGGAAAGTGGAGTCGATCGCCCTCAAGGGTTTTCATATCTTTTGAAACTCGGGCCGTTTCACTTCAGGCATCTTCTGACTCTTTAACATAGGCAAAAAGGTGATGTCACAGAAACCCCCCGTGTGACCACTCTATCGATTCAGCTTGGAAAGTGGAGTCGATCGCCCTCAAGGGTTTTCATATCTTTTGAAACTTGGGCCGTTTCACTTCAGGCATCTACTGACTCTTTAACATGGGCAAAAAGGTGATGTCACAGAAACCCCCCGTGTGACCACTCTATCGATTCAGCTTGGAAAGTGGAGTCGATCGCCCTCAAGGGTTTTCATATCTTTTGAAACTCGGGCCGTTTCACTGCAGGCATCTCCTGACTCTTTAACGTGGGCAAAAAGGTGATGTCACAGAAACCCCCCGTGTGACCACTCTATCGATTCAACTTGGAAAGTGGAGTCGATCGCCCTCAAGGGTTTTCATATCTTTTGAAACTCGGGCCGTTTCACTCCAGGCATCTCCTGACTCTTTAACGTGGGCAAAAAGGTGATGTCACAGAAACCCCCCCGCGTGACCACTCTATCGATTCAGCTTGGAAAGTGGAGTCGATCGCCCTCAAGGGTTTTCATATCTTTTGAAACTCGGGCCGTTTCACTTCAGGCATCTCCTGACTCTTTAACATGGGCAAAAAGGTGATGTCACAGAAACCCCTCGTGTGACCACTCTATCGATTCAGCTTGGAAAGTGGAGTCGATCGCCCTCAAGGGTTTTCATATCTTTTGAAACTCGGGCCGTTTCACTTCAGGCATCTCCTGACACTTTAACATGGGCAAAAAGGTGATGTCACAGAGACCCCCCGTGTGACCACTCTATCGATTCAGCTTGGAAAGTGGAGTCGATCGCCCTCAAGGGTTTTCATATCTTTTGAAACTCGGGCCGTTTCACTCCATACATCTCCTGACTCTTTAACATGGGCAAAAAGGTGATGTCACAGAAACCCTCCTCGTGACCCCTCTATCGATTCAGCTTGGCAAATTGAGTCGATCGCCCTCAAGGGTTTTCATATCTTTTGCAACTCGGGCCGTTTCACCAGCAACTCATGGCTATACAACTTTTTGGCGGCACTTTATGGAGGTGGCAAACTAAGTGTGAAAAACCGAAAAAAAAAGAAAAAAAAAAGTTTTCTAATTTCAAAATGAAGGATCGAAGGTGGCAAAATCAGTGTATGACAAGCATAGAAAAAGAAGAAAAAAAGGGATCTTTATAATTTTGAGAGGCGGCAAGAGTGCATTCTTATCCCCCTCTTCTCTGGAAACAACGGTTTGCCTGTGATGCATAGTATTGTAGAATGTAGGTATGAGTAAGCGGTGTAGAATTGCAATGGAGGGATTTTTTCTCGAAGAGGAGGTTTAAAAATTGTCATAACTAGTCTGTAAGTCGTGCTTACGAACTTTCATAAGAATACGTTGATATTTTTTTCGTGTTTCTGGAAAATCTGTGTCGTAATATTCGTTTAACAAATATTTATTTATCTACTTATTTATTTATTTATTTATTTTATTTTATTTTATTTTAATTTTATACATCTGAGCCTTACGGCTCGGTACAAGTCAATATGTATAGAATTCATCACTAACATTGTAACGATTAAATGCAATCACAATATGTATAATTTGGTTACTCATTTTTTAGCTCATAATAGTCGTATAGAGTTTTCATCAACAATTGTTGATTTAATTGAGAAAAAAATAAGTTTATATTACCGCCTTACAAAGGTTTTTTCATGTCTAACGGCCAGTGGCGGCTCGTGCAATTTGGCAACAATGGATCCTCTCCATTCAAACCTATGTAAAATAATCGATTTTGAGGAGGTGCATTTCACCCCCGAGAAATCGATATTTTTGCATAGGTTTAAATGACAAAACACATGGTTGCCAAACTGCACGAGCCGCCACTGCTAATGGCACACAGTGCAGTGGAAAAAAAGCTCCAAAATCGCTTTAGGCAGCTTTACTCGGCAAATTATCGAGTTATTTAAAAACTGAACAAGGAACCTTTTTTCTTTTGTGGATAGGTTGAGATTGTCTGTTTAAGGTCTTCTCAATACCATCTCATATATTAAGGTCTTCTCACTATTATATATCTCCTCAGTATCTTTTTCAACATTTGACCAAGAAATGCTGCCCCTGTGAAAAATTATTTAGGGCAAGCTTTCTCGGTCAAAAATTGAGTTACGGAAGAATTTGAGAAGGCAATCTCTTCCTTTCCACAAAATAAAAAAGGTCTTTTTTCACTTTTCATGTCTCGATAATTTGCCGAGTAAAGCTGCCTAAAGCGATTTTGGCGTTTTTTTCTTACTGCACTGCGCGGTCAAGCGTGAAATAACCTAATAGGGCATTTGCAAGGGGCTGAAAATTAATGTTTTTTATGAAGAAAATTAAAGTACTTGATGAGCTGAGAACAATGGTACCTTTGGTTTTTCACAAGTGTCTCCGTTTTGGAGATACACACGTGTAAAGTTGTAAAAAAAATCGTGAGCGTAGTGACGTAATAACGCAGAATTCCCATATAAATAAAATGTATTTTGGGTCAAAATCTCATCTCCCGAACAACGGGGCTTGATTAGAAACCAAGGCATCTTTAATATCAGCTCATCAAGCACTTCATTTTTCTTTATAAAAAACATAACATTTCAGACCCTTGCAACTGCCCCATTGCTGAAAAGTTTTCAGCAATTTAGCAATTTGCAGTGAAAACTGGATATTCTGTTCAGTCACTTTGTAACTTTAACACGGTATTCTCAAGCGGTATAAATACCGAAACGGTCATTCACAAAGCCCGGTTTTTGGGGTCACTCAAACCTCGGAACTTCAAAATATGAACCGCGAAAAACCGTCTGCGCGATAGCCGATAAATTTGGCGATACTGCACTTAAACAATCGTGGCTCCTCCTCTTTGGTTTCAGGAGGTATTTCAAACACGATTGGTTTTGATGAATGTCACTTGCAAACTTTTTATCCCTCGCCCCAGGCCAGGACACCCCCCTCCCCCTCCCCTATGCCCTCCTCCCCCGCCTCCATCTTTTTTTTCGCGCGGTCCACATCGACAAACCCGTCTCTCCATCCCCAAATCCACACCATCCCCTCTCCCTCCACCCCCCTCATCACGACCTCCTCCCTCCCTTTCTTCGCAATTTGAACGTGAGAGAAATTTCATGCATATTAATGACCGCGCTCAAAAGTTGTGTCTTGGCGAATTTAATTACCGGAGTCGTCGCACAAAGAAAACACTTTGCGTCGAACAGTGGCGTCGTTTGCAATTTGTAAACGATAGGTATTGTGCACGGAAAAAAAAGATTAGTGAAAATAACCATACGGATACCTGATTTTGGCACCTGCTAGATTTTATGGTAAACTTGACCAGCAGTACGGTACATTTACCGATACTTTTGAGTAAATTCGACATGCAATCAGGTAACATCACGTAGTACCTAGTCAAAACATAGTATACTTCTGGTTAAACTATAACATCTAGCAAGTCCCAAAATCAGGTATCCGTTTGGTTATTTTCACCGTAGTTTTTTTTTTCCGTGTGCCCATTTAAACACTTGTAAAAGGTCGAATGCGAAGGTGTTCACCAAACAGCCAGTAGTTCGATCTTTTCCATGGGCTTAAGTAGACAAATTGCAAGATACGCCACTGGCGTCAAATTGTCGAGTGCAAGCGAAAATAAATTGAAACTCTACTGCCCCTGATATAGCACACTTTTAGAAACCCAATATAAGCATATTTTATTTAACCCTTAACTGCAGATGAGCCCAGATCTGGAACAATTACTTTGAAGCCTTATCTAAAAGTAGGGGACTTGAGTTGTACTGTCGCTGCATGGTGGGTCACATGTGAAACAGATACTAAGCGAGTAAGAATTGTCGATTTTGTCCTAGAGCGCGCAGCACAGGATAGAGAACGTGCAGAGTGGTTGAAAATAGCTCACTGAAAATCTGATAGAGATTTTCCGATTTTCATTGTTATGTTTGGGAGTAACGCAGGGGTACCATATACAAAAAAAACAACTATTGAAACTTACTAACTTATTTTTTACTACTTTAATTTTTTTTTTTTTTTTTTTTTTTTTTTTTTTTTTTTTTTTTTAGCCTGAAAACTTTATTTTTAGTTGCATGGATACCTAAATGCGGGTCAGGCCATATTTGGAACAATTAATATTCAGGGTCTTTACCATTGAAATATAATGGAAAGAATTTGTTCACTATTTTTCCCTGTCTCAAGGATCAAAATTGTACTGAAAAAAAAAAAAAAAAATATTTTATTGAAAAAAAAAATCATGCAGTAAAGGGTTAATAAACCAGGTTAGGTCTCCAATGATACCTGCATATAGCTTCGCTATCTTTTCTCTTGAATGACACGCGGAGCTACGCAGGTGTCATGGAAGATTCCTGTCTAATTAGTCACTCTCTCTTCAGGAACACACGGAAGAAAGCCTCAAATTAGATAGGAGTCTCTCATACTATACTTGCTTGCGTAGCTCCTCCATTATGTCATAAACCTGAAAGCCATTTTGTGAGTCTGTGAGTGAATTTCGAAATATTTGGGTAATTTTTGCTAATCGTAACTGTCTCTTGGTTTTACCCAAGAATCGATAATTCAATCGCATGTAGCAGGGTAAGCAAGAGCTCCATGTTGATCTTAAATGAGAACATATGTAGTTTGTTTGTAGTTTGAAAGGATTCATCATAGTATTCTGTCATTAACTTAGACTGGTTAAAAAGTGGATTCAGTTTTTTTTTACTCCATATAAGTAAGTACCTCATTTGGAATTTTTTCCGGTTACCTAACGAAGTGGCGTAGGTCGTTTCACACTTTCCTCTCCCATTCCTAGTATTAAATACGAATAATTTTATTTATTTATTTATTTATTTATTTATTTATTTATTGATACTGAACGGGCAACAGTGCCCAATACAAATACAAAATAGGTATGAAGTACAGAATAACATTACAAGAAACATCAATAGTGCAAAATCTTAATACAAAAAGAAGTGAACAATTAGTAGAGAATATTAAAGAAAAACACGATGCAAAGAGAGAAAAAATGGGCAAGTTAATTAACAGAATACAATTTTAAAAGAATATTCTCAGCCAAGCCTTTAAAAGTATCTAAAACATTACAATCACGCCCATTCTGAAGGAAGAGAATTAAATTAAAAAAAAAAAATTAAATTAAATTTTGTTGATTTTTGAGAGTAAGTACTTATAATTTTCACGAGTACCTAGAACTGAATAAAAAGATGGTAAAACTTAGTGAAACATATTTTTATTCATTCATTTTCCAAAAGAATTGAAAAGTACTGACACATTTCGAAACGTTGCAACTAACGTATGCCTCTTTGTTTGAAGAGCTACGAATTTTGAAAGGATGTAGTTGTTTGCTTCATTCTACGAAAGAGAAAAGCAATGCTCAAATCCACCGTGCAGCTGGATTCGCTATAAAAACCCATACAGCACCCATCCTTGAAGGGACAACGTTCGATTTCCCATGAATTTCGATGCTTCATTCAATTTGATGGCGTACGTTAAATGATCCATTTTATTTTATAATAAATTGAATCACCATTTGTCCAAGAAATAATGATACTCACCCGACTGTATGCAGACGGGGCATGAGACGAGTGGGAGGAGGAATAGGGGGGGGGGGTCTCAAATTTGAAAGTTTTCCACCATGCGCAGCCCTGCTGTACGGTGTGTAACGTTGTTTTTGGGTGCGCGCGAAAGCGTGGTTTTAAAAAGTTTTTATGATGTTATGGGAGTGAACGCAAGGCACCGTTGTCAGATTTGGCGACGAACAATTAATTATCACAGTTAGTTGTGCGTTAGAGTATTGATGGATTATTACCCTCTGAGTATTCGAATCTCTTGGTCATTAATAAGAATCTATTAAAATATCGATAGTTTAAAGTTTTGTTTCTATCGAACTATCTAGAAATCGATTTTTTACCATAGGGTTATATACTTGAACAGTTTGTATAAAAAAAAAAAATAAAAAATCAGTAACAACTGCAACTATCGAAAAACGGCCAGACATGCGTCTAATGTGTGAGGCATGCATGGGCGGATACAGGGAATTGTCTTTCTCTCTCTCCCTACATTTGAACTTATGTGTTAGAAAAGGACAGGAGAGGGGGCCATCACGTGACTTTGGCCCCCTCTTTTGTCCTTTTCTAACGCACGTTTTCAAATGGGAGGAGAGAGAGGAAGACAATTCCCTGTATCCGCCCATGGAGGCATGTAGAATCAAAATAGGCTAGTTCAATTTTTTCACCCATGAGATTCTTGTACACTTTTGCTGTGAGCAAATGAATAGTCCAATCTGATGTAAGAGCCAGTGAAAATCACGAAAATCACACTGAGAAAGTTTGAAATCAATAAACTCACATAACTGCTATAACGGCAAGATTGCAATGGCGGTCAAACGCAGGTATCATGGGAAATTCCTGTCTAATTTGTCACTTTCTCTGCGGAAACGCAGAGACATGCCTCAAATTAGACAGGAATCTCCATGATACCTGCGACCTGCGTCTCTCCGCCATTCAGACCGATTCTGGGAGTAAATCTTGTGATTTTTTAGTGTAATCGTCGTTTTTTTTACCCAATCATTTCTTCAATCACCTGTAGCAAAAGTTTGCAAGAGCCCCATTTGAGAGAACCGTTGCACAATCAGGTTCAGGTTCAGGTAATACAAGAAGAAATTAATAAAAAAACAAAACAAAAAATCTCAAATTCAGTGGGTGGTTAAATATTTGTACTGCTCGGTCTTTATTTTGCATATCCTGGTAATTGAAGGCATTTGAGAATACAATATTTTGCCGGTGTTAACGATTTGAATAATTAGATTATACTGTCAATGAGAGGTGGAAATATTAGTGATACGTCATAACATAATTCGGGCGTGATATTCAAAGAGTTAGTGGTGGAATATTTTCCGCTCTTTCCTCCTACTGGGTTTCCAGTTCAGATCGTTTACAAAATTATCGTCATCTAATTGGTCAAAAGCACAAGATCGGATAAAAAGTGTATAAATGCATGCCTGCATGAGTATTAAAGCTTCCGCCTGGAATCACCATAATGGGTGCGAGCAAGACAGAGTATACATACATCTCACTCGCACTTATAAAAAAGACTTATCACCAAAATCAGTTCTCGAAATTATACGGTTATATATTTCTCGAGCAATTTCAAAGATCGAAAGATCAGAAAATTCATAAAAAATTGAAGATCATGCGGTGGTTGTTCTGCATTTTAGCATTAACATCTGTTAAAACATTCAAAAAGACAGTTTAAGTGATGACGTCATCCGGTAAAAAAGTTCGTTGAAAGAGCGTTTCAAACTATCTCTCTCACTCTCACATGACCCCCGGCCCGTGTACTGCTATCTCACTCTAATCTCTAAAGTCGTATACAGAGACATGTTTTTGTAAAACTTTTTGGCGGAAATGAATTCCTAGAGTTTTTTCAATGCGGTTTTCATCGTAAGATAACGTGAATCAAGGCCCTGATGTATACGAATTTTGGCTGTAGAAAGAGATGAGAGACGGGAGAGTGAGTGAGATAGTATGGAATTATATGTACGCAAATTTTGTCACAACTTATTACGACCGATGAGTGCATCAATTGTATCATTGTGATTTTTGGCTAACCGTTGACTTCACTCTAAAAAATGTATTTTCATATGCTGCTCCATTAAAGATTGAGGGGCTATTTTCGTCTTGGTACTTGTAAGTTTATGATGGTTATCAAGTACATATTTGATTATTTTTTTTTAAGATCAACAAAAATTGAAAGGACCCGTTATAGTACCGACCGAAGTCACATCTTCTATATCGAGATCTATTATAATACCATGTCAGTCCAGTGGTAGGTCCATACCAACATTTTCCCGCGTTGCGAGTGCAATCACTATCAAATTCCGCATAACGGCTATTTATTCCGCCAAGTGAAGCCCGGAACGGGGGTGATGTGATGACAGCGATGCCCAGCAACCCGGGGGATGGATTCCCAGCAACTTGGGGGCGCGCTTGGAAGTTGGAATGAAACGCGTTAGCTCCACCTATTTGCTCCTGGACAGACCTGGCATTAAAAGATCTTAATCTATACTACGATGAAGTAAAAGAGTAGAAAATCGCATTTAGATCGGATAAATCACGATTTTGCAGTTCGCTCTCCATAAGCTCTTTTGTATTACCAAGACGACCCTAACCTCAAAAAGGCAACCAGGTGGCGGATCATTTACTTATTCGATAAACCAATCGTATAGACTGTCTCTGAGTGACGCGCCTGTTGGTCGATAATTGTAAAACTTGGCAGTTGCCCTGGTAACCATCGTCAAAGACAACGTTTGTTAAAGGCCATCTACAAATATCCTTCAAAAAATTAGCACTTCAACGATGATCACCATAACAACAGCCAAGATTTACAAGTGGACCCAATAACATCACTCAGAGACTATCTTAATGATCGGTTCATCGATTAAGGTGCATCTTCAGCGTTTAGTGCCGATTTCTCCCCTCCAGAGCGCTACCGTTCGATTAAAGTCGAATTACAGGCCAAAAGTAATTTATTTTTAAGGAAACGGAGTGTCAGTTACTAGATAATCATCTGAAGAGTGTCTCTGGAAAAAATCTCGTCAATAACTTCAAAAATAAGGCTAAAAGTACCAAAAAATGAAATAATATCGCGAATCGATTCTTGTATCAAAATGCGATATTTCATTTTTTGGTACTTTTAGACTTATTTTTGAAGTTGTTGACGATGAGATTTTTTCCAGCTACACTCTTCAGATGATTATCTATTAACTGACCTTCCGTTTTCTAAAAAATAAATTATTTTCAGCCTGTAATTCGACTTTAATCGAACGGTAGCGCTTTGGTGGCAGAAATAGACACTAAACGCTGAAGAATCACCTTAAGGTGATTCTATGGCAAACTCCCGAAAATTTTAATCCGATAGATGGCGTCACTTGTCGCTGGCTCCGAAAAGAGCCGTTTTTTGACGGTTTTCGGCTGTTTTCTTTGAACACACGAATAAGAGACGAAAAATCGGAATGTCAGCACCTGCTTAATTTTTTGCTTGATTTTTTGAGCCATAAACGGACCAAATTGGTTCTAAAATAAAGGCGAAAGTATGCAAAGAAAAAATCACGTGTAATTTGGAGTTGTATCAGTAAAGATTACAGGTTTCTGTTTCACCTGTAATCTTTACTGATACAACTCCAAATTACACAGGCTTTTTTCTTTGCATACTTTCGCCTTTATTTTAGAACCAATTTGGCCCGTTCATGGCTCAAAAAATCAAGCAAAAAATTAAGCAGGTGCTGACATTCCGATTTTTCGTCTCTTATTCGTCTGTTCAGAGAAATCAGCCGAAAACCGTCAAAAAACGGCTTATTTCGGAGCCAGCGACAAGTAACGCCATCTATTGGATTAAAATTTTCGGGAGTTTGCCATAGAATCACCTTAAGTAAATGATCGGCCCCCATGGTATGATTATAGGCGGTATTTATCTCCTAAAGGAGACAAAATTCAGGATAGTGACAAGTGACGCCATCCAGACTAAAAAGATCCACAGCATGCGGGTGTGAATCAAAATAATGATGGAGAAAAAAATAGAGAGATGGTGCGTATCTGTATATCTGTATCTCACAATCAGCTCTCTGTACGCGTGCGGCCATGGTTTCAGTCCGTGAATAATGATTATCGACAGCCGATTTCTGTCACAACATTAATATTAATGACTCAAACTCACTATGTAGATTGCAGAGAGTATTGACACCGCGCGTCGGGTCTGACTTCGATTTGAGCGTCTCTAAAAACACTGTCTACGTAAACTCGAGTCCGAGTAAGTACTTACACCCGGGGAATTGAAGTGATCTCCCGAGAAGTAAGGTTTGATGAAACACAAGGTATGTTCTTCCGTAAGGAGAAGTACTAATATTTTAATCAGGATTGTAGCGGAAACAGGGCTGCCGTTGTGCGTATAATCAATGCTATTTTTCAATTCACCGATGATTCCACCGGTTGAGAAAGGATTACACAGATCAATTCAGTGCATGTCTGTAATCAACTAAAATACTCGCATCTGTAATCTTTTCTCTACCGGTAGAGTCGTCGATGACTTTAAAAAACTTGCGGATATTTTAATTATTCAACGGAATCTCCGCCGATTAAGGAAAGATTACAGATCAGAGTATTTTCGTGCATTACAGTCATGCACTGAACTGAACAGTGTAATCTTTTCTCAACCGGTGGAATCATCGGTGAATTTAAAAATAGCATTGATTATACGCAAAACGGCAGCCCTGATCGGAAGAGCACACGTACTGTTTTACAAGTCATTATTTACTTGTGACCGCCTCGATTTTCATCTTTCTTATGCGATTCAGTCGGCGTCGCGTCCGCCTTATTCAATAGCTTGTTGATACTTACGAAAATGACAAGGATGAAATGTTTGTAAACATCTCTTTCGACTCTCTCGCAAAGTAGTCGGTTGATCGAATGTCTTTATTTTGCTCGATATTTTGGGTGTTTTTTACTTCCTCACTCTAACGAAGTTGAAAATCGAGAAAGTATTGTGATGCGCGGCTCCAGATGTCTGTCGTCTGTACCTCGCAGAGCTTCCGTTTTGCGTATAATCAATGCTTTTTTTCTATTCACCGATGATTCCACCGGTTGAGAAAAGATTACACAGTACAGTTCAGTGTATGACTGTAATGCACGAAAATACTCTGATCTGTAATCTTTCTTCAATCGGTGGAAACTCCGTTAATTAATTAAAATATCCGCAAGTTTTTTAAAGTCATCGTTGACGCCACCGGCCGAGAAAAGATTACAGATCAGAGTATTTTCTTGCAGCACAGTCATTCACAGAACTGAACTGTGTAATCTTTTCTCAACCGGTGGAATCATCGGTGAATTGAAAAAATAGCATTAATTATACGCAAAACGGCAGCCCTGGTATCTCGGCATAGCTTTTGATCCCATGGTCCATGTATATCATAATTTTGCAGAGAAAGTTGCTTTTAACACTCTTTGGAGGGACTTTTTTTTTTTTGTTTTTTTGGAATTTTAAATTCTAAGCAAGTAATGGAGGATAAACGGTTTCCATCAAAATCAATGGGAAAATTTTAGTGTTTCAGCTTGCAAATCCTTGCAAACTTTTGCTATGAGCAAATACATTATTAAATCTCATATGTAAACCAACGAAAATCACGAAAATCACATTAAACAAGTCTAATATTTAGTAATAAACTCAAATAACAGCTGTAACTGCAATATCGTAATGGCGGAGCTACGCAGACTGTATCATGCGGGAGATTCCTGTCTAAATAGATATTCTTAAGAAACACAGAGATATGTCTCAAATTAGATAGGAATCTCCGACGATACCTGCGCAGATCCGCCATTCTTTTACCTCAATCAAAAGCTACATACATCTGAAAATATGACGGTATTCTAGTGGATTAGATTATTTTTCGGTGGGCTTTTTGGTTTTAATGTTTAAAAAAAAAAAAGTTTTTCAAACTTTTGCCCGACTTTTCATTGCAAGAGAACTAATGAAAAAAAACAAAAACTTAATATATCTGACTACTGTTTAACCTTTGTCAACTTTTTAGCTTCCAAATGAGGTAAGGTAAATTTTGATACGAATATTTTTCAAAGCAAAGTAACATTTTTGTGATCTCGTAATCATAAATAATGACCGGCCAGCAATCTGCCTCAGAAAGTGGCTAGCCAGGATGCTATTAGTCTACGAATTATCGATCAATATTATACAGACGATTTATTATATTACCTAACTTAAAAATACTTTTGTTTTCGCACTAGCAAACGCAACCGTTTTGACAGTCCAAGAATGCACTTGGAGCGTAGACAGTTACTTTGATTACATGCACGAGGTTTCGCCACTTATCTTCAATGGAGCTGTTGCAAACTTTTGCTACAGGCTTATTAACAGTTGCACATGGGGTAATACCCTGTAAAAACAACGATTAGCGCAATAAAAAATCACGAAATCCACTCCTACACTCACAAAATGCTTTTAAATGCGAGACCGTAATGGCGGTCGCTGGCCGCGGTTTTCTTATGGCAAAATTGTATGCTTCTTCTTCTTCTTGTGTGGTGTTGCGAGAACACCTCGTGTAGATGGCGCTGATTGAAGATAGGGAACCCCAATGAAAACCGCGGCCCGCGACCGCCATTACGGTCTCGCGTTTAAAAGCATTTTGTGAGTTAAGGAGTGGATTTCGTGATTTTTTAGTGCGCTAATCGTTATTTTTACAGGGTATTACCCCATGATCAACTATTAATAAGCCTGTAGCAAAAGTTTGCAACAGCTCCATTCTTGACTATCAAAACTTTTACGTCTGATGTACTATACATACATGCCTCCATCCATTGTGTAATAATTGCCCATTCGTGGATTGTGCAAACTTGGTTGCCTAATCCGCGGTGTGAAGGCGTTTGGGGGAAAAATCCGTACAAAAAAATCTTATTCCAGGGAATAGAATAGGTAGTCTAATGAGAATCATAATTTATGAGTCATATTTTTACTCCATGGCCGAAGATTGAAGGGGGCGATGGGGCATACGCAGAGTACCCCCTGATATTTTAGACAGACATTTTTTGTTAATTTCTTAGCAAAAGAATGCGGCTTCTTCAAACTTTTGCTTCAGGGGATTGAAAAAATAATTCTTGCATAAAATCCTGTAAAAATGACGATGAGTACACTAAAAAAACCAAAAAATTCGCTCTCAGAATTAGGCTTTACGCGAAGAGACGCAGGTAACTAGGGAAATTCCTATCTAAATTGAGACTTATCTCAAAAGGTTTCCGAAGAGAAAGTGACAAATTATACAGGATTCTCCCTTGATACCTGCGTTGAAGCACCATTACAATCCTGCCGTTATAGCTGTATTCTGAGTTTATTACTTACTTACTGAGTTTTAGACTTATTTTTTAGGGTGATAATCATTTTCGCTGGTTTTAACATTAGATTGGACTATTTATTTGCCCATAGCAAAAGTTTGTCAGAGCATCATTGAACATCACACACTGAGAGAACTCTTTTTTTTAATCCAAGGTGTATTTCGTTTGTGTTAAAGAAACTGCACCGTGAAATATTGACTTTGGGGGGAATTCCTTAGACCCAAGAAAAATGTCTGCTGCTTGCAAGTAAAAGATTCCTTGATGTGACAGTGATTCTCCTTCTTGCAACAGAACTTTTACTTCGCACAAGGAAAACCGTCGCAAGTAAACCTGTTTCTTTATTTTTTAAAGAAGTGATTTCTCTCAGTGCAGGAAAGTCCAAGCACCTCTTGAAATCACATAGGTTCAAACAGGGACTCTTCATAAATGCGCACTTATTTTAAAACGCGTGAGACTGGGTTCAAATGAGAATCAGAGTTACACCCCTATAATCATAGATTAATACAATCAGAACGGAAACTCCCATAAGAGCCAATGGAAGAAAGTTTGGAATTTACCGGCACCAATAGGCAACGATGTGGTCCTATATCCCAACATGGCTGACGTGTGTGATTTGTATTGAAACTCATTTATTTCTGTAAATTCTGGAAAGAAATCTTGAGTTTCCGCCCTAACTTTTATTCTATTGGCATCAGAATGGAAATTTCGCGGATCATGTCCTATATATTTTTTTTTTTGAGCGCGAATCCAGATGTAAACATCCTATATCCCAACAAGGCGGACGCGAAATGAATTTGCTTCAAAATCCGACAGAGTTTTCGTTCTGGTTGTATTATTCTGTGCTATCATGTGCCCAACTCTGCATCCCTGCGACGACGAGGCGGGAAATTTCAAAAAACGCGCGCTTACAACCTGCCAACCTCACACGATCGCAAATCGCGGGAGTGAGCTGCGCGCGCAGCAACTATCGAGATTCTCGGCGAGCTTAAAGGGCGCGTGTGCAAACGATCCCGTCGCGCGTCGCCGCGCGCTCCGACCCTCGGGAGGGGCACCGTAGTGCGGGAGCAGGGGGGGAGGGGGAGCGAGAGTAAGAGTGTGCTAGAGGTTGCGAGAGAGAGGAGATCAATCCTATTGATCGTCAAACTACAGAGCGGCGCGCTTCTCCGTCCATCCACCGAACACCGGCCTCAACATTTCCAACGCAAAACGCGGCTCCATCAACCATCTTTATTTTGTCCCTCTCCTCCTCCTCTAAATCGGTAACGGAAGGGTCAAATAAAAGGTTAACCGAAAGTTGTGACCCCCGCGAACGGAGCTATTGACTTCTCTCCAATTGTGATGCGAATCTACTCTCGTTTTACGATTTTATATCGCGAATTTCGAGTCTACTTCTCTCTCGCCGTTTATAATTTCGCGACTCTCCTCTCCTGAGTTGGTTCGTTCGCCGCATCTCCGTCATCTCACCGCGCGCACCGTTTGAGGTCAACGTTGAGCCGACGAACGCGACCGTTGCGTCACACCGATTTCAAGGTGAGTTCCATTACTTCCAACGCTTCAACTCGCGTCCGTTCGAGTACGTCTCTTCGTTGACGTTTAAAACTCCGTCGTCCGTCCTAACTCAACTGAACTGAAACGTCGCGAATATCCCTCTTTTCACGTTCATACGTCCATAGAGAACCATTCGTAGAACCCGCGACCATTAGAACCATAGAATCGTCACACGCGACTCGACCATCAAGAAACCGTCAAGTGTCAAGTGAACTCAAATTCGCCTCAATAACCTACTCGGGGATTTTCATTTTTGTAATCCTTCCATTACGCGAGTGTTTTTACTCTGTGTTGCCGTATAGTGCCCTGAAAAAATAAAAATAAATAAAATTGTCTCTCGGTCATAAAAAAAAAAAAAAAAAAAAAAAAAAAAAAAAAAAAAAAAAAAAAAAAAAAAAAAAAAAAAAAATTGTGTCTCTGCCGATAGATATACGGAGAAGGAAGAAACCGCGACTTACCTCTCTCTCCCCCCTTCTCTTTCTCTCTCTGCCTTGCTGCTATCAGTTAAAATCACTCTCCCCTTCTTCGGTCCGACCCCACCTTTCTCTCTCTCTCTCTCTCTTGCTCCGTCCGATTGACTCATACCTCGGTTGTTGTTGATCGGTTGTTTTTGTATACTTATCCAGTGTGATTTCGCGAGCGACACTGAACGTGTTTTGTGTCGTTGAAACTGTGGTGTAATTCTCCTTGTGAAGTGCTCTGAATCGTGTTTTGTTTTGGATTATACTTTTACTCGAAGTAAGTTCGATGCGTTTTCTATACTTTATTTCAGTTTGACTGAACTAGGAAATTGATCGCAATAGTGCATATATTTGCAAATAACGGTTGGAGAATGTTGGTCTGTGCCTCAGTGCCTAACTTCCATCACTCCATTTTTTGTTGTTTTCAGGGAATAAGTTAGTCATGGCGTAGGTCAATATTTTAATCTTAACTTTCAATACTCGCGTCGGGTATGAGTTCGAAATGTGTAGCCCATTAAGAGCCCTTTCAATGGACAACGGGCGTGTCAAAATTGACAGTTTCTGATAGCTCTATTTAGCAAAGAATGAGAGTTACAACACTTATTCAACGCCGAAGAACGTAGGTTATTATTTACTGAAACGGATAGCGTTTGTAATTTGTCAATCCCAGGCAAACGTTCATATTGTGAAAGGGTTGAACCGATCGAAAACAGAATCGCTTTATTGCACGAAGCATAACATAATGACATACCATTTATTACGGATACCATTTACTGGTATTGTAATTCTGGTTATTTTTAGAAATTAACAGAGGAAAATATCGTTATGTTATAAAAGCGCCATTATGTTGTCAATTTTATTGTAGTTAGCCCGTGATGATATTACATAGACCCGTAACCGAAAGAAGTTTCTTGAAAAGTTTGAGGTTACTCTGCAAAAAACATTTCCGATTATTATCCCACCTAAATACAATATTCAATGTATACATTCGAACTTTTTCCCCTTTAGAGACAACCCCCTCTTCCTTCATTGCAATCATGAGCTATAGCTACGGTGCTATGACAACGCAAAGTAATACTGGTTCTTTTTCTTTTCTTTTTTTACCGGGAATAAATTGCAGTAAAGTAGTGACGTTGTCAGATCGTCATCAATTATTCTCATTTATTCAATCGAATTCACAAGAAAAAAATTTTGAGACAAGTGGATTTCATACAGTGGCGACGGCGACGCGTGGAATTTGGCAACAATGTATTCTATCCCATGTGAAAGATCGAATTCAGGGGGTGCACAGTGCACAAGAAAAATTCGATATATTTAATGAGCTTCAATGGAGCAGTTGCATTGTTGCTAAATGGCACGCGACGCCACTGATTTCATTTGATTTTCTTTGGCTTTTCTATTTTAAAATCATAATTTAAGGATCAAGCGAGAAAAGGACGTTTTGATTGCGCCACCGATGCGACACGCAGAGGTTACAAAATAATGACTAATTTGGTAGCTCAAAATAAGAAAGTTACAATTACTTAAAATCAATCTTTCAGGAATGATATTTTTACTTGTGACTGCAATCTAAAGCTGTACCAATCTGAAAATCTAGCTTAATCTTAGCTAAATAGTGCGATTAAAGTTCAGGGTTGTCGTTTTGCAGATTTTATTTATTATTATTTTTTTTTTAAACCCACGATTTCTTACAGAAAAAAACTGAAACAATCGCTTTGGTATAGGTTGGGCAAAACCTATGGTAGAAAATTGACCTATTAATAGACTTGAGTTGAGCCAACCAAATCTTTGATTCACCTCTTTTTGATTCAAATCTTTCCTCTATTCTATCTTATGATTCTATGTCTTCAAATGGGCAAAGGAAGATAAATTCAGAGATCAGTGGTGGTGCGTGCAATCTGGCAACGTTGTATTTAGTCCATTTAAAGTCATGAAAAATGCCAATATACAGGGTGTCCCAAAATTCATAGTAAATATTTTTACCACGTATTTTTGGGGTCAAAATAAGACTTTTTTCCCCTATAAACATGGGTCCGAAATTGTAATCTTTTCGAGTTACAGTGTTGCAAAGTTTCCGAAAAACAAATTGAAAAATTGTCACAACTCCCTCGTGAATTGTTCTGAATGCTTGTAAATAGGTACTCTGCTGTAATTTTAGGCGCTCTTGCCGATTTCGGCCGTGAAAACGGTGTATGCAAAAATTTGAGGAGGGTTTCGGGGGTTTTTCTTGATTTTTCTCACTTTTTTTGGCCAATATTATGTGCAAACATGCTTTCGGTTTCATTAAACCCAAAAGCGGTTAGCATTATTCAAAAGTTCGTAAAAAAAGATGCATTTTTGATCCCAACAAGTTTTTCCATTTCGCAAACCATTTCCGAGAAAATCGTCCCTAAAGTTGGAGAAGTCGGCCGATAAACGCCTTTTCTTTGATTTTGTCAATTCTTGGCCGACTTCTCCTACTTCAGGGACGATTTTCTCGGAAATGGTTTGCAAAATGGAAAAACTTGTTAGGATCAAAAATGCATCTTTTCTTACGAACTTTTGAATTATGCTAACCGTTTTTGGGATTAATGAAACCGAAAGCATGTTTGCACATAATTTGGCCAAAAAAAAGTGAGAAAAATCAAGAAAAACCCCCGAAACCCTCCTCAAATTTTTGCATACACCGTTTTCACGGCCGAAATCGGCAAGAGCGCCTAAAATTACAGCAGAGTACCTATTTACGAGCATTCATAACAATTCACGAGGGAGTTGTGACAATTTTTCAATTTGTTTTTCGGAAACTTTGCAACACTGTAACTCGAAAAGATTACAATTTCGGACCCATGTTTATAGGGAAAAAAGTCTTATTTTGACCCCAAAAATACGTGGTAAAAATATTTACTATGAATTTTGGGACACCCTGTATTTTGGATGGACAGTGCGCTCCCCTGAATTGATATTTTACATGGGTTTAAATGGATCGAATGCAATGTTGCCGGTTTGCATGCATTGACAATGTCGTGGGGTCGAAAAATGTTGGTCCGAAATGGGACTCCTCCTGGATGCATGGTGAGATTGGTGAGGCCGTAAATTATCTACTGGCATGCTCGAACCCTATCCACCAATGTAGTATGACCATTTTAAGCCAACATTTTTTGGCCCCTGGGGCTGATTCTGCTCTTTTGGACAAGACGAGGTGGCGGAAATCAACCAATCCCATTGGTTTAAATGGCGTCACGTGATAGATGTCGGGTCATTCGATGGATCGTTTCATCTCATCCGAAAGAGGAGAATCAGCCCCCTGGATCAACTTCAAGATAACGCAATTTCGTGTCGGTCAATCAATTTGTGTCGGTCGCGTACAATAATGGCGTCGCACACACGTAACGCACATCTGCATTGCCTCTACTATGAGGGACTCTTATCCTAGCACACAGTCTGTATGCTGGAATAATAAATTCATGGACCCGAATAACCAACGTTTGCGCAGTTTTTGAATCGCGCTCGAACTGTTTGTTGACACCAAACTGCCCGAACTGTTTGACGATGGATGGCATCGGTGCAATACCCGAACCTCGAAACTCGAGGTGTGAGTGAATCAGCGAAGGAAGTAACTCAGCGGCAGCGGTGAGAGGCAACAAAAACAACATTCCTGATTGGTCGGAAAATATTTTCTTTACTCTATCGTTTAATGTCCCCCGAAAAGTTCTGGCGTTCAAATACTGGCCCGAACCGAAAAGCAAATATCGCTAGTATTAAATTGTCGACAGAAACCGATCACATCATACATTTCCCAAGAATATAGAGTTCAAAATATTGCCCATTGGTGGCAGTAGAAAAAATAAAAAATTCGCGGCAAGACGTCTTGTCATCGATGCCTGCGTATATACGTTTGTATGAGTTTGATGAGTTACGAGTTCTGGGAGGGGATCCATAACCATAGATTATATTTGTTCTCTTCAATAATGTGAGGAAATTGAGAACTTATGGACATTGAAGTAAAACATTAGTTTGCTACTGGGTGACTGCGATATGCCCGTTAAATTACTTCCATTAGAGATTCGTTCGAAACCATCTGAAAGGTGGAGCGGGGGTGGATACCGCGGTGCTTTCATTTATGAGTGGCATTGCTTAGATTTATTAACTGCAACGGTTTTCTGAGTTTTGATGTAGCGATATCTCTCCCCCTTAAACCTATGGTAAATAATCGATCCAGAAAGGGTGCAATTAAAACCTTCACGTAATCGATATTTCTGCATAGAGCATAGGTTCCAATTGGAGAAAAAGGAGAAATCAACGTTTATAAATCCACAAGCTGCACAGAAAAAAAAACTACGGTGAAAATAACCATACGGATACCTGATTTTGGCACCGGCTAGATGTTATGGTAATGTTAACCAGAAGTATATACTATGTTTTGACTAGGTACTAGGTGATTTTACCTGGATTACATTTCGAATTTACTTAAAGTATCGGTATTTATCATACTTCTGGTCAAGTTTACCATAACATCTAGCAGGTGCCAAAATCAGGTATCCGTATGGTTATTTTCACTAATCTTTTTTTTTTCCGTGTGCCATTGCACTGCCCATGATTCATGGTCAGTTTAGATTGAATTTTCATGCGTTTTTGAATCTCGTCATGATTACCATAATCATCTTTTGAGGCGAGTGATTTTTAACACTGCAAATTTTGTAAATTATGGTCATGTTCACTCATTAACCCCTTATGAGCTAGACCCGAGTATATACTCGTTTTTCTCCTCTAGTCTACAGTTTCAGTCTTAATTTCGAATAAACGGGAATATCGATAAAAACACGTACAAGATAAGGTTTCGTCGGGCGGGGAGCCTTCAATTCATCGTATAGGCAATTCCAACTCCTTCAAGTACGAACAGTTAACTATCTTCCCTTTATAAATGGAAGAGTGTGGGACGTGTGGGTGTTCTTTTGAACTAACCTGGTCCTTAGAGGGTTAATTTGACAAAATCCACGAACGGTCAACACCAAATATTAAAAGCGTCCCATAACGAGGGGGGCAATATGGCAGGACATCCCCAGAACCTGTTTTGATCATTAAATAATGTAAAAGCACGTGTTCAGGAAGATCAGGAGGGCCCACAAGTAGGGTCGGATACTTACATGAGAAGCTCCTCATCTGTTTTCAATAGTTTATGTTCTCGGTGATTTTCTGTGAAACTGCGCTCTCCAAGTCTTGCCTCTGCCTACCTCTGAAACACAAGTACTCTATTCTTACTTCGTTTTAATAGCAAGCTTTAGTGAACTTTTGTCGTTGTGATCACCCCTTTATAATCTAAGTTAGTATAAATGTATCACCGTGCATCGTTGTATTGATATCTTGCCCTTTAAAATTCATCGCCCCTTATGGTAAAACAGCAGTTATCAACCTGTCTTTCTTTTCAGGAACCAGAGTTGGGCAAATAGGAATGTAATCGGTTACACGATTACTGGGTAGTCGGTAATCGTCAAACCTTTGGATGGTCATTAAATGTATTTTTCTCAGATAAATAGTGAACTTGGGGGGCCGTTTTGATTAGATCTGATTCAACTGCAACAAATATGATGGCTGGCTGGTCAAAAATCAGCCCTGATTACCATAAAATTACCCTCCAAAAAAACGACGATTACGATTACTTACTCGGCAATCGTGTAATCTATTACCACCCTCATTTGCCCAAAACTCTGCTCAGAGCTCTCGACTTCGTGGAGGAGTATCATGCCCCCCTGCCCTCTTCTTTAACCCTTTAATGACCACGTTAGTTCAAGAAAACACCATTCCTCCGTTTATGCAGGGAGGGTAGTTAACTGTTCGTACTCGGTGGAGTTGGAATTGCCTATCCTACGAATGGAAGGCTCCCGACGAGACCTTGTCTTGTAACGTTTTCATCTATATTTGCGATTATTCGGAATGAGGACTGAAACAATGTCTAATAGACTTGAGGAGAAAAACGAGTATACTCGGGCTTGGTCCGTAAGGGGTTAAGGTATACGTCCTTGCCGGAAACGTTAAGCTCTTGGGCCCTAGGAACACCCTGTGAAAATACAGCAGTGTAGCCAACTTTGGCGGGAGATTTGAATATTTTACATTAAGTTATAAAAGAAAATGATTTTAATCATCCGCAAAACGGCAGCCCTGAATTACTGTGAGCTTCAACTAGCCTTGCCCTCTTGATGTCCACGATTCTTGGCAACTGGATTCGGCTGAAGAGTGACACGACGGGAGGAAGAACTCCGAATGAACTTCGGGGCCGGGGGGGGGGGGTATCTAGACAGATCCACGCTTTAACCCCCCCCCCCCTATACCCCTTCGCGTTCCGCTGCTTGATCCGTTTTGGCCCATCATGCGTGACGCGAGAGGTACGCACGTGCGGTCGCGTGCTCACAAGCATTGTTGCCGAATTTGTCGATTTCGTATACAAGATCCGATAGAAAATCCGGTGATTTTTCGAAAAGATTTGGCAACATTTCACCCGTTCGGCGTTTCATTGCCAAAATCAACGACACGAATTTTCTTGCTCCCTCATCAAACTCGTCTCTTTTCACTCTTCCCCCCCCCACCTTCGCTGTTTGGTTAATCCAGATCGTGTCTCCGGATAAAAAGCTCATAAAATGCGGGGTATGCTCATCCGAGTAAATTCTAATGAGACCATAAGGTTTATTTTCTCGGAAGAGAGCGCCTAATTTTTTATAAGCCTTTCTTCCGGAGATTGCGCTCATGAAATAATAGGTGTACTTTCCCAAGTAAATGAGCATTATGATTTCATTAGAATATACTTCACTCATAATAGAATGTATACGCAAGGTGTTGTAAGGGCCCTTCTCTTCCGGAAATTGGGCTCATAAAATGAAGAGTGCATGTGTGGTGCGTGCTCATATCTGAGTAAATTCTAAGGTTTCGTAAAAATCATAAATCATAAGGCTTATTTTCTCGGAACTGCACATCTCCATTGTAAAAATGTGCTATGTACTCTCTGTTCCAAATTTCCATGTAAATTTACAAGGAAATCAATGGAATTTACATGAAAATCAATGCGATTTATTGATTTCCATGTCCACGTGCGGAAAATTGGAACAGTGTTCATGGAACATTTTTACTATGTAATGTTATATGGGCCCTTTTTTTCGGAACTCTTCTTCAATTATTCTGGTATTTAAGAAAGATCAAAAAGAAGACGAAAAAAAGAAAGAAAAAACAGATTGGCACTGAAGGATATACAATTCATCATAAGTTAAGCCAGTGGCGGATCGTGAAGCCCATGAAGAGACGTAGACCATTAATGCATTTTTCCCATAGGCGCATTTTCGATCAGGAATTAAAAATCTGTCCCTTGAACTATGATAAGTCAACGCGACCTTTTTGTGACTATGCGATTTCTACGTTTTTCATGATTTTTCAGCAACAACAACAATGCTTAGTTAATGCATGGTTCCGCAGAAATCCCTGCCAGAGTAGTCAATTAGAAATTTCTGATTTTCTCATGACTTTTTTTTTTTTTTTTTAGCTCAGAATCGCTCGATTTCTTATGAGTTCCATCACAACAACAAGAACTTTTGAAGAGTCCAGAGAAAGAACGATTTATAATGTCTCAGAAACCTATTTTTGATTTTAAACTGAAGAAAAGGGAGAAATGAAAGTTTAAAGCTTATTATTTCTCATTAGAATCAACTTTTTTCTTTCCACCAAAATTGATTATCTTGTATAGATCTTAATTTAATTTGTACTTATCTATTCCATCAGATCAGATGAAATTTTTGTGGCATGTACCGTTTTTCCTCTAGACTCTTCATTTGAGTTGTTGTATATCAACAAATGCATCGAAAATTCCCTAATATCTCTCGTTTTTGGCAGTTTCTGCGTCAGAGAGCAATGCTTTCATTAAACTAACGATGGCAGCACTAAAAACTTACAAAACCCACTCTCCTAAACTCATAAAATGCTTCTAAACTCGCAATCATAATGGCGTTGTTGGCCACTAATAATGGGATATTCCGATCTAATAATACTACCAAGAGAAAGAGAAAGTTATTAATAAGAGACGATTTGCCTTTGGCATCGGTGTGGCCCAAAGACATTATTGGAAGAAGACTGGGCCCTGCGATCTCTTTGCACGGGGGAAAAGTGAAGCCGGTCATGGCACGGGCTAATGGGCAGGGCACTTCCACGCGCGGGGGTATGAACCACATTAACATTAGCTCTTTATGAAGCCTCGCTCTTCAAACCTATTTTAGTCAATTATTTTTGCGAATAACCGTGTCGAGTCTCACATTTGTTGTACAGTATAGTATACCATACATTTAAACCGAAAATTTGGATCAATTTAAAGCGTCCGTTCTTTAAAAATCGAAGTTATAACGATCGGTCGGTCATTGTTTACTTTAGCACCCATAACCTCTCTACCGTACTTTCAATCGTAAATATCTAGCGGATAAATATTGACCGAAACTTTCGTTTAAGTTCGTCAATCTCAACTTTGGCATAAGCTGCATATCATATCTGCATACTTTTGAAAACTAAAAGTAATTAACATTCTTTTGAAACAGTTTTATGTATCGGCTCCATAAGCCGCAATGTTAATTTGGTTCATACCCCCAAGCGGGGAAGCCCTGCCTATGACAGTAACCGGCTTCAAATCTCGCCGCTAGGGACCATATGTCATGGTACCATTAATCGACTGACGAAATTAAGATGGGAATCTCCCAATATTAAGAGATAGATAAGAGTGAGATAGAGAAAGAGAGAGACAGACAAAGAGCGGGGCCGAGGGAAATTCCTGCGTTTACGCCACCGGTCACACTTAATGGGGTTCTACTGTATTGCTATAACCTGTTGCATTTAGATTTGCATCTCGGGCGAGCAGCGTATAAAAGTAGTTCCGCGTTTCGATGCATCGTTGAATTGCGACTTGCGATTCGCGATTCGGATGTGGAAAATAAAGGAGCTCGCCGCCCGCTGCCGCACTATGGTCTGGATGGCTACTCTAGCTTGTATAAACTCATCACTTATGATTGGAAAATGCCAGAGGAATAAAACTTTGCGACTACCTTCTCAATAATGGGGCTCTCGCGAACTTTTGCTACACGGGATTGAAGAGTTGATTCTTGCATAAATACCTGTAAAAATGACGATGAGTACACTAAAAAATCTCTAAATTCACTCTCAGCTTAATGGCGAGCTTAATGGCGGTTCGACTCAGGTATCATAGGAGATTCCTATCTAAATTGAGACATATCTCTGTGTTTCCAAGGAGAAAGTGGCATAACAGATAGGAATCTCCCATGATACCTGCGTCAAACCGCCATTACGATCTTGCCATTTATGTAGTTATGTAAAGGTTTATTACTGAATATTAAACTTTCTCAGTGTCATTTTCGTGATTTTGCTGGTTTTTACATCAGAATTGACTTTTCATTTGCTCACAGCAAAAGTTTGCAAGCCCCATTAGATTTTACTTTTTCACTTGATAAAATTAATTTTTGACGCCCCTGGGGCCCCGGTGGGGGCCAAACCTTCTCGATCCAAATTTTACTATCCGCAATCCCCTTATTGTGATACATCAATCGAAAGCTTGTAAAAAATGAGGAATTTTAACGCAAACCAGAGCTCTTTTTTGTGCATTCGCACTAAAGTTATGACAGTTCTTATAAAGTCAAACTTTGACCTGTCCTAACTTCAGTGTAAATGCACAAAAAAGAGCTCTGGTTTGCGGTAAAAATCCTAATTTTTTACAATCTTTCGATTGGAGTATCACAAGATGGGGGTTGCCGATCGTAAAATTTGGATTGAGGGGGTTTAAGGCCCTCACCGAGGCCCCAGGGGCGTCAAAAATTAATTTTATCAAGTGAAAAAGTAATTATTGAGAAGGTATTCTCAAAGTTTCATTCCTGTCACATTTTCCGAATGTCCAACAGTTTTCAATTCCGATAAAGTCAAACTTTGACCTGTCCTAACTTCAGTGTGAATGCACAAAAAAGAGCTCTGGTTTGCGGTAAGAATCCTCATTTTTTACAAGCTTTCGATTGGTGTATCACAAGATGGGGGTTGCCGATAGTAAAATTTGGATTGAGAGGGTTTAGGGTCCCACCGGGGCCTCAAGCCGCCCAGAGGCGTCAAAACTTAATTTTATCAAGTGAAGAAGTAAAATCTAATTATTGAGAAGTTATTCTCAAAGTTTCATTCCTGTCGCATTTTCCAATTATTTAAGTTATGAGTTTATACAAGTTAGAATATCCGTCCGGACCATAGTGCGCCGCGCCGGTTGAAGTTGAATGAGGAGAGGTTGCATGGAGTATTGAGTATTGAGCACTGAATGCGGAGTGCGGGAGTCGAGTGGAAAGTAATTGTGTGAGTGATTACCTCTACCACCTACTCTTCCGCCCTTCCACCCTCCGTTGTCCACCGTCCAACCATCCAACCAACCTAAACAGCTAACTACTCTCCTTCGTGAGTCATTTGTCGAGGCCTCTCTCTATGCCTCTGCGCTGCCGTCGGTCGCCTCGTCGCACACCAGTGTTGCCAGATCGAGGGTGAAAAGCCGTATCGTCCCCATTTAAATCAATGTAAATCGTGCAACTTTTCCACCCCAATCTGGCAACACTGGCGCACACTGCTCCGAAACATGAGTTTTTCTGGACATAAAAAGTTTTCGTTTTTTGCTTAAGGTGGATCCTCAGCGTTTAGTTCCATATTCTGCCACCAAAAAAAAATTTGTTCTTTAAATGGAAAAAAATAATGGTAAACGCAAAAAAATGAAAAAAAAGGCTTCGATGGGGCCTCGGAAGCAATCTAAGGAACATTTTAGTACAAACCGCATGCGAAAATGTTACGAAATAAGCGAGAAACTATTGAATTTCGTAAACCCCCTAATGGCGTCCACTATAGAACTGGACGTCATTAGGGGGTTAACGAAATTCAATAGTTTCTCGCTTATTTCGTAACATTTTCGCATGCGGTTTGTACTAAAATGTTCCTTAGATTGCTTCCGAGGCCCCATCGAAGCCTTTTTTTTCATTGTTTTGCGTTTATCATTATTTTTTTCCATTTAAAGAACGAATTTTTTTCTGGTGGCAGATTATGGAACTAAACGCTGAGGATCCACCTTAAGAAACGTCTTTAACCCTTAACAAACCAGGTTAGTTAAAAAAAAAAACAAGCAGGGAAAATTCCAACACGCAGGTGTTGGAAAAGCGTGCCACTAAAGTCTGAACAGCTTTAATGCTTTTGCTAGCAATGATAATAATTAGACAGCATTCAACATGGAGCTGATCTCGAGAAAATTGAGTCCAAAGTTGAAGAGCTAGCATTTAAACAAAAAACTTGGAATTACTTACGTTTTGATTTCATTCAACTACCGTGTTGTGTTTTTGCATTTCAACACCGGAAAAGTGGAATTTACTATGTAGGAAAGGTACTTAATTTTTAGCGTTTAAAGTGACTTGGTTCCTTTCTTCTTTTTTTTTTGGCATAATCACGAAAAACGAAACTTTAAGAGAAACCAAACGGCAGAGTTGGTTTACACTGTTGATTATTTTAAAATCCGTTAATCCGGACTTAAGTCCGTTCCCAATTCTATAAAAGGAACCAGTGGCGGCTCGTGCAATGTGGCAACAGTGGAATCCCTCCATTTAAACCTATGTAAAACAATCGATCTTCAGGAGGTGCAATGCACCCCCAAGATATCGATACTTTTGCATAGGTTTAAATGGTAAAAAAGCATGGTTGCCAAATCGCACGAGCCGCCACTGAAAGGAACCAAGTCGGAGTTGGTTCCTTACGTGACTCGGATTAAGGTTAAACCTAATCAGCCAAAGGAACCAAGTTCTCATTTTATTTCATCATATGGACAATGACATCAATGAGGCTCACCAGCTCACTTTTACCTGGAATTTTGACGGGAAATAGTTGTTATTACAGAAGAAGCACTTGTTGCTTCGAGATTCAGTATTGCTAGCTCTATCAATCAATAACTCAATTTTATCAAAAATGTCACTCGGTTCTTTTGTGACAAGTGCTGTCCAATTGAGCTTGTTTGGTGAGAAATTATGAAAAAAATAAATTTAGATCAGATGTATCTATAAGGAGATGAGTCAAAGGCGTTGTTTTTTTGTGTTTGTTTTTTGTTTTTTGTTTTCAAAACTTTGGAGGGCTCTAGCTCAGAAGAGAAACAATTGCAGCACATACTCATGTAGGAAAATAAAGTCTTATATATATGTATGTTGACCCCAAAAATACACTCCATAAGTTTGGCACTCAAGTTTTGAAACACCCTGTTCTTGATATTTTGCTTCCCCCCCCGCCCCCTTCACAAAAGACAACATCTTGACCATGCACATTTTTAAAATCACAGTTTGACTGTAGAGATATTTTCTCCCCCCCCCCCCCCTTAACGAAAAAGGGGAGAATGGGTCACCTATCTCTGATGTTCGTCGTGCGCGTGCACAGATTGTTCGGCTTTAAGACTGCAATTTTGGCTTTCTTTATAATGCGTTTTTTGGTTTTATTAGTGGATTTTATGACTATTTGATGCCGCCAATGTAATTTTCAGACAATTTTACATCAGAATCAAAACTCTATAGCACTGTAGCAAAAGTTTGCAACAAACCCATTGAAAGCTGAAAAGAGAAAATTATTTGATAAGGCTCGATCTTTTTTACCCACATAAACTATAGACAATAGATATTTCTAAATCCCTCCACCTTTTAAACGGCTTGTTCAGGGATCAAACATGAGGTTGCGTTCTTTTGAAGTCAAAAAGTGTCATATTCGGAAAAGCCGTGATTCTAAATAATAAACTGTTTTTTTTTATCTTTTTTTCCGTTTTAGGTGCTGTCGGCACTTGTTGCGATTGTCACGATGTAGATACGTAATATGCATAAATGGAACACTTGCGAATTCATGAAACAATAATCCTTTAATATACAGAACTAACCATTTCAAGTGCCCTTTACACATCAAGCATTCTAGGGGTATAGATTAGTAGGTGTGGAGGTTTAAGAGGTTTGTGGATTTTAATTCCCCCTCTCCCCATTTATTTTCTTGAAAAGTATCGAAAGTTTACAGTTAAAACTATGCCATTATTCACTATAACGCATTGTCATATTATTTCTTTTTTTTTTCTGTTGCCGTCGGTCGATATCATTTTTCGTGTTGGAAAAGCAAAGTTCCATATGGACCTATAGTTTCCAAAATTTGAAGAAGCTTCCAGTGAAAAATTTTGTACACGCAACGAACTTTTTAGGATAGGTAAATAAGTTATTCCAGAGCCAATTCCATAGCCGCAGCGAGGAAGCTGTCCAGGGGTGGAAGACACGTGACAGCCCCTCTCACTTTTTAGAGCAATTAATGCGAATTTTACCCCTCTGGCTCCCTGTGTTCTGGATTTTAAACACCTATTTTTCAACAAAACGCCAAAAATGTCCTCAAAAATCCCTTGATTCCATCGACGCTCATTGAGGGGCTTTCAATTTGCCGATCCCCCAGAATTTCAAATGTTTCCGATGCAAAGACCTGTTTAGTGTGACTTCATGAAAAAAATTGGTTCCAAACAAAGGCTCCGTCTCACTCGCTCTCGTGGGTTTTCCCATAGGAAACACAGTCCAAATTTTCAAATACAAGTGCTAGTAAACAACACGTTCTTTACACGTTGTGTTTATCACACCATTGGGTTCCACGTCCCTTATAAAAATTTCCGATTGTTTCAAAAAATTTTCCGATTGGATATATATTCCCGCGCTTTATTTCCCATAGAAATAATCGAAATTCCATAGAGACAATCAGAATTCGTGTAGATTCAAGCGCGCTGACTACAGCAACGATAGGTCTCATGATTGAAATAAGGCGAAATCATCTAAGGTTCTATTCTTACAGTTTTAACAGCCACTTTTTTCTCAGTGATAAAATATGAGCCCCCTATCACAAACTTTTTGAAACATCGCGCATCGATGCACAATCACAGTTATCAGTTTCTTAAGAGCACAAAATTCTAGGATGTAGGCTCATCAGCACCATCACGGCATGTGTTGTACCTCGAACAATAGCTTCGATACGGAGAGAAGTTAGAATGATTGAGTGTCATGCCGGTGATACTACCATAAGAGACCGTGAGTAAGACAAGGACAAAACGTAGAACGTCTTTCGGTATAACTGTGATTGTAAATTCGCTTGTGATCTTTTCGGAATTATGTTACAGTGAAAAGATACTTTAAGGCAAGTGGAATCTAATGGTGCAATAAAATTTGAGAAAACTGTTGGTTAACTAGCATGAATTTGCGTTCGAAAATTTGGATCTGGTAAATCCACGAGAGTGAGCGAGATAGAGCTGTGGCGACCAAACGACAACACCGCGCAAAGCGCGGGAAACGCGCCACACACACAACCAAATGGCAACGCCGCGCTGAGCGCGGGAAACGCGCCACGCGATTCAAATCGCCCGCGCAAGCACTCCCGCGCTTTCTCTCCACCTGCGCTCCTGATTGGTCTAGCCACTGCAGGTGGCACTAACGCCTTCGGCCAATCAGAGCTCGACCCCTGGGCTTAAAAGGAAGAGCTTCAGCCATTAATTCACATTCTGGTTCAACACTCTCAAATGAACAGACGTCTCCTCAAGTCTCGGACCCAGGACCAAATCGATGCCCACTTAGCAGCCAAGTAGCCAAGCAGCCGACTTTTCCATTGAACGGAGACCCAAACTTCTCTGGACGTCTTCACACTATAAAACGGCCCTTTTCAGGGCCACCACTTTTGATTTTATTTTCTAGAGCAACATTCCTACAGAGCATTTGTTTGGAATTAATTCTGATCGTGACGTCATCACTAAACAGGTCTACATAGGTAGCGTTCTAGAATTCAACCATTTACTGCATCCGTGCAAAAAAGATTACATTACCCTGTGATACTGTATATCTATGTACATTGGAAAGTGCTGCTATTCATAATCTTTTCTGCATCGAGACAATAAAGGGATGAATTCTAGAACGGTACCTTAAGGATATGAATGAGCCTCTCTCTTTTCTATACCCCTCCCGCTCTTCATCAATACCTCGTCGCTTCTTATCGATGTACCCTCGTCAAACAGATTTTGACACATTTACGACCGCTTAATGCACCGTGAAGAAATCTTGTGACCGGTGGAGCCCAAAGGCGAGGGGCAAAGAGGGTTCCTGCGGGAGATGTTTCCACCCCCCTCCTGCCTTTGAATTTTGACTCATAGGTTGGCACAAATGACTTAGGTTGCTGGACCTGTATGGAATTCTCGTTTGAAGGAATTCGACTTTGACGCTTAATAACTTATTGAAATTAACAGGAATACCAAAACTTTTACAATTTTAAGAAAATAGACGCCGAGACCTCCTGGATTGCAGCAATAAATTAACGATTAATGAAACCAGTTTTAAGAAAACACGTTTTTAATTTTTCAAACCTTTCCCGCCAAGGTTTTGCCATAAGCAAGGCATTGGACTTATATATTAGATATGAAAATGAAAACAAGAAGCGCACCGTATATATACGGCACGCTTAAAACTCCACCCTTCCGTCTATAAAAGGGAAGGCAGTTAATTGTTCGTACTCGGGGGAGTTGGAATTGCCTATACGACTAATCGAAGGCTCCCGAATAAAACCTTATCTTATAAGTGTCTACATTCAGAATCAAATTTATTCGGAGTCTTAATCAGTGGAACAATGTGAAATAGAGTAGAAGAGTAAAACCAGTGTACTCGGGCTTGGTCCATAAGGGGTTAAGTCGTTATTTTCTGTCTAAAAACCACGATATCTGACTCATTTTAAGATGGAAACTCGTTAATTGAACTTGGTTTTTTGGTTATCTTGCCATTGACTGCTTTATGATCTTGATTTTTGTCCATTAATAAATGTCCGGGAAATTCCGTCCTTCGTCCCACTGTGTGGTGGCCGACGGCACGGACATCGCGAAACATCACTCTTCTCGTAAGTACTGCGTTGTTTTCACCCGCGACCGCGAACGTGGACGCTATGGTCGCGTCGCGTCGGAGCGCGGTAAACTATTTTTAGAAGACGGACCGGTAATTATCATCACTTCGCGAATTAACCGCGCGGGCCGCTCCTGCTCCGGCTCCGTGTTGGCCTGTTGATTTGTTCCTCAGGACAAAAAGAGTTTGGTTATTGTAAATGAACAGTTTTCAAACGCATACATCAATCGAAACCATTTAAACATTTTCAGTGACCGAAAATGGGGCTCCAGCTAACTTTTGCTGTGAGCAAATGAATCATCCAATCTGTTGCGAAAATCACGAAATGGACGCTTCGAAATTCTAAAATTTAGTAATAAACACAACTGCTACAACCGCAAGATTGTAATGGCGGTTCAACGCTGGTATCATGGGAAATTCCTGTCTAATTAGTCACTTTCTCTACGGAGATATCCTGTGATACCTGCGTCTCTTTGCTATTTAGTTTGATTCTGAGAGTGAATTTCGCGATTATTTATTAATTGTACTGATCGTCATTTTTACAGGTTTTTATGCCAGAATCAACTCTTTAATCATTTGTAGCAAAAGTTTGCAAGGACCCCATTGTTGCGGCTTGACGGTCGTCGGTCCCCCTTAACCCTTTCATGCACGCATTTTGGGATTTGAGTTTTTTTGAGATTTATTTAGACCGTTCGAAAGAGGACACTTTTTTATGAACTTTGATGGGTCACACAACTTTATGAAAAATGTCCATTTAAATTACATTGAATCACATGTTACAAAAAATTGGTACACATGTGTACCGCACTATCCAAGAAAGGGTTAAGACGTTAGGAGGTGCGTAATCAGTGTGGTTGCGTGGGGTTTCGACCCCCCCCCCCCCCCCCCCCGTCAGTGATCACTGATCATCGCATCGGCGTGTGGAATCGCGAGCGCGTAATATTATTTCCCTGGTAGAAATGACTCATGCGAAAAGTCCAAATTTGCATAGAAAATCATGAGTTCCCATGCAAAATTCATGAGAACGCAGGGGAAATCATGACTCTCCATGGATTTCTCATGGAAACCCATATGAAACCCATGATGAACCCATAAATTTCTAAGAGCTCCCTTGATTTTATTTTTCACGGGAGTTCTTGATTTTCCGTTCGTTCTCGTGAGTTCTTTCTAGAGAAAGAACTCATGAGAATTTTAATAGATTTACTAGGAAATCATAATATTCGTCATGGGTTCACATATGAGAACTCATGATTTCCCATGCAAAGGCCATGATTTTTCATGAGTCATTTCTACCAGGGTTCGTCCGTAATTCAAACGATGACAGAGGCAAAAAGAGACCCAGCGCAAAGTACTAGATGACCTTTGTTCTATACACTTCAAAGGTCGGGACTTTTTTGCAAACAGTTGCAACAGCCATAGTGCCGTCGCCTGCAATTTGGCAACATCGTGTTGTGTTCATTTAAACTCGTGAAAAAGGTCGTGAACTAATGGAAGCACCCACTCGAATTGATATTTTACAAGGTTTCAAATGGGATGAATGCAGTGTTGCCATAGGTTGCTCGTGACGCTACTGAAGACAGCATTGAGCAGTGTCGATACCAGTGTTGCCAGATCGAGGGTAAAAAGCCGTATCGTCCCTATTTAAATCAATGTAAAACGTACGGCTTTTTCGCCTCAATCTGGCAACACTGGTCGAGACCTTGGAGAGATTAAATTAAAATCACACTTTTAAAGCATCGAAAAGTCTCCAAACCCACTCATGATTTCAATTATGTGTGTTAAAACGTCAAAAACGACGGTCAAATGAGCGGGTCACAAAGGGAGAGTCCCATCTAATCCCATCTATAATCGCTGCTTTCTGTATGATGGATCACTTTTCTCATCATAGCAACTAGTGATCAGATACACTGAAAAAAAACAGCTATCGTAAGATTTACCGTAACTTGGTTTAAATTTTCGACAATCCAAGAAAATTGTAAATTTTACGTTTTCCATGGTTTGAGTTCAAGACATATTAGTTAAATTTTAACGAAGACATCTTAAAATCACACCATGGAAAACGTAAAATTTACAATTTTCTTGGATTGTCGAAAATTTAAACCAAGTTATGGTAAATCTTAACATAGCTGTTTTTCAGTGTAAGAATCCCTCATACACTTACCTTCCTTCATTCGACCGCCATATTTGAATTCTCTCAATCGCAATAATTGAGTTTTTGAGTAGATTTTGAGACTTTTTGATGCTTACAATGTGCTTTTCACGCTAAACGACGTATGTTTGGATCCTCCATAACGGTATTGCAAAAGATTGCAACCGACCGATTTCATTCTCTCAAAGAAGTGATTCAACTTATTGAGGTCTTTGCCACTTACTCTCCAGATTTTATTTTCTTCAAGGGATTTTAGTAGGCACAATGGTCTGAGATCTTCAAAAATTGGTCCAAAATCAAATTGTAAATTTCTCATCAATTTATCAGTCACAAACTATCAAGGCCAATTTTAATCACATAAATTAAATCAAACGTAGAAATATCACTGAAAAGTTTTTAATTCAGCTTAAGATGATCCCAGGGTCGAATAGTTCCAACTGTGGACACCACGTCGCGTCGCGCTGCTCAAAAAGTTAACAGTTTTTGACTAAATTTGACGAATTCACGCAGAAAACGCAAATTTGAGGAACGTCAGCACCTGCGAGCATACTTCAGGAAGATATCCTGAAAGTTTCAAGCTGAAACACTCAAAAATAATGCCGGAAATGATGAAATACGAACCTTAATCATTCACTCATTCCGTAAGCCGGAATGAGTGCGAGTGAGGCAGATCGTATCATCACTCGCGCTCACTCTCATCACTCACTAAGCTTATGGCGAAACGAATTTCATCATTTACGGCTTTAATTTTAAACCAATTTTGCTCATTTTGGGCTCAAAAAATCTGTAAAAAATAATTGCAGGTACTGACGTTATTACATTTTGCGTTTAATCTATGGTTTCAGTTAAATACACCAAAAACACGACTTTTCCAAAAAGCGACTAATGGCGCTATCCATTGAATTGAAATCTGGAAAAGTTTCGCCTGGAATCACCTTAAAAGGTCGAAAATACTGATTTTTGAAGAATTTTTTTCCATCGATTATTAGTCACGTATTTTTCGATCTCAGACCGTAAGTACAGTGCACTGTCAGCGTGACTCAACCTCAACTTCATACACGTTTCAGAGTCTTAGAGTCATTTTCATAAAAATAAGAGAAAAAAAAAGCAGAAACACCGTAACATTGAAAATGCCTATATCCATCAATTAAGTCCAGTGAGTCTCGTTGACTCTACCTACAATGTATACATGTATGTTACATCTGGTACGTAGACCACCCACGAAGACAATGCAATGTAAGTCACACGGTAAAGGCCACTGGTAGACGCGATGCAGCCGAGTCGCCGCTCGGTACCGGACCCTGTGATAATAATTAGCACGCGACAAATGAATGTGTGCGAGCAAGAGACCAAGACCGCGTCGCGTGCAACTCGCGGAATCAGAATTAGACATTGAAACTTCGCATCAGCACCAGCGCAACACTTGTAATTTATGTATAACAAGTATTCGCCGTGTATTTCCTCGCGATTCTTCCACTCTTTCAAGACGCAAATTTTAGCGATCGAATATCATTCACTTCAAGAATTGATGATCGCTAGCTAACTGATGCCGCTGATCGGTGAAAAAGCTAGCCAATGAGAGTCGAGAATGAACTTCTGAATGATATTCTCGTGAAAATGAAAACTGCAATAGTAATATTTCATAACATAACCTTTAAATCAGCTTTGAATGACATGGCCATTTAAAAAAAAAAAAAAAAAAAAAAAAAAAAAAAAAAACCTAGCGTTTTCGAAGCTAAAATTATGTTTGTCTCATAGGAAAATTACTTTTTTGCATGGTCTGTACAAAAGACTTTATCCGAAAAGTTCGTCATTTCCGAAACTGTCGTGGCGAAAAGAGTCAAAAAGGATAGAAGATGAAATTTCTGACACCGGTTGCAACAATTCGAAATCGAATCTACCTCCGGATGTGAATGCGAAATTTCCAATTATTGGAATTCAACGGTCTCCGGTGAGACCAACGAAACAATCGAATATCATCAAAATAAAATTCAAAGCCATCGAATTTTATACGACGGTGAATGATATTCCACCGGCTGAGAAAAGATTACCCAGTTCAATTCAGTGCATGACTGTAATAAACTAAAATACTCGCATCTGTAATCTTTTCTCAACCGGTGGAGTCGTCGATGACTTTAAAAAACTTGCGGATATTTTAATTATTCAACGGAGTTTCCACCGATTAAGGAAAGATTACAGATCAGAGTATTTTCGTGCGTTACAGTCATGCACTGAACTGAACTGTGTAATCTTTTCTCAACCGGTGGAATCATCGGTGAATGGAAAAATAGCATTGATTATACGCAAAACGGCAGCCCTGCCTACGTTGCCTAAATTTGAGGAGTCTACTGACATTATTAAATTCGTCAACTGTAAATGTGTAAGATGCAGACTATAGCGGGGACAAACATGTTTTTATCTAGCCTGGGTGGGTATGCAATACGCAATGCACAATGCACAAGTTACCGTTCACATTCAACAGCTGTATTAAGTGCATTGCGTACAGCATTTCCTGGCCAGATATTTTAGTCCCCGCTATATAGTACATCCATCTTTTCGAATCGATGATTGGAATCCGCGTTTAAGCAATGAGTGACGTCATCCCGATAACCCGAGACTTCGATAGAAAACCTTCGATCTCTTTGACGAAGAAGAGCGATTCGATCGATGGAAGGATCAATCATATTAATTGCATCAGAATCAGGTAACCTTCGCCTCGCATCGGAATGATTTGCACCTACAAGATAATATCAATGACTTGATTCGATTACGAAAATTCGTTCGTAATCAGCCCGCTGCAGTTGGCTTTCTTGAGAATCAAGCTCATTACCATCATGATTTATACGATGTTTTTTCCGAGTATTCTGGCCTGATTGTTGTCGTGAACATTTTCAGAATCAGTTTTATGGAAAATCTTTGAAAGATTGTAATTTCTCTATTTTTTTTATTTTTTTTCTCCTTTTTTGAACTAACGCGCCTAACATTTTACAAGGAGCCGTACGGCGTACAGGCGTATAATTAATCACGAATTCAATTACTGTCCGAGGACAGTAATGGCCAAAAACTAACTTTTGAATAATCGTGAATTACTATTCACATCATTCTCATATTATTCCAATTAGTAAGTTGAAGTTTTAACTATACCAGCTGTATTCATCCTATGACATATGAAAAGACTGGTACCGTTAAAACTGAGTGATTAGTGGCGTAAGGTGCAATTTGGCAACATTGGATTGGGTCCATTTAAACCTACATAAAAGGTCGAATGCGAAGGTGTTCACCAAACACCCAACAGTTCGATCTTTTTCATAGATTTAAATGGACGAACTATAACGTTGCCAAATAGCACGCTACGCCACTGTGAGTGAGTTATGTGCAGTTACACCCAACCGTTAAATCAACGCAAGTTCAATGGGATTCGACCAAAGAGTAAACAAGAGTCGCAATTGAATGGAAGGCCTGCGTGGTCAACGTAGATAAGGGATCCGAACGCGGGCTGGCCTCCGATTGGCTGCAACGGGTGGAGCAAAAATGACTCGGGGTATAGGGAAAATAACACGGGATTTTCGTTCCGGGACGTTTATCTCGAAACCTAAGCAAAATGATATATAAAAAATTTATACGAGTCGATTCAGCAGATTTTTCCGAACAATTTGATAGGTCATAAGTGCCACTTTATTGCAAATTCGAAAAGACTGTTTCAGTTTAAAAGTACGCACAATAGTGAGTTACTCAAACACTGCTCGAACACACGCCAAGCATGTAATCACACTATTGTGCGTATTTTTAAACTGAAACAGTCTTTTTGAATTTGCAATAAAGTGGCACTTATGACCTATCAAATTGTTTGGAAAAATCTGCTGAATCGACTCGTATAAATTGTTTCGATATTATTTTGCTTAGGTTTCAAGATAAACGTCCCGGAACGAAAATCCCGTGTTATTATCCCTATACCCCGAGTCATTTTTGCTCCACCCGTTGCAGCCAATCAGAGGCCAGCCCGCGTTCGGATCCCTTATCTACGTTGACCACGCAGGCCTTCCATTCAATTGCGACTCTTGTTTACTCTTTGGATTCGACAGTTAAATGAAAGAATTGTAATTTTTTCTCTACAATTGATTGAAACAAAACAAATTTAAAGTGAAGAAACTACTCAAAATGGGGGAAAAAAAAATAATAATAATAATAAATCAGGTCTCTTCGGCTCATTGACTTTAAGGTAAAATAACTAAGTACTCAAAATGAAGCAAAAATTAAAAATTAATCAATAAAACGGTCGGGTCTCTTTGGCTACTTAGGGTCAATTAGTAGTAAAAAGTGGATTTAGGGGCTCGGCATGCATTCACGGTAGGTTTCCTCTTCGCCACTATTAGAACACACGCACGCAAACACATTACACGTAAGTGCTGTTTTTGCGCTCATCGACTCGATTTTACCGCGTAGAATCATCTTATGATCTCAATATTTGTGGGGGTGATACTTCTTGAGTGTAACTTTCAATTGCCCTGGTGGGCGAAAACCGGACATACGCACGCGCATGGTCGTATGTGCTGTTAATGTAGAGACCGCCTCAATTGACGAGGTTTTTTCACATTTCTTCTCATGTTATTCCCATTTTTGAATCGAAGTTTTAACGGTACCAGTCTATTCATCTGTCATAAGATTCATGCGGCTTGTAGAGTCAAAACTTCGATTTAATAATGGGAATGACATGAAGAGAATGTGAATAATTTTAGTTTATTAATCAAAAAACTTTTAGTATTAAACTTTTATTAAACTAAATATTATTCAAAATTCAAAACTTTGATATGTTATGGTAGTTTTTTTGTGACCAAATTCAAGACAACGCTCAAAACTAAGTTCAATCAGGGGATTTTTCCGTGAAGCATATTATCGTGTTTCGAAAGAAAGGAAAATATTGAAAATAGAGCGATTTGAAATTATTCAGGTCTGTAGTCTAATATCGGAAACCTGTACACTTTTTGAGAAGCCACCTCTTGCTTGAGCCATCGTAAAAAAAAAAAAATCCCGCAAAAGACGAAGGCTTAAAGGAAAATTCACTAGACACTTTGATTTTAACATTTTACAACCTTATAGAACAATCCTATCATATGTCGTATGCACACATTTTCCCATTTGACTCAATGTAACATTTGAATTTCTTGCAAAAATTTTGCAACGCGGCCTGAGAATTGCTCGTTTTAGACCCCGAGTGCAGCCGGAGCCGGTAAGCACAAAACACTGTTGCCAGATGTATAGCTTTAGGACGTATATTTCCCGCTGAACACAATGTAAAATATACAATCTATTACCTCAAATGTGTCAACGCAGACACAGAGGCGGAGAACTATCGAGAAGGAGAATGAATTCGTCGGGCAATTTAACTCGACCTTGATTGACCAATGAGCCGCTGGATTTAACTCAGACGGCTAACGACGGCCGGCGAAGTTTCTATCCAGCCGGTCTTGGAGAGCATTTTCTCTTTTCGTCTCTGTTTTCGTTTCTTGTTTATTTGTTTGTTTTTTTTTTGTTTTTTGTTTTTTTGCACGCCTTCTTTTCCGTCAAATCACCGGTTGAATGTCAAATTCTGTAAAGTGAAAAGAAAACTCGCCTAGCTAATTCAAAGATCCAGATCCAAGCCAAATAGCATGCAGTTATATATTTATCAAAGCTGAGGGCGATAGCAAAGGAGAAGGGGGGGGGTCATTGGCGGATCGCTGATTTCCAAGTTCCGTCCCGCGGTCACAAATGTATCCAAATGGAGTAGTTGCATAATGCAGGCACTGAAAAAAATTAATAGTTAAAAAAGTACAGAACAAAATGAGTTGCTAAATTAACCTATAATTTTGTTAAATTAACAATTCAAATGCTAAATTAGCGATTCATTTTGTTAGCTTTACAACTAATTTGCCTCACCAGCAAATCAAATAGTAAAAATAACAATTTTTATGTTGGAATAACAAATTAGTAAGTAAAATCAGCAATTTATTTTGCTGATATAGCAATCAGAATTGTTAGATCAACTAATTGGGTTAAGTTCTATGTTATGTTTTTAACTATTCAAAATTGCTAAATTGACAATGTCTATTTTGTTATAAAATAACACCATTATGTGGTTGATTTAACATCTATTTTTGTAAACTCAACAAATAAATTGTTAACGTAACAGAAAACCCTGGTTGATTTAGCAACTTTCAATTTTTGTTAAATCAGCAAATTTTGAATTGTTGCTTTAACAATTGATTTTTTTCAGTGTGGGTCTGAAATTGTGTGTTTTTCTAAAGAAAATGATTGTACTTATAATGAGCTGAGAACAAAGATTACTTATACTCCAGATATGGCACTAGCGAAAATCTTGTTGAGCGCCTTCATTGCTAAAACACATACACTGGCCCACGGTTTGTTTACGTTTCGGCGGGCGGGAGACGTGAGGGAGGGGTGGGGCCAGTCGACTGGCCCACGACCCCCATCCCGCCCGCACGTCTCTCGCTCGCCGAAACGTAAACAAACCGTGGGCCAGTGTATGTGTTTTAGCTCGATTTCAGAAATGAAGGCGCTCAACAAAATTTAACATTTGCAAGATAGCTAGTGCCATATCTGGAGTATAAGTAATCTTTGGCTGAGAACAATAGTGCCTTTGGTTTTTTCTCAAGTGTCCCAGTTTTCGAGACAGACACACACATGTAACAATGTAAAAAATCGGGTGCATTCAGTGATGTCACTTTACGCGGAATTTCCATTTAAAACAATGTATTTTGGGCGAAAATCTCGTATCAAGTACTTTGATTTTATTTACAAAAAACACAACTTTTTAGACCCTTGCAAGTTGCAACTGCCCCATTCTGTTCCGAGGCCCTGAACGCAGGATCCGGGTTCCGTCACGCAGAAACAGGTGTAAAAATATAGATCTGCACTAGAAAAGTTTGGCAACATCGCATCAAGATAAACAGAATATCTTGGAGAATATTGAAAAACTGTAAAACCTGCTGGATACAATGAGCTATAACTTTAGAGTGGCAGCGGGCTGGTCCACCTAGTGCCACACAGGGTAGAAGGAATCCCGGGAAAAAGCGGAATTTGGACGGCAGATTCCGAGTTTTGAGGTTAAATTTTGTAGGTCGTTCGGAATTTGGCGAGAATTTGGACGGCAGATTCGTAGGTCGTTTCCGGCGATGCCCGAGTTTGTTTACGAAACGACCGGAAACAACCTACAAAATTTAACCTCAAAATAGATTTTTACGGCAAGATGGCGGCGCCCTAGGTGACAACAATGAACCAGCGGAACGTTCCTTGATGTGCCACTCTGAAGTTATAGCTCATTGGCTGGATATTAATTTGCATCGATGAAATTTCTAAAGTAAATTTTTCAAAAGAGAAACAGCGCTAGCATCAAAATGATAAAATTGAACATGAGATATATTAACTTTTAGAGCCGATATTTTGTAAAACCCACTAATAGCGTAAAATGAATAAGAATACACAGGAGCTTTTTTAAATGGGTAGGAGCTCAAAACTTTTCTTTTTCTTTGTAATCAGAAAGAAGCCTAACCACAAAATTATGTTTAAAGGTTGGCGAGATTTAAAAGAGTACACAATTTTGCCGATAGCACTCAGTGGCGGCTCTTGCAATGTGGCAACAATGGATTTCCTCCATTTAAAACTGTGTAAAATAATCGATTACTTGGTGAGGCGCAGCGCTTCACCTAGTATCGATCTTTTTGCATACGTTTAAATGGCAAAAGTGAACGGTTGCCAGATTGCACGAGCCGCCGTAGATAGCACTTTCTTTTGAAGGTCCTATAGGTCCTAGAACAGGGCTGCCTCCGCTCTGCCTGGTGAGCGACTCTCAGCTCGCTTTTCTTGAGTTTAGGATCAAATTTCAGAAACGTTGACTGCGCTCCCAACCCACATTATGATTATGTTATCTTTGCATCATTTTACATGCATAATCAGTGCATAGATTAGACAAATTTGCAGACACAAACAGTGTAACTGACCTGTACAGTATCTTGGGAGAGTAATCGAAAGTTAATTAGACAACAATGCGCCTCGCATTGAACCCGTAACATGCCCGTCAATACCTGTCTATTTTTTAGTGTTGCCAGATTTGAGGTTAAAAACCGTAACTTATATTAAATCTGATAGAAAATAGCGATCTAAAGCCGTAATAATTGTACATTCCGGCACCGCTGCTACGTAACATTATTTTCCCTCTCATTTCAGTGTAGTAATGTAGTATGGTTGGTTGTACTCATTCATCCGTTGCACTCGATTCTCCATGGTATTCAATTGAACTGATAGTATGAGGGGCCGTTTGAACATATTACTATCGGAAAACTGCTAAACCAGTTAATTCTACTCTCCAGAATTTACTAGCTTAAACTGAGTTTGAAGTGCCCCCACAACCTGCAGTAATTAGATTACACATATGTTTGATGTGTTTTGTAATACTACCTACTCAGTAAGTATGTACTCACGTCCACGGGCGTGCCAATGTTTCTAGAGGGGCGGGGGGAGGGGGGGTGGAATCTTGCCGCCCCTAAAAAATTATAAAAATTGCCATTTTTCTCTCCCTTTTTTATTTTTCTTGTCACACACTGATTTTGCAACCTTCGGTGATTCATTCTGAAATTGAATAATTTTTTGTTTGGAGGGGGGAGGTTCTCCACCCTGATTTTTCCAGCCCCGGAAAGTGCCGCCCGGGGCAAGGATAACCCTCCCCCCCCCCCCTCCTCCAGCTCGGGCGCGCCCCTAGATACAGCGGTCACAAGCTGCGGCTTTTGGCGAAATTGACTTTTCGTCCATGTTACATAGCCATGAGTTGCTAGTGAAGTGGCCACCGTTCCAAAAGACATGAAAACCCTTGAGGACGATCGACTCCAATTGCCAAGCTCAATCGATAGAGGGGTCACAAGCTGGGTTTGGAACATCAACTTTTCGTCCATTTTGCATAGCCATGAGTTGCTAGTAAAGCGGCCACAGTTCCAAAAGATATGAAAACCCATTTCAGGATTTGTTTTTCCACTTGAATTTCAAGGAACATTAATAAATGCTTTTTAAAGCTGGAAACATGCGTAAGAAAGAAAACTCACTATCTAAGTGGCTGTGTCAACGAGAGCCCGTGCCATCATAACCTCAAACCAAGCTCAGGTGAAGTAAGCCTATCAGACAAAATATCTGCCAAGCATGGGTGCTGCATTAGGATACACCTCTCTACACGCTCTCAAGCACGAAAGCGACCAGATCGTCCACCGTGCGGCCACATTAGTCGATGCTTTGCCGACGGAAGCGCTCGCATCGCGGCATGATCTCACTAGTCGTATGGCTTTACATTCAAAATTTCTTCCTCGGTCATTTCTCATTTAAAAGTCGGCCCCCCTCCCCCTCCCTCTTTTCCTTCTCACCTCCCCCAATCAAATCTGAATTCCTTCATCACTTCAACAACAGTAATTAAAGGTACTAAGACACCCCCCCCCCCCCCCCACCTTCACAAACCTAACCAAAACACAAACCAAGTCGGCTTTTCTTTTCAGGAGATCACGGTTAAAAAGATCCATGTTTGGTGGATCATAAAAGAAATCTGGCCCCAGGGAATCGACTGAAACTTGGTGTGACATGTGAATCAATTCGTAAAGACGCGTCTCTGCCGTTTCATAAGGGACTTAGCTAGATATCAGCAAATTGACTTTTTTTCGATCCGGAAGGTCACAGCAGCGGTCAGTCAGAAATTGCCCCTAAACTATTCAAAAATTACCCATAGCTCATTAAGGGCTGGTTTTTAGAAAAAAACAGCTCCGAAAAAAAATGTAAACCGTACTATAGATTTAAAGGTCAAAACACAACCCTTCCATTTGTTTTTTTTTTTTTTTTTGGATACGGGTACTCACTATACTGACCCCCTCATGCTACAGAAAATGCATTTTTTTTTTTAAAATTCCAGAAGAGTTAGCGTGCGTTCCGTTTCCGGTTCCACAAAGTGACGTTTATGAAAAGTTCTGTCGATAGTCGATACAATGACAAAGGTCACTCTGACGCTTAATCATACTGATCATGTTTCAACCACTTGGACCGCAACGCTGTATAACTTGCATTCAACGTGTGGTTTGTAAATATCGAATTACAAGAGACCCTCATCTCAAGAATGATGCATTTTAAGCTTCAAACTCATGGCTGTAAGCCCTAAAAAAATAAAGGTCACCTAAATAATCCTTAATAATAAAATGAAACCTTCGAACTCCAGGACGTTGAATCGAATGGGGCATTTGCAAGAGGGTCTAAAATCTTATCACCCCCCTCCCCCCAGAAAATGAAAGTACTTGATGAACTGAGAACTGAGATGCCCATTTGGTTCTTTCCCCAAATGTCCCGGTATTGGAAATACACCTTTTGTGTGTACAATACACGTTTGGAACTGTGTGTTGTGACGTCACGCAGCGCGGAATTTTCCATTGAAAACAATGTGTTTTGAACCAAAATCGCATCTCTGGAACTGAACCAAAGGCATCCTTGTTTTCAAATCACGGATCGTGAGTATTTTCCTTTTAGTGCTTATTGAGTAACATCAAAATTCAGATTTTTGCATCTCCCCCATTCAGTCAGTTGAAAAATATACATGTAAGCAGTGGTTGCCGACGTTGCCGACGTTGCCGTACCGAGTCACCATTGAGTGCGTGCACTGAGAGAAATCACTTTTTTAAAAACAAGGAAACATGTTTACTTATGACAGTTTTCCTTGCACGAAGTAAAATTCTGTTGCGTGAAGGAGAATCACTGTCACAACAAGGAATCTTTTACTTGTAGCAGCAGACATTTTTCATGGGTTAAAGGTACTCCCCCTTATTAGTCAATATTTTACTCTGCAGTCTCTTTAACACAAACGAAATACACCTTGGATTAAAGAAAGAATTCTCTCAGTGTGTTATTCTAATGGGAGGTTAATCTTTCGAGTTGTCATTCTGACTGAACTCCTTACAGGAGTTCAAAAAAGGTTTTGGGTGGATAAAAATGTTTGACTCCGGATCAATTCATTTCGACCAGATTCACATCTAAATGTTTTACTGTGTATTTACTATTCTAAGTTAGTAACATGCACGGAAAAAAAAACTACGGTCAAAATAGCCTTACGGATACCTGATTTTGGCACTTGCTAGATGTTATGGTAATGTTAACCAGAAGTATACTATGTTTTGACTAGGTACTAGGTGATGTTACCTGATTGCATGTCAAATTTACTCAAAGGATCGGTAAATGTACCATACTTCTGGTCAAGTTTACCATAACATCTAGCAGGTGCCAAAATCAGGTATCCTTATGGTTATTTTCACTAATCTTTTTCTTCCGTGTGTTTTGAGATGTTTGAGCAACTTCTAAATTATATTCAGCTGCACTACCCTACGGTAATAATTACTATTATAAATAAGTAAATTATTTACTAATCTGCCAGTTTCACCAATCGCACGGTCGCAGCGCTGCCATCGCTTCTGATTGGCATTAATTCACGTTTCGATATGACGTCGGTGATGAGACCCCCATGATCGTCGAGTTGTTCGTAAACACTTCGACGCTCGTGCCCGGCGCTTCAATGAGGAGGTATGCGCGACGCGCGTGCGTCATCATCAACGCGTCGCGTCGCGTCGGCACGCCTCCCTTGTGCTATGCGACATGGGTAATAGACTAATAGGTATGTATATGCTACCGGTATAGTAAACAGAGAAAGATTCCAGCTAATAGAAACGGAGTGAGGTGAAATATTTTTGGAATGTTCTTTTTTTTTTTTTTTTTTCAAAGGATCAACGATTTGTGATCTTGGTTGATTAGTATTCCAAGGAGGCAGCACCAAAACGGGCAAGGGAGAAAGGGGCCAGGGAGTGAAGAGGCGGGGGGGGGAGGGGGGGGGGTCGAGGGTCGGGTCTCATTGCGCGTTCTGCGCTCTCAATTGCTCTTCGCGCTCGGTTCGATTTGGAATGACCTGCGTTCCTATGACGAGTCCATGGCGATTGGCGCCGTTGCCTGAATGCCTGCGGAGCTCGTGGCTTGCAATCAGGTCTGCCGTTTTGCGTAGAATCAATGCTATTTTTCAATTCACCGATGATTCCACCGGTTAAGAAAAGATTACACTGTTCAGTTCAGAGCATGACTGTAATAAACTAAAATACTCGCATCTGTAATCTTTTCTCAACCGGTGGAGTCGTCGATGACTTTAAAAAACTTGCGGATATTTTAATTAATGAACGGAGTTTCCACCGATTAAGGAAAGATTACAGAACAGAGTATTTTCGTGCATCACAGTCATACACTGAACTGAACTGTGTATAATCTTTTCTCAACCGGTGGAATCATCGGTGAATAGAAAAAATAGCATTGATTATACGCAAAACGGCAGCCCTGATTGCAATCGATCGAATGATATAGGTGTGTTGTGAACGTTTTAAGCATCGATTCTGGAAAAAAAAGTGTATTCTTAAAACCAGTGGCGGATCCAGCCCTCGCGAACGGGGGAGAGGACGAATTTTACATTTTCGCCCCTAAATGACCCCTTTTCTTGTTTTCGTTCTTGCTTTTCCCCTTCCTCTCCCCTCTTTTCGCACTTTTCGGGCCGAACGCCCCCCTCCCCTGTATCCACCAATGCTTAAAACTATACCGATCAGCGTTGCCTGATGTTCGGGAAATATCAGTAGATTCTAGTAGATTTTACATTGATCCTTATGGGAGATCTATAGGAAAATCTACTGATTTTACCCTAATACCTGTTACCGATAGTGGGGTTCTTGCAAACTTTTACTACAGGGGATTAAAGAGTTGATTCTTGCATAAAAACCTATAAAAATGACGATGAGTACACTAAAAATCACGAAATTCACTCTCAGAATCGGGCTTAATGGCGGAGAGACGCAGGTATCATGGGAGATTCCTAAGTAAATTGAGACATATATTTCATGTGTTTCCGTAGAAAGTGAGATAATAGACAGGGATCTCCCATGATACCTGCGTTAAACCGCCATCACGATCTTGCCGGTATAGCAGTTATGTGAGTTTATTACTTAATTTCAGACTTTCTTAGAGTGATTTGCGTGATTTTCGCTGGTTGTTACATCAGATTGGACTATTTATTTGCTTATAGCAAAAGTTTGCAAGAGCGCATTAGTTTTAAATTCAACACTGAAAAAAAAGATTACCAGAACTATATCGGAAGCATGACGATATGTAAACCAATGTAAGAGATGATATACAATGGGGCAGTTGCAAGGGTCTGAAATGTTGCGTTTTTCACATAGAAAATGAAAGTCCTTGATGAGCTGAGAATAACAAATGCCTTTGGTTTCCAGTTAAGTCCCATTGTTCCGGAGATGAGATTTTGGCCCAAAATACATTGTTTTAAATGGGAATTCCGCGTGGTGACGTCACTACGTCATCGATTTTCTACACCTTTGAACGTGTGCATCTCCAAGACCGGGACGCTTACGAAAAAACCGAAGGCACCATTGTTCTCAGCTCAACAAGTTCTATCATTTTCTTTGTAAAAAAACACAACATTTCAGACCCTTGCAACTGCCCCATTACTATAAAATTCTAATGTCTGTAGCATAATTCTAGAAATATTGTCAAATCTAACGTAATTTTGAAGTAAAATGTGACGTAAAATTTACAATTTTCTGAGACTGTTGAAAATTTGAACCAAGTCTCAGTCAATCTTACGATAGCTGTTTTTTCAAAGAGGAAGTGAAAAGACCTCTGCAAAAGCAAAGCATAACTAACGAGGTGCCCCATGACAATTTTTCGCTTCAATTTCTAGATCGAGACGCTTGAAAAGAGCATAACCTCAAGATTGACGTACTGATCGAAAGCAAATGATTCGTACATTTTTATCCTATAGGCTATAGGGAACCCCTTAAAACTGAAAAATAATGTAGAGTAAAAAGGCTGTTTTTCATTTACTGTTCTAAACTGTTTTGCCAATTTGGAAGTTGGGTTCCTCTGTTAGGCCCCTGTCATAAAAAACGGAGCAACACACAAGTATCAACTCCTTGCCCTCGCGCCATCCTTATAGACTGTTTTTAGATCGGGAAATTCAAAATTGACTAATTAGATGTCGATTTCACATTTTATATATATATAAAAAAAAAAAAAACAACAAACCGTCTATACTGTGTTCACGATAAGAGGGTGGGTGAGAATTCAGATAGTAATGCACTATTTAGCAACAATGCGGCTATGCCGGCTACTCTAACCCTTCGCAGTGACCCTTGTTCTCCCGACCTCTCTCTTGGCATGGAGGATTTCCAAGAGCTAACAGACTCTAAAATTCACACACGTCCAGTAAAAATTGCAAACGGCCTAACGGATGAAAAACCGGACGAAATTTTCGTCCTAAAGAGCCAAAACTCGGCAAAAATATTCGAGTTGGATATCATGAGTATTTTCATCCACGGTTTTAGCGAGAGATGGGAAATTCAAAAGTGACCAATCAGATGACATATTTTTTAAAATATAAAAAATAAAAAAATCTCAGCCAATCAGATTTCTGAATTTTAAATTTCCCGCTCTCCACAAAAACAGTCTAGTTACGAAACACACTGTGCGCGAGAGTCCCGTCGCGTCATCGTCATGCAAGAGTCATACGGTCGAGAGTAATTGGCATTGATTTCCTGCAATCAGAGCTCGCGACCGAACGAGCGAACGACAATAATTCACCAGTCAACAAAAGTCCACGGAGTCAACGGTGACTGTTGAGTGGTAAGTGGTGATTCGGCGCGAGGCGGGCGACGCGACACGGCGAGAGTTTAGTATGATGGAAGGCGCAGAGAAGCAAGCTAACGCTGACTTCGAATGCTGATGGGTTGCGAACAACCACCGTCACACGTCATGCGTCACGCGTCATGTTGGGATCACCACCCTTTCCAACGTCACCTCCGCTGATCCGTCGAGGTGTCAACTGTGAAAGTTTAACGAGCCCTGACGCACCATGGTACCATGGTCTCCGATCGAAAAAAAATTGGCCAAAATTAAGCGAAAAAAAGTCGTCAAAAATAATCTTTTCGGGCCTTTCAAGCGTAACTCAAACAGTTTCTATGAAATGTCTAGGTTTAAATTACTTGTTAAAAGTATTTTCTGTGATTAAAAATTGGTATTGAAAATTTACGAATGATAGTTTAATGAGGAAAAAACTATCTGATTTTTGGCCACTTTCTGACGATTTTAGATCATAGTGCGATGTTACCAAATATAGGAGCTGCCTATTTGTGTATGTCGCAGGCATGTTGCAAACGGCTTGTAAAATGCCTAGACAAAAAGCATGCCAATTATTTCAAGGTCAAAAAAAAAAAATAGACTAGGTCCTTTTTTATTATACTTTCATCGTATCGAAATTTACCTAAACTTGGTGATGCAATATTTTAGCACATTAATAACTTTTGAGCATTTTTGTTGAGCATACAGAAAGCTCTAAGAGAGAGGAGATTTACCTTAAAAATTATTTTCAGATCTTCTTTCTGATCCTACACAGAGAAAAATGATTCGGTTGTTAGAACTGAAGATTCGACTTATTTTGATCACCGAAATTTTCGTTTGAATAAACCAAAATGTTCGGTCGTAAGAACCGAAGAAATCGGTAAGTATAACTTAAATTTCGCCCCTACCTAATACTCAGTATTACTAATGAAGTATTCGGTATCAGCACCTAACATTTCGGTTCCTCTAACTGAAAACTTCGGTGATCAAATTTTACCGAAGTATTTTTCTCTGTGTATATTGAGCATCAAACTTATTTCTTTCCAAACTAAAACAATGGTTCCTGTAAAAGCTACGTAGTATTGTGTCTCTCTTGAAAAATCAGGTTTTTTAACTTGTGCCCCTTTTCCGAATGTCCATACATGTATTATGAGTCATGTGTCTTTTGATGTGTCCTGTGGTATACAAATTGTATCCTGATTGGAAGTTTGTTCATTTCTTTTTGTTTCAGACGCACGAAATTCTGGCCTGCAGAGAAGTCAAGTAACGCAGGCAAAAAAAAAAAAAAAAAAAAAAAAAAAAAAACCTTCATTCGCGCACTTGCTTCTGAGGACGAGGCAAACATCGTCACGTCCACCATTCGGCGTCGTCGGATTTTCTATCTTCACCGAGGCGCGAACGCCCTCAACGCGGTGTGAATCGCGCACCCTCCCCTCTCTCCTTTCACACCCGCACCGCGCGGCTCTTTTCAGTCACTCTCCGCAGGACTCGGGCCGGCAGCCACTTCCGTTATCCTTGGAACATGTGAACGGGAGAGCAGAGTAACCAACACAAACAAACACACACACTCTCACAGAAAACAGGAGTAGCCTCCCGTGCTAATTATCATCATCGCCCGCTTGAAATCACGACGCGCAACTTAGCGTAATCCACACGATCTGCCGCCGGCGCAAAACACACGATTAATTATGGGTCCCTCCGATAGGATCGTGACTCTCGCGTGGCGATTTTGGTGCGCTTCGTTTTTGGTGGCCCTGTCCCGCGGTGAATTGGCCGAAGAGCCCACCTGCCCGGAGGAAGACGACTGTGACTGTCACTATTTCCGTATCAATTGGGTGACGGACTGTTCCGAGAGTAATCTGACCTACATCCCGCACGATGGTCTGGATATCAGGGTCTACGAACTCAACATGAACGGAAACAACCTGAGGGACGTGGACCCGTTCCCAGAGGGTATTAAATTGCGATCCCTGAAATTGGCTGACAATCTCCTTACGAGTATCAAAAAGGACACTTTCATTGGACTCCAATATCTGGTCGATATCGATCTCTCAGGGAATAATATCCAGGCGGTCGATCCTGAGGCCTTCAAGTAAGTCCCTTTCTCTACCAAAGAAACAATTAAGATAAAAAAAAAAACCGTGTTTACCTGATTTCTGTGTTTACGTTGTGTGGGAGTAGTGGCTCTCTCCACAGCACTATGGTCTGAGGTCGTCAAAAAGTGGCCGAAAATCAAAAAGTAACTTTCTCGTAAATTTATCATTTATAAACTTTCAGGGCCAATGTTAGTCAATGAAAACACATTCAGCAAGTAATTTAAACTTAGAAAGGTTGGCGGAAATTTTTAAATTTTAGCTTAAAAGGTCGAAAACGATGATTTTTAATGACTTCTTTTCAGTGATTTTTGGCCACTTTTTCCCGATCTCAAACCATAGTGCACAGTTCAAAATTATTTTTCACGATTTTTTTGTTTTTTTAAAAAAAATAAAAAATGTTGAGTTGAAAATGGCTGCGATTTGAACCAAAAAGACCTCAGCAAAGTTCTCTGCATGTTTTCTATCATTTCCCATAGTTTCACCTGATTCTATTATGCCTTTCTCTATCTCTACCTTCTTCTCCTTCCTTCTACCGACCGATGTCTTGGACGTGGGCCAAGGAGGGTCGTAACTACACAGAAAAAGAAAAAAAAAATCTGTTGATTTTACAGCCTGGGGTCGTGTTAAAAAAGTGTGTAGCATGTTAGTATGTTGGATTAACAGGCCTGAGCGGCTCAATTAGCACCGGTTTTTGTCAAATTAACTCCTCTGACGGTTAATTTTGCAGCTCAGATATGTTGATCCAATGTACCAACCTGCTACACACTTTTTTAACACTCTATTCTGTAAAATCAACATATGTTTTTTTTCTGTGTACACCTCTTGGGGCCCTGCTCGGGGCAAAATTTATGACTGGGACCCCACTATTCTTGGGTGTATTCAATGGGCGTGTGGTGTAGTTTCTCACTGAAATAAACAAAATTCGTCAGGGGCCTCGGAATATCCCCCCCCCCAACGTCCTATGGAAGTTTTACCTCCAAAGGGCGCTAAAAAAATCTCTACTGCTCTCCCGGGGCATTCTCAATGTTAATTTAAATGAGAAAAGAGACTTTACGATCATACTGTCTATCTTCGGGGATACCTTCCTGCATTAGGCATTCAACATTGCAAATGGTTCTCAGAAATCTCCCTCTGCTTTTCGAGAAACCAAAAATAATATTTTAAACAGGAAAATAGACTTACGAGCTGACCTGGTCATCTCGGGGACTCTCGCCTCTCGACCACTTGTAAGGCAAAGGACTGCCAACGCTTTCCCTCTGCTCTTTCGGGGATTCTTTAATGTTCTACTAAATGGGGAAATAGACCTCCGAGCAGATCTGTTCATCTCGGGGGCTTTCTAACCCCAAAATGGCAAAGAGCTCTCAAAACACCCATTCTGCTCTTCAGTGACATTGCCCATGTTATTTTGAATAGTAAAATAGACTAACAACTAGACCTTTTCATCCCTCGGGCTCTCTGACGGCAAAAAAATGTGACATAAAATGAATTATCTATTTTTAAGTAATTTTGATGCAGGGTTCAGCTTACAAGCGGAGGTCACAGCTGGGCCACCTCCGTCATTATTCAAATTTCACATGAAGGTATTCTCAGGTATTAGGGATGCTCACCAACGCCTCAGCATCACTTTTTGCGAATGGGCCCTCAAAAGCTCAAAAAAGCTTTGGAAAGTTCACGGGGTTTACATTGCGGGAATAGCACACTGATTGTAGATAAGTAAACCTTGGTAGACCAATGGTCTGTGATGACTGCCCCCCCTCCCCCCACTGGCACAAAGTGGAGCGAGTCAATGGCTGAGGCTGGACGGTTCCCAGATAATATGTCCAGTGGACATTGTCCATAACCTTTATGTCCAAAACTTTGTCGTCCAACATTTTATTTGTCCAGTTATATTTTTGTCCAATGTCATTTCGTCCAAACGTTTTAATGTCCAATGAGCTACAATGTCCGCGAATAAAAAGTCCATGTCCAAAAGATCATATTTAATGAACAGAAGTAGTCCAGTACAATTTTTGTATTCTTTGTCTTCTATAGAGAGCTTAAAATAAATCTTCCCGTGAAATCCATCAGATGATTTGAAAAAAGTACCTACCTGTTGATTATCCAACTTGTTGATCGAACTTGTTGACAAAAGGTTGCCCGGGTTATGAGTCATTAAAAAAAAGAAAATTATACGATACATTGGCATACTGATCGCTTGCAAAATTCATTAGACCCTTAGACTTTCCAAACTTTTCGACTTCATTTTACGGACTTATAATCTCTGGACATGTTAATATTGGACTTTTATGTGTTGGGCGTATTACTAGTTGGGCTTTTTAGACATAAACATTTGGACTTATCTTCTATGTATCTGTCGGACATGTCGTTGCGACTTTAAATGTGTATATCTGTGTAAATACGCAACGTAGAAGTTTGAAAGACGTTTCATTGGGTTTATTGTAAAATTTCCTTCCAGAATCACCATTTTTAGTTTGTTTTCTAACTGTAGACACCTCAAATTTGCATTTTTAGTCATATATTCCATGTCGCAATGACTCGCTCCACTGTGCGGCACCCCACTCATGTTCCAGACATATGTATTCTGTCGGTATAATTAACGCATTTGAAATGCATTCCAGGCAAAATTTTAGTCAAGTTTTTCTGCACGAAATTTCGAAGCTCCTCAACCAAGTAAAGCTTGATGGTTGCTTAACTTAACACTCCTCGAGTCCTTGCTGAGAATGCAAGTCGGTAAAATTTTTGCATGTTTTAAGCATTATAATTAAGTCATGGCGTAGAATGACGATGGATTCAGTCTCTCAAGTCGCGCAATGAATCCACATATTTATTTTACACCAAGGCGCGAGGTCTCCGTGGCTCAGCGCGTATACCTGAATACCTGTAGGTATTTTGTTATCAGCGCGACGTGCAATGTTGTCTTATTGTCGGAGCAGTCGAGATATGCTGGAGAAAATCGAAGAGGATTAATTGCTGAGGAATTCATTGGCGGCTCGTACATTTTGACAGCAACTTTTTTCCTCCATTTGAATCTATGCACAGTAATCAAATGGGTTAGAGGTCTACGGCAATTACGTCTACTGTTTTTCAGTTTACTTAAAATTAGGTCTATACTATTATTTCGTCCACAACCGTTTCGTCTCATGTGTCATTCTGGCCACTAGCATTTTATGGCTACTGATTCCTCGTCCATTGCCTAATTAAATCTACTTACAAATAAGGCCCACACGGAAAAAAACTACGGTGAAAATAACCATACGGATACCTGATTTTGGCACCTGCTAGATGTTATGGTAATGTTAACCAGAAGTATACTATGTTTTGACTAGGTACTAGGTGATGTTACCTGATTCCATGTCGAATTTACTCAACGTATCGGCGAATGTACCATACTTCTGGTCAAGTTTACCATAACATCTAGCAGGGGTCAAAATCAGGTATTCGTATGGTTATTTTCACTAATCTTTTTTTCCGTGCAATTAGAGTGATCAATCTCATGTAAAATCGCGTGAAAAGTCCATTGGTGGCAGCAGAAAGTCATTAAATGCAATAACAAACTCACAAGAGGCATTCAACTGAAATCCAAGATGGCGGTAAAATATCGAGCAACCTGTATGAAAGCACCATGAACATCCAAGATGGCCAACCTCACAACATCGATCACAACCAATCACACCGCAAACAAACTCATAACCTCCGATGCTGTGAGGTTGTTAAAATTGGCCATCATGGATGTTCACGGTGCGTGCTCACAGGTTGCTCGATATTTTACCGCCATCTTGGGTTTCAGTTAAACGCCTCTTGTGAGTTTAGTATTGCATTTTATGACTTTCTGATGCACCAATGGACTTTTCACGTAATTCAACTCAAGATTTAATCAGTGGCGGCTCGTGCAATCTGGCAACCGTGCACTTTTGCCATTTAAACGTATGCAAAAAGATCGATACTAGGTGAGGCGCTACGCCTCACCAAGTAATCGATTATTTTACACAGTTTCAAATGGAGGAAATCCATTGTTGCCACATTGCACGAGCCGCCGCTGGATTTAACCCTCTTTATCGATGTAGCAAAAGTTTGCAACAGACCCATACCATTTATGATGTTTGATGTTGGCTTAAGACTAAAAATCTGAGGCAAGCAAACCAGAAAAAAATTGTCCACGCTGCCTTGTTTTGAGACAGGGCTAATAACAAAGAGTAAACAAGAGTTGCAATTGAATGGAAGGCCTGCGTGGTCAACGTAGATAAGGGATCCGAACGCGGGCTGGCCTGGGCTGGCCTCTGATTGGCTGCAACGGGTGGAGCAAAAATGACTCGGGGTATAGGGAAAATAACACGGGATTTTCGTTCCGGGGCATTTATCTCGAAACCTAAGCAAAATAATATCAAAACAATTTATACGAGTCGATTCAGCAGATTTTTCCGAACAATTTGATAGGTCATAAGTGCCACTTTATTGCAAATTCGAAAAGACTGTTTCAGTTTAAAAGTACGCACAATAGTGTGATTACATGCTTGGCGTGTGTTTGAGCAGTGTTTGAGTAACTCACTATTGTGAGTACTTTTCAACTGAAACAGTCTTTTCGAATTTGCAATAAAGTGGCACTTATGACCTATCAAATTGTTTGGAAAAATCTGCTGAATCGACTCGTATAAATTGTTTACATACGATTTTGCTTAGGTTTCGAGATAAACGCCCCGGAACGAAAATCCTGTGTTATTTTCCCTATACCCCGAGTCATTTTTGCTCCACCCGTTGCAGCCAATCAGAGGCCAGCCCGCGTTCGGATCCCTTATCTACGTTGACCACGCAGGCCTTCCATTCAATTGCAACTCTTGTTTACTCTTTGGCTAATAACATCAAGGCGTAACCCCTCTTCATATACATACATATGTATGTATAGCTTGTTGGCATAGGTGGAACTAGGATTTTTTCTAGGGGGGGGGGGGGCTGAGCAGGCAAAAAACAGATGACCTACTTTTTTTTTTTTTTTTTTTTTTTTGCTTCTTACGTGTTTGATCCCAGATAACTCTGCCCGTCAAGATCCTTGCTGCCCTCTTTTCACTAACAATCCAGGCAAATTTTGGGGGAAAATATGGTTTTCGCTCCTTGAATTCCATATCACATGGCCAAATAGCTAAACATTTTTTGTTTCCAAACTTTTCTGGGGGGGGAGGCTTGACAGACTTGTAAGGAGGGCTTAGCCCCCCAAAGCTCCCCCAGTCCCCCCTATTTCCGTCTATGCTTGTTGGATTTACAAAATCTGTTCACTTGCATTGATTTGGTTCAAACAGGGCCGGGTGTGTAGGATAGACGCCTCACACCTAAACGGCATTATTTTAAGGGTGTAGGAGATAAAATGAAATAGTGAAAAATAAGGAAATAAAGGAGAGGAAACGGCAAAGAAGCTGTGTTTTTAGAGTAGAAAAATGGGAAGCGTGGAAAGGAAATAAGAAAAGGATTAATGAGAATGAAAAGGAGAAAAGAGAAGAAGAAAATAAAACTGTGAGGAATGGAAAATTAAATGGGCAATATTACAGTATGGTAAAACGTGATTCAAAACTTAATAATTAGCCAGAAAAGTGCCTGATATTACTGAAAAAGTGCATTCATGTCGCCATGATCAGGTTTGCTCACTTCTTTCAAAAGAATAATTATCGTTGATAAATCAATGTTATTGTGTAGAAAATGGTAGTATTTTGTAACATCATTTATGCAATCAACATACTTTTCGCAAACACTTCCATTCACAATAAAAGTGCACTGGAAAAAAAAATCGCTGAATTCGTTAAAAATATAAGTTGAATTAAATGCGGCACGGAGTTAATTTAACTAATTTAAATAGTCAAATTTACGGTTTTTAAGTGGTGTCCATACTTTTAAGTATAAATTAGTTAAATTTATCACTTTTTTCAGTGTGATTTTCTTCATTTTATTTGTACTCCATGCGGCAATACTGCATCATATCAATGGGCTCAGTGGCGCAGCGCGCAATTTGGCAACGTTGCAATTTGCCCATTTAAATACATGAAAAAAGATCGAACTATTGGGCATTTGGTGAACAACTTTGCATTCGACCTTTTACATGGGTTTAAAGGGACAAAACACAACGTTTCCAAATTGCTCGCTACGCCACTAACTGGGATCTTTTTGATTTGGATGCTCTGACTTTTAGAATAACGGAGGCATTGATTAAAGGGTTGGCTCAAAAATGAAGGGATCTCCCTTCTCGCGGTCAGAAAGCTTTCAGTACGTAGTTCAGAAAGCTTTGAAATTTACATAAATCCAAATTGTAAATGGACATATTTTTTGTACCGTAACTTTAAAAAAAAAAGTATCCTGGTCAAAATTTTTACTGTTAAATGTGTCCCCTATGTTCCATGAAACTTTCGATTTTTCGTGATATACTTCAAAAGGGGCGATCTGATTAGTCCCTACACAGAAAAAACGAAAAAAAAACACTTTGGTAGCGCTGACAAAACCTTTGGTAGAAAAATGACCCAGCAAAAGACTTTAGTTGGGCCAACCAAATTTTTTATTCACCCAGCAAAATCTCTTTAGTTAAGCGTAAAGAACCTTTGGTTGGCTCAACTAAAGTCTTTTGCTGGGTCATTTTTCTACCAAAGGTTTCGTCAGCGCTACAAAAGTGTTTTTTCTGTTTTTTCTGAGTAGACACGCGAAACCCGCAAAATTGTTTGAAAAAGATTTGTAAATTGCCAAGATTTGTAAAAGTAAAAATTTCGACCAGGGTACTTTCTTGTGAAGGTTACAGTACAATTACTCGAGTTTTGTAAATGAACAAATTTTCTTCTAGAATTGGCAACACTGTCTGGAGACACGAATTTGCTCGCGTTCTCGCTAAGAGACGCTCATGCTCGTTCTCGCGCGCTCGCAGAGCCGCACTTTTGCTTGTCTTCGTCAACTATCGCGAGTTTAATTAAGAAGATAGTTTGTGCTCCGAGGCGTGTCTCTGAGATATGTCTCTTTCTCCCTCCGGCTCCCCCCTCCCCCCGGCCATCACTCTATTTCCATCCTCTTCCTTCTCCTCGTATCTCTTCCTCTCTCTTCCTCTCTCTCACTCTCTCTCTCTCTCTCTCTCTCTCTCTCTCTCTCTCTCTCTCTCTCTCTCTCTCTCTCTCTCTCTCTCTCTCTCTCTCTCTCTCTCTCTCTCTCTCTCTCTCTCTCTCTCTCTCTCTCTCTCTCTCTCTCTCTCTTTTGTGCCGTGTGCCTATCATCCTGTGTTCCTCCAGTTCGGTCCCCAATGTTCATTGTCGCTATTTATCTTCACCACTCTTGATTCAAGACGACGACTCCAGACACTAGACTACCTCCTTGAGCCGCGCCACCGCTCGGATAATATTTGTCTCTTAATTTTGTCATCCGGATCGGCAAACATTTGCAACGTGCCCGTGCTATGATGTCGTCGTCGCGCAGTTGTACGAAAGTTTAGGCAATTCAGTCGATGAAAGGAGTCTTGAATGGTGGTTGGAGGGGGAGAGAAATGGCGGGAGGGGGGGGGGGGTTATTGGGCATTAGTACGGAAAATATTACTGATGAAATTTACAATACTTGTGGATGGTTTTAGCCTTAACTCAACGGTATGGTAAACTCCACCAGACATCTGATCAATGTAATCTAACGATCGCGTGCATGAGTCTGTTGTGAAGAAAATGTACAATAATAGAGACCACGCTCACAGTCACCACTACTTTTGGTTTTGGGGTCTTAACAGAAAACCGCCAACATAGACCCTATTTTGACTGATGAGCAAAGGTGTTATGGTTTTTGTCTAATGAGAGGGAAAGACCAAAGTTGCATCAATAAACGTATGGTCGATGTTGGATGGTGCTCCATACGTTATTCTATTGAGCCCCCCCCCCCCCCCAAAGTCAATTGACCGCGCAATCGGCTAGTGCGTGGTCTCTAATGTATATTGTCTCTGGTCTGCTGCAAACTTTCGCTGCAGCTGTAGAGAGGATATATTTTGGTAATAAATCACTTGAAAATATTGTCGGGAGCATCAGAAAGTCCCAAAATTGACAGTTGAGGGTTAAATGAGGAAAGTTCCATCTGATTGTGAATTTCTTCTGAGAAAAATGATTCATCGTAGAGGAGGATGTAGTTAAATGGGACGATGAGACTCCCCTATTCTGACTTGCTCATATAAACGCCTTCTTGGATTTCTTATATAACACCTTCTTTGGGTTTGTGAATGGCTTTTGAGACTTCTTGATACAATAATGCTGTAGCAAAAGTTTGCAACAGAAACAAACGTCTGGTAGAGGCCATACTTTGGTGTGAGGTTGGAGCCAAAATCAACCATAAGTATGATATAATTCGTTAGTAACGTTTCTCCGTGCACAGTACCGTAAGCGCATGCGATAAGGTGGATACATTATTTTTTTTTTTTTTTTTTTTTTTTTTTTTTTTTTTTTGTCTATTGGACTGGAAAGCTTTTACATTCATGATTGAACCGACAAAACTCACTTGATTATCCTTATCTTTCATGGAGTTCATAGACAGCAAGTGATTCATGTAATATTGTGTTTAACGTGATCAACCGAGAAAATGTTTAATTTTTTTTACCATCACTCACCCAGGTTTTCTGGAAAAGAAGTAAAATGCTGCCAAAAACTTTCATGAAGTTCTAAAATGAAAGATTATTAATTTTTGTCATTTTTTTGGTCTGTTTCAGGGATAGTCCCGGACTGATCAAAATAGAGATCCAGAATAACCCTTTGGAGCTGGTTACAGGTCCTTTCTTAACGTCAAGGTCGTTGCTATATTTGTATGTAAGTGACTGTCACATCTCGAAACTTTCGACCCAATTCTTCGCCAACATTACAACTTTGCACACCCTCGACCTATCCGGAAACCCTCTCAGAATCCTCGAGCCCGGCATATTCGATCCACTCAGAAGTATTGAGTCACTTACTCTGAACAGATGTAATTTGACTTACATCTCAAACACGGCTTTCATCTTCCTTGAACACCTCAAAGTTCTCGAAGTCGCTGACAATAACTTGAAGAGCGTCGAGTGGCCTATCGTCCTTGGCCCTCTTGGCCGATTAGAACATCTGGATCTTCGGCACTCAGGTATCTCAAATCTTCCAGAGAATGCTTTTGCTAACAACACGTGGCTCACTCGACTTATCCTGGCAGAAAATGAGCTCACCGATTTGGACGTGGCTATCACTTTAGGACAAAATCTAATCCATCTGAGCGAGTTAGACCTGTCAAACTGTCATCTCAAGGGTCCTTTGTCCGAGGACGCCTTCGCTAATGCCACCAACCTGAAAGTTCTTTACTTAGCTGGCAATCATTTATCGGCTGCCGATTTAGCCGTCGCTTTAGCACCTTTGGTAAGACTTCAGAAATTGTCGTTGAGGAACTGCGGCCTCACACGGTTCCCAGCCAACACTTTCCACCGATTTACCTGCCTCCAGGAACTTGATATCTCTCGCAATCCACTTAACGGAGCCTTCACCGCCCTGCTATCACCCCTCGAAACCCTCGAACATCTGAACATGGGTTACAGTAATCTAGAACATATCTCAAAGAACACTTTTGAGCGTATGACGACCCTACAAACTTTGATCCTCTCCGGAAACAGATTAAAGAGTTTAGAGTCTGGACTGTTCCAGAACCTGACTCACTTGAAGACGCTTGAACTCAACAATTGTGGCCTTGGAAGATTGAACGAGACTGTCTTCTTCGACAACTACACGTATCCGGACCTTGAGGAGTTGAGACTCTCCGGTAACCCTCTACAAGTCCCACCAACAGGTTCTATCTTACCGCACCAATTGGCCCGGCTAAGGATCCTTGATCTGAGCAACTGTAATATCACTCATCTGACTCAGAACACATTCCAGACTTCAAGGAATATCACCAAATTGAACTTGTCAGGGAACAAGCTGAATATGGAATCCTCCGAGGAGGCGCTCAAGTTCCTCGAAATGCTCCCGTATTTGGAGAGCCTTGATCTAAACAACAACAGTCTTTCTCACATATCCCCAACTGTTTTCGGCAAGAACTACGAGCTAATGACATTGAAACTTCTTGGCAATCCATGGAAGTGTGACTGCAACATCGCCGACATGTGGGATTGGGCTTCGCAAGAGAAGGGCGAGCTTGGTGTCTTGATCGGCTCGACGGCTTCGGTAGGAGAGACCGGGCTTGGATCATCCAAAAAGAAGAGGGTCCTGTCATGTTTCTACGATATTAAAACTTCACCAACGAAAGCTAAGGCTACGAGACCGGGCCGAGAGTTAGCCACAGTAGCCAATAAGACGTGGGCGCGTTACGTCAAAGAGGCTGATTGCCCATCGACCAATAAGATTCACAAACCTGCTCGTATTGTGACCACCAGGGAGATCCGAGATCTCTCTGGTCAACAACATGAAGATGGGTCAAGACTTGTCACAGAGCCTTTGATTGGCCTCGAAGATATGGCACGACCTTCTTGGACCTTACTTTTAGCTGGAAGTGCGATAATCATGCTAGCAGTCGTTGCACTTTTCCTCGTGGGAAGTGTAGTCATGAAAAAGAAGCGTACCCATGTTCCGACCAGAGGAAAATCTCCAGATGTCCCTACTGACGAATGCGACAATGAATTTTCTAAGAGGATTAGCGATATGAACGAAAAGCCTCGCACAATCAGAAGAGTTATTAAATGACCTGCGTTATAAATGCTCGTGTAATATTGTTTTTATTCTTTTTGAAAGTGTATCTATGGTTAAGATTAATCGGATTTACAATTATAGACTGCAAAAAAAAGAAGGAACAAAAAACCACACGAATTATGAACAATTTTTTTTTTGCCTTACAAAATCGAGTGATATTGTTTATGGTCTAGTAATGATCAGTTTGTGATTTATTTATTTATTAATTTTATTATTATTTATTTCATCCATTTCCTTTTAAAAATGCGAACTATACATAAGTTTGGTGCTTAAAAGTCATTTCAGTCAAGGCCAATACATTTTGACGTTGGTTTTAATTTTTAATCGTTGATATTGTGGTTTTCAGTCAATTCCTTCAGGCTAGTTCATGGCCTAACCATTCATTTTTAGCGTGATTCTGTAGTCACTATTTATTTATTTTATATTTTAGGCTTTAAGAGTTGAGAACCACCGGCTTATTCCGAGGAGCTCCAAGGAAAAGGTAATGACAATTTTATCAAACTTAGAAACAACTATCTACTTAACTTCAGTTTGAAATTCCATGTGAAGTAGCTCACTGCCCTTTTGACGAGAAAGTAATTAACGCTGTCTCGTAAAAGACGCAAAAGTTTACTGTAAGTGTTTCAGCTTTAACGGTATTCATCGAAAGCAAGGTAGAAAAAATTAGAAATAATTGAAGACCACAAAATCAGGCACACATAGTTTAAGGATCGATCATGCGATGGGCTCCATTGAGCAGATTTTAGCTAGCCCGGGACAAAGACTGGGCGGGTTATTATCATGTTTTGTTGGGGAATCGAATAATGTGCACCAACCCCTAAACTTTTTCATAGTTATATAACCCGGAATACAACATTTGAACACGCAGTCTAACTACTCGAGTCCACACCAATAAGTGAGTACCAAATTATCACTTTAGCCTTTGTACGTGTTCGAGATTGTATTGGGCCACCAACTTATGAGAAATTCAGGAAGTTATATGATATTCTTTAATTTCCCGACTGAAACTATCCATGCTGATAAGAAAAAAATATACACCAAAGTGGTTGCCCGACCAGTCATTAGTTTTGATCAGGTTAAATCTGCATGATGTAGATGACCCATGCCAGTCATCCAAGATTGTAAAAGCAATCAAATCTCAGGATGCAGCCCTACTGAATTTTTACCGATTGAGGGCATTTTTTTCTTTTTCTCTCTTTTAGGTAGCAATAAAAGTAGATCAACAGTAAGTTGTTGGAAGAATAAGCATTCAAAGGAGAATCAAACAAAAAAAAAAAAGTTTTCATGCCTTAGTTCCTGCAGCGCTGTTGCTTTTCTCTGTTTTATTTGTTGATTGTAAAAGATCTGATTTTAATGAGGACTAAGGAGCGACTTTTGAGTCGTAGTCAATTTAAGCATTGAAAGTTCCTATTAGATCTAAAAAAAATTGATTTTTATGTTTGATTAGTTTTCCGTAAAAACGGAAAGAAGAAAAACATTTATCTATCTCTGAGTTTTCTCACTTTTTTTAACAGACCAGAGAAACAATTACTAGAGTATTAAACTCTTATCATTTGCGACATCAAAATTTTATAACTAATAGTATGCATGTAAGAATCTTTCATGAACGATCTTACTTCAGGTTAATAGCGCTGAAAGGCGTGTAATCTATACATAATTCTTTCAAGTGAGCTGGATCTGTGAACGCAATTTACTTCCCGAAATCTTCAGTTGTGATGAAAAGAAGAGAATCACTCATTTTTTATGTCCCAATCGTACATTTCGACGGAAATTGAATTTAATGATCCAATCGGTTTTTTGGATTGCAAATAAACCTGGCATTCATTCGTCTTTAAGTTTACTAAGCTGAGTAGGAACTTTTTAAAAAAATGAAAACCTTTGCCCCGTATCAAAGAGTTTTCTTAATTTATCGTACAACACCCCTGCTTGGGAATGAACTTTTCACTTTTTTCGGGGCAATTTTTGGTTGATTCTCATTTCAGCCCTATCGTTCTCTCATTGTTTATCTACTTTACTTTTATGTATTCTAACTCATTTCTACTTGTTTTTTTATGTGAATGTTTATTATTATTTTTGCAATCTCAGTGAAATATTTGTTTTCTTTTATTATTCACTTCAGGTCCATTTTTGACAAAGACATATGTGAGTATGAGCGAGACAGTTAAATAATGAGCTCAAGAAGAGCAAGTTTCATTGAAAAACTAATTGCGTTATTTTTTTTGCACTTATGTCATTTTAATATTTTGTCTCTAAATACGAATCTCCCTATTATGAAGGATGAGGTTTTCTTCATTTTCTCATTAACTGATTTCTCTGAAATTGACTCACTGTTTCCCTCTTTTTTCATTTTATACGTTCAGATATTTATATTTTTGCTTTCATCTAAGTAAAAGAAAAAAACAAAAATTTAAAAGTTTTTCATTCACGAGCGTGAAAATAACAGTACCATTTTAGCGCTTGAAGCTCAGTATCCACACAATTACCTAACTGTATTTGTAAGATTCATTTTTTATTAAATTTGCTTTTAATGATTATGATTATTTTTTTCTACTCATTCCATTTCTCTTTTGTGTCTTTTTTTTGCTGCTAGCTCGTTTTTGTAATCATCTAGTTTCTAATAAATTGTTAGTTGTTTTGAAATATAAAATATGAAACGTTGTTTCTGATTTGTTCCATCTCGTTTCAATGCATCATTTTGCGCACACCAGTCTGATTTCACAGTTTATATTAATTAATATTAATAATAATTAAATACATAAATATTAATTAAATATTTAATAAATAAAAAATATTACTCTATAATAAATATTCATTATTAATTAAATGTTAATATTAATATTTATTATTATTAATTAATATTATTATTAATTCGAAAAACTCGGCATTATGTCACTTGAGTTAAAGAAAAAAATAAGCACCTCTCATTTGTACAAGTGGGGACAAACAAACCTGACCGGGGTATGCAATACGCAATGCACCAAACACTTTCGAATAAATGTGTCAAGATGCTTTGCGTATTATATATCCGACGCCGTTATGTTTTCTTCCATTTGTACACGACTCGCTATTTAGGAAGCAAACTACATACGTGACATCATACAATGTAATATTCCATCGGGTACATTTTTGAGTTGCAGTGCAATGCTTTATTGAAATTAAAATAATCTGTAACCAATAACCAACATTTTGCTTTAAGGTAAACCTTCGACGACCTGTTAGTACCATTCCAATCCTCCAGAGCAGTGCAACTGTCTTGCGATTTTTGAAACCATACAGCTTTCTCGCCTTTAACTGTTATTTGCGGGAGCTGGAATCAACTTTTAGAGTACCTATGTTTGAAAGTTGCGTTCAAAACTAAATGCTAAGGAATATTTTAAGACCGTTTTGAGCTTTCTCCAACCAAGATTTTAGGTCGAAATTACGAGAAAAAATATTTTGAGTTAGATTTTTGGTTGAATCATAAAAACTTCAAGCTTACAATTAGTGGTCAAGCACTGCTTACTTGATCAAACTGATTGTCAAATTTTATGAAGCGCGTTAATCTCTAACGTTTACTTTAAATTTGCGACGAATAGGCTGCAACAGTATGGCGTCTTATACGCTTCAAAATCTTCCTAAAACTCATTTGAAGAAGCAAAAATTGCCTCAGCAATTAAAACTTCTTGGATTTTAAAAAGAGCTGCGGGCATTTCTACATAATTCAACGTTATAAAACTGCGCTCAATGGATCGGAGGTCAAATCATAAGCGCTTTAATTCAAACACAGTTGATGTCGTTTCTGGCAAATCGCTAACAAACTGATCTGGTTCTTAAATCATAAGACGGTTTCAATATTTCTTGAATCAGTGAAATCTCATGTTCAGATTTTTAATGAAAAATATTATTGAATAGAGCAAACACCAAAAAATTATTTCCTCCGAAGTTCAATAGAATCGCTTTTCAAGTAGCTTCATCAATCTTCCGTTTTCGAACATATCAAAAAGCAGAAGAATTTTCAATTAAAATAATCGCTCAGAGAGTCAGCCCAAATGAAAAAAAAAAAAAAAAAACATACCCACAAATTTTGGCAGTCACGTAGAAACAGGGTGTTGGAAATATTGTCGTTTTCCCCCCTTGAAATTTATCAGTGATACGCGAGCTCAAACATCGTATTTAAACAAAGATTGTGGCTGTAATGTGTGTTGCAGACACGTTTATGAAGGCGCGAGCTTCATTATTTTCTTAACGCTTTCATAAGCCCGAATCTAACCGAGGAGGAGAAGGGGGACTAAAACTGATGTTGCTTTAAAAAAGGAAAAATAAGAAGAATAAGAGGAGAGATTACGAAAAAAGAGGAAATGGGGGGAATGGGTGGGGGGGAGAGAGATGAGGGATGCGGGAAATGAGTGAGAAGGCGCGGCGCGATGGAGTTCATAAGGCGATTAAAAACTGCGAAAGATGTATTTTCACTCCATTAATATTTTCCGCCACCGCGCCGCATGCAGCGCCGTGCTTTGGCGTATAACGCAACCCACAACGCACGATCGTCAATGAACGTGCCGCGCCAAGCGAGGCGAGGGTGATAAATTATACGAGGTAACGAACCATGGATTTTTCTTTCTTTTTAATCGACGAGAAAAATTCATCAAAAAAAGGAAAAAAGAGGAACGGGTCCTGACTAAGGGCTTGAGAACGCTGGGGGAGGAGGAACAGAGAGAGAGAGAGAGAGAGAGAGAGAGAGAGAGAGAGAGAGAGAGAGAGAGAGAGAGAGAGAGAGAGAGAGAGAGAGAGAGAGAGAGAGAGAGAGAGAGAGAGAGAGAGAGAGAGAGAGAGAGAGAGAGAGAGAGAGAGAGAGAGAGAGAGAGCCGTGGAGCAAAAAGGAAAGGAAAATATTTTTAAACGATTTTACCACGCAATCTAACCCAATAGAGGGTTGGGAAAATTCTTGATGTTCTTGCATTCTCAGCAAGTAGTTTGGTAAATCCGCTGACTCAAGGTGAAAATCTCAACTTAGTATTATTTTTTTTAAAGGTCAAATTGTGCTAATTAAATAATTAACACTGCTCGATTTTAAGCGAGGTAGAGTGGAATATTTTAATGGTGTATTATTGATTCAAAACACTGGCGGTCGGTGAGAGAGGGACTTTTGAGGCTCAAGCTCCTCTTCCCCACGTTTTTGGAAAATGGTTCAAAAAAGGAGAAAACAAAGGTTAAAACTCCTCAAGCTTTCCACAGCCCCCTCCCCCCACTTTTGAACTCACGAACTGCCCATGATTCGAAATTTAGCGGTGACGAATCAGATAAATTGCAATAGCCCTTGTGTCATATTATCTGTGAAAAAGTACGATAAAAATACTGGTGCGGAAAACCTTAACGAGATGCAGCGCGGCATTTGTATGAAATTAACAAATGGGATGGCATAAGTCCGTAAGTACATTATGATTGAAACTTGACTATAAGTATACGATGTTGTTGATACTTTTTCTCACAGTAGAAAACCCAGACCGAAATTCTACGACTAACAGTTTCGCATACAAATTTATAGATCCCATGTTGGGTTTTTGGCATTCAAAAATTGAACTGGGGGGGGGGGGGTTACAGCCAAATGTTACGCCCTGATGACTATACGGTGGTTCCACGTCGTGTCCGAGATCCAATGCATTAAAAAAGGATGGTTTCAATACATAAATCATTTATTGAAATCATCATGCAAAATCAAACTAGCAAACATCAAGATTGACAATCTTTATTGCGAAGAGCCGTTACGTTTTAGATCGAAAAGCATGTTTACATCACAAATGCAGCGGTCGGTATACGATTCGTTGCAATAGATCAAAACGTACGGTATCATTCCACTTTAAATTAAAGTATTTTAAAAGGAATTCAAGGACAATACATATATAATATATTAGAGCCCACGCACTATAATACCTTTGTTAAAATTAGGTGTCAACTTATTTTTTTCCGGGGCTACAATAAAACAATGACCAACTGGATCTGCAAATGTTTCTCCGGATCGATACTCTTTCTTTCTCCTAACTCGTCTGTTGTTTTTTTACATTTTTATATTGTTTTGCCGAGTGCGATGCGCTCATGTTGGTTTTCCCATTTTTTCGTCTGTCTCTTTTCCTTTTATTGTGTTTTGATACCTAGGACCTTCCGGTGGGCCCGACCACCCATCTTTCTTTGCCCATCTTTCCAATCCCTACTTCTGCAGGACTGCCCTTCCCTTTAGTAGTCAAGGGGACTCTTTATTTTCAGTGTCGTGTGAACTGTGAAGTGCAGAGCTCGATTCAGTGCTCCGTTTGATTTTATTTTTTTGTAGAATCTTCAAAAGTCTTGTTTCATGTACGAGGGGAGTTCGGGAAGTAAAGATACGCGGCAGTGATGGGCAAATAACCGAATAACGAATAACCACGAATAATTGACAAAAATTATCCGCATTATTCTCATGTTATTCCTATTAGTAAATCAAAGTTTTAACACTACCAGTCCTTCATCTTATGACTGATGAATATGCTGGGGGGTGATCACGGAGGATCGTTTCGTTTCGTTATCGTTATCGTTATCGTTTGCATTAAATCAAATGGGCTTACTTCTGCGCAACTCGATCGCGCAGGTGATCCCCTCCTCACCTCTTCCTACTTCAAACGATCGAGATTACGACAGCCTCCGACTCACCGCTTCCTTTCGTCCGTTTCAATCGTTACGAGGAGCTCAAAACGATTCGATCAGTTGAGCCACCCATAAGGTTACACGTAAACGATAACGATAACGATACCAAAACGAAACGATCCTCCGTGATCACCCCCCTGGTAGTGTCAAAACTTCGATTCACTAATAGGAATAACATAAGAATAATGCGAATAATTTTAGTCAATTATTCGTGGTTATTCGTTATTCGGTTATTTGCCCATCACTGACACGCGGCCTCTGTATAAAATATGGCGATGAGTATCATCCAACCAACGCCAGTGGCGTATCGTGCAATTTTGCAACGTTGTAGTGTGTCCATTTAAACCCATATAAAAGGTCGAATGCGAAGGTGTTCACCGAACACCCAATCGTTCGATCTTTTTCATGGGTTCAGATCGAAGAACTGTAACGTTGCCAAATTGCACGCTGTACGCCACTGACCAACGCATAGAGTCTTATTTGGTACACCCTAAAGATGAGCTGTGCTCAGTCGGGAGGTGTATTGGAGCATGAATTACTCTTTGAGAAATCTGCATTTTCGTGCATAGTGTTTGAATTTTTCTCCCGCCAGAAAATGGAGGGTTCCACGTGCAGTGCTCCGTGCGTCAGAAAGTTTTCAAAGTACGGACTGCGATCTGTAATCTGTTTCTTTGTTACCAGAAGCGATGATTTGGCGGACATTTTTCGGAAAATAGCACAAAATTACGTTGACGAATCGCCGAACCGGTTAAACGATGTTAAATGGTGCCGAGGACTCAAATAGTGTCGGCCGACGGATGGACTGATGAAATTAATGATGAAAGAGCAAAGCAGGTGACCGTCCATCGTAATGAACGAATTTATCAAACATGCTGATAAAAATATTCAAAGTAATATACTATTTAAGCTGTAGTGTGGCTTTCAAAAGAAAGTATCCCGACAGACATTTTCATTCTTTCATTTCTCGATCAATTTTAGAATTTTTACGGTTTTCAGGTATTTCAGAGTCTCGCAGTATTGCCACTTGTGACATTATGCCTCGAAAACTTTAAAACGATGAGGAATAACAGAAAAATTTATCAAGAACAATTTCGATGAGAGGACTTTCTTTTGAAAGTCATAGTACAAGCTTCAAGAGTTCTTCTCTTGTGTGTCGAGGACAGTTCTTTAAAAGATCATCTCATCGGAAAAGCTGAACTGTCGGAAACTTCATGAAAATTTCAATCTGACCCGTGTCGACTCGCCGGCACCATTTAGCAAAGTTTTACTAGTTCGTCGTGTTGTCACTATACACGTGAGCTATTTTCAATTAATCTCCGTCGAATTTTTGCTTCAAACCCAAAGAAATATGGATTACGGATCAGTGGTGCCCATCCCCCCCTGGCAAGTATACGAGTTCCCCCCCTAAATTCAGTCAAATGTCCCCCCCAAATTTGGGGCGGCCCCACATATTCGACGGGGGGTCCGGGGGGCCTCCCCCTGAAAATTTTGAAAACTGAGGACCCTCAGAGCGCAATTCTGAGCACTTTCAGTGACTTTCAGCTTGCTCTATGGCACTTTTTTTTCGCCTTGTTCCGAGGGCATTCATCATTTATTTTTCATCAACAAGTCTTATTAGAGAGATGTTATTTTATTTATGATGATAATTTATAATAGTAATAATAATAGGACATCAGACGTCTAGATTTTGAACATGGTTCCTTATAATTACAATTACATGAAAAAATACACAGGTGTAGGTATAACTAACATTTGAACTCAGTTTTTAAAGATGAAGAAACGTAGGTAAGTATGGGTGCACGGACCTCCTTGAGTTTAGTTTTCAGTTTAAATACAAATAACTAAGTACCTGTGCCTACAATAATAAGTATTTTTGATTTTGGCTTTTTACTTGTTGAGGAGAAATGACTCATTGCCTCATGGATACACGACACCTTCCTGATGAGCGGTCACAAGTAAGGAGCTAAAATTTGCAGGACATTGGTAAACGTGAAATTATTTTAATCGATCCGGGCATTGACGATTCGGATTGTGGGAAACTGGGAAAAGAGTTTGCATGGGCGTAGCTAGTGGGGTCCCGGGGGGGGGGGGGGCTGGCCCCCCTGAGGGCTCGTGGCCTACCCCAGAAAAATCGCGGGCCGCATCGCCCACAGGCAAGCCACTAACTGTGCGGACCCATTGGGGGGGGGGGGGCTGCCCCCCCAGAAAATTTTTCTAGCTGCACCTATGGATACTTGAAAGTTCAAAACGGAAGGGGGAGGGGAGATTCGTCCGAAATTGAAATTCTAGTCTAACAACTTGAAAATAATTTTTAGCGGAAAGAGCTGGACTTTAGGATGGATCAGGAAGGAGCTAGCAAAAATGACTGCGAAGAATGCATATTTATAGTTAGGTAAAAGGAAGAAATTTTGGCGGAATTTGAGTAAAAAGGGTAAATGACCATTCACCGTAGGACGACAAGACGGTCATGGGCGTAGCTGGGGGGGGGGGGGTCCCCGGGGGTTGCCCCCCCAGAGGGCTCGTGCCCCCCCCAGAAAAATTGCTGACAGGAAAGTCACCAATAACACAGATACCCTGGAGGGGCTGCCCCCCCCAGAAAATTTTTCTAGCTACACCTATGAAGACGGTTCGAAATTCAAAAATCGAATGGCCGTGACTATTTTCGTAAGAGAGGGGCTTCAATTGAGGGGGAAAACTGAGAGAGAGTACTGAGGAGGGGGAATTAAAGGGGGGCCTATGAAGGCTGATAAAATGCAAATCAAAATTTGTGAAAATCTTGAGTGATGACAACTGTAAAATAGTCCTTATCGTCTTACCTCTGATATTTCAACGCCCCCCCCCCATTTCCAATACCCCCTTTGAATTGGATCTCCCCCCCGTTCCAACTACCCCGAATTTCAGCCCCCCCTAATTTCAACCGTTCCCTAAGTTTCGACTCCACCCTTCATACAGCTCACACAAATTTCAACTCTCATGGCTATATATAGCAGCCCCCCCTGAATTTCAATCCTCCCCCCAAAATGTTGAATTACATTCAGGGGGGAGGTTGTCACATTGATAAATATAAGGGTTCAAATGTAAAACAGAGTGCAAATTGGTAAAATCGAGACTATCTTACGAGAGGAGAGATCTAAATTGAGGATTGAAATGATGGTTAGAGCGGACCAAAAAAAAAAAAAAAAGGTCCCCCCCTATTTCAAAAAAGTTGACGAGTTACTCGTATGAAAAACCCGCCCTGGGCACCACTGTTACGGATCAAACTCCACACTTTGAAAATTGGTGAATACGCGGAGTACTGCATGCGAAACCTAGCATTTAAATGTACTATGTACTAAAATGCTGATTTCTCAAAAAGTAATGATCCAATAGACCTCCACCTGTGCACGACTCATCTCTAAGGTATATCAGATAAGATGCCATTGTTGGTTGGATGATACCTGTCGCCATATTTTATACGGAGGCCGTGTATCTTTACTTTCCGAACTACCCTCGTAATTGAGGACGTTTCTGGAAGAAGGGCTCATAAAAAATAGGTGTGCTCCTCCCGAAAATTGTGCATTGTGAGCAAATGGAGGTTTTTTGCTGAAAAGCACACCTCCTGTTTTATGGGCACTTCTTACGGAAAAGGTCTCAATTATTAATTTGAAGTTGCGCGCGCCACAGTTTTCTGAAGCATTTCGTGCGATCTCTTTTTCTTCAGCTAATTCTGTTCTTCCCTTCAAGTGTGAGTTTCTTTTTTTCCTTGTTTCCTTGTTTTCTCGTGACCTTCACATTTTAATGAGACGGTTTCAATTTTGTCTTTTCGGAAAGGTCGTTGTTTATTTTCACCTCTATAACTAGGGGTCGTTGACCCTGATTATAGTTTTTTCATGCAGTGGACTCGGTTCTGCCTACTTTTCTGGAGTCTGATAGTTTTGTCGAAAGGTAAGTTTTTAACATTTTTCACTTTTTTCTACTTTTCTACCATTTTGCACCTTTATACCTCAAACCCTCAAACTTCTTGAATGCCTTACATTCTAAGATTGGGCATTTAACTTACTTTCGAAAACTTACTGGCTTACTTGCGGCACGGTGAAAAGCGCATCTGAACAGCTACCGGATTGACATTTCACTATCGTAGAGATATATTTTCTGACATGATGTGTAAACAAAATTATTTTTTTAAGTAATCAAAAGTATTTTAAGCATTACCAGAATTCTGATTGAAGATTCTAGAAAATACTTTTATCATGAAATAATTAAATTGTCCTCTGGTTGCTGTTAAAATACTCTCTTCTCCTTGGGTGAAGCATGGACGGATATACATTATAATGGACTATTCATTTGCTCACAGCCAAAGTTCGCAAAAGCCCCATTGTATGTAAAACGGCAGCAGTGGCGGCTCGTGCAGTATGGCAACCATGCTTATTTGCCGTTTAAACCTATGTAAAAGTATCGAAATCATGGGGGTGCATTGCACCTCCTGAAGATCGATTGTTTTACATAGGTTTAAATGGAGAGAATACGTTGTTGCCACATTGCACGAGCCGCTACTGAACGGCAGCACTACTCCGTTGTGTCTTCAAAACTTCTTTCCAGAGGGCGCTTCTATGGTTACAGCTCGTTTCATTCAACCGCAAGTCCGCCGCGGCCGTCATCACATCGTACAGTCTGTAGCGCTGCATATACTACTACAACCATATCTATATATATTTTCGTCTCTTCGAATTACTTGAATTATGACTCCATCTCTCTCCCCGAACGCGAACGCAACGCAACGTAACGTAACACGCGCACGCGTGGCGTTCGCGGTGGCTTCTAATTTGCACCCGTTCAATCTAAAACAATCATCATGCAATCTACCATGGTCAAGGTCATCTGCCTCTTGGTGCCTCGGCGTACCCCCCCCCCCCTCCCCTCTCCCACTCTTTCCGCGGTATCTCCTGTCATTTCTTTGCCCCCCTCCTCCTCCCCCCGCCTTTCAACTGTAGAGCTGCGTTGCGTTGCGCGTTTTACCCGTGCGCGTCCCGCGAATACCACGAAAAACGATACTTCGCGCGCCCCGCATCAAGTTCACTGCTCACGTAAGTTTGACGTAAGGTGAACGCTGCTAATTAATTGATTTGTGGAAATGATGTGATGTGATATTTATTCCGATTTATATTTTTAAAGTGTCAATTATAAATGATGAGTTCAGGGGAAGAACGATATTTGTGTATCACAAATACCCATTTTTGTTTTTAAGGCGAATGAATGAGGGAAATGACGCTTTTGAAGGTTATATTCTTTATATAAAGAAATCAATGTATTTCCATCCACCAAAATTGATCGGCCTGCGCTTTTGTATCCCGTTTGATGATCATGCGATAACTTTAATTTTGATTTTTATGACCTTGAACTTTTTCTCCTGGACTCTTCAAATTAGACCCAAGACCCATCACCAAAGACAATACACAGAAGAGCGCGGAGTTTCCGAGTCTAATGTACTATCGACGAATTAAAGATTGTCGCGAGATTTTCGAGATCTAAGTTTTGCCTTCAACGTTCTGGTTCGGCCACTCTTCATACTCCTCTCACTTTGCAGGCGAGAGGCCAGTTGGGGTGGGGCGAGAAAGCCGTTGCAGATCAGTCCCACACTCACACCCTTAACGGAAAATGTGTGAAAATCTCGCGACAATCTTTAATTCGTCGATAGTACAGGGTGTTTCAAAAGATTCGAGTCCCCTTCCCATGTCTTACTTTTGAACGGTCAATGATGAAAAAGCGAAAATCGAGGGATGTTTGTATAACTTAATGGGAACTCCTTTTTCCAAATCGGATTTCTTTGGGTGTTGTCAAAATGCATATTTTGGCATGAGATTAAGTTGCTTCAGAAAGTCAGTATAAATATACTCCATGGGACCGATTCGACATACATTTAAAAAAAATACATTATATTTATTGACAGTTCACCAACTTATATTTCTCAGTTAGATCATACCTATCATCAAACTAGGAAATAAAAAAGTATAACTTGTGAAATGCGAATATGAAAGTGATTCGTTTAGAATCGTCGTATACAATAACGCTTCAATCATCGAACAAAGTAATATCGAGAAAAAATGACACTTGTAACTGTTAATTATGAAAAGCATTATGAATGTTAAGTAAATGGTAGTTCAATCTAAACTCTGGCAACCGCCACATTTTTTTTTCATCCGGCGTTCATGGGGCTCATAGAATTTTTACTTATAGTCGATGGAGTCTTGTAGATGTCTGTGAACGGGGCAAAGAAAAAAAACACTTTTTTGCATGTTTTCGGACAAAATTCGTTCAGAAAATTGATTTCAGGCGCAATATTCCAAAGGGGGGGATAAGTCAGGAAAATTTGAGCCTCAAGTTCCCTAGCTTTAAAGAATTTAAGCGATAGTTTCTAACAAACACTCAACACACAGTGGATCACACCACACAATAGATAGTAATAAAATAATAAAAAAAAAATAGTAATAAAAAAATTGACTAAAAATCATTGATAAAAAAAGTGTTAAAAAAATCATCGTTTTCAACCTAGAAAACACAATTTTAAAACCTTCCAGTGACATTTATAGGTTTAAATCTCATGTTTAAAAGAAGTCTTAACTGTGACTAAAATTAATATTGAAAGTTTACGAATGATAAATTGATGAGAAAATTACTTTATTACCAGTGGCGGCTCGTGCATTTTGGCGACAAAGTTTTCCCTCCATTTAATTCAATGCAAAATAATCGATTCTACAGTGAAGCAGCGCTTCACCTGCAATCGATTGTTTTACATGTATTCAAATGGAGGGAAAACATTGTTGCCAAATTACACGAGCCGCCATTGTTTATTACTATCGTATATGTTCTCAAACCATATAGTGCACCATTCACATTGCTCCATAAGATTCCATATGCTCGACTGTGAACATAAAAAAAGACGTCTTAGGAGAGGAAGGTTAAGTGGCACTAGGTAGTTTGTCAACAAAACACTGAGCAAACATCGCAAAACAGTAAGTACCTGGTAGTTTCAACCATTTTACTAACTAGTCAGCGAGACGAGGATTTAGTGCTCACGGGCTGTTCGCGTGGTACCTAGAATCCTTCATTAAATCTTCGTCGGAGAGGCCTTTCCATTCCTTTGTTTCCGTGGGAGAGTGAGATCCATTTCAGAGAGCGTGGAATCACTTAAACAGAATATTACAGAGAGACAGTTTCGCTCGACAGTATACTATGTATCTTCGCTCTCCAATTGTCAATAGTGCGGTCACATATTGGCCGCTTGGCAGTTGGTACGGCATGGCATCAGAATGGCCACACGCCATCACTCCGCCGCCGGCCGTAAGTACTTACAATGCAAATACGAAAAAGGGTCATTTGTGGTCTAATCTCAAGTGACGGTGTCTCTTCTATTGGTTGCTTCCTCTAAATCCGCCGAGCCGCCTGTGCTTTTGATTAGCGTTACTCGTCTCCGTTGACCGTCCCTTCCCCTATCCTCCCCCCCCTCCATCATACCCCCATCCCCCCAACTTGCCCGCGGCTCAGGAATATCTACACAACGGAGACTTGCAAAGCAACCAATTATGTCAAGGGAGCGAGAGCCTTTGCACCTTATGCGATGTGTATGTAATATAATTTGATCAATTTGGCGAAATCGAGCCGCCACGCTGTTCTGAAATCAATGTTCCCGGCTACTCAGTACTCATACGTGTGAACACGTTCAGGGGCTCATGCAATTTAGAGCGATGTGTTAGATAAATAAACTGTAGGGAACACCCTACGAACACTTTCTCCCTCCAGTTTCATCTAGGGGGTCGAAGGACCCCCAGACCCCCCTCTAGTATTCTGGGGGAGACCCCCAGACCCCCCTCTAGTATTCGGGGGGAGCCCCCCAGCCCCCCCCCCCCCTTTAGAATTCTGGGAGAGACCCCCAGACCCCCCTTTAGATATCTGGGGAGACCCCCAACCCCCTTTAGAATTCGGGGAGAGACTCCTAGACTCCCATAAAATTTTAAAAATATTTTCATCTCTGGACATAATTCCGCCTTCAATTCGAAGTGTTTGCGATTTTGCAGAGAAGCTGTACGAATAGTTGCCTACTTCATCCTTTGAAGGATGGGTTTTGAACTGTGGATCTTCAAAAGAATTTTTAGTTTGGTAGATTAAAACCCCCCTTTAAAGATGTTCTTTGTTTGTAGATTGTGTACACCAAATGTCAACAAAATTCATCCATCCATTTTCTTTATAAGTTTAATTTTCTTTGGATATTCTATTTTTTGGGTTTATTGATGGAACAGCTATTTTGCCTTTAAACAGTCTCAGACTTAAGAAGAGCTGTATATTATAGTTTTACATTGAAAAGAAATCCTGCGTAGGTTGGTTGCAAACTTTTTGTTGCATTTTTTCAAACATATTGAGTCATAATTGAAATTTTTTATTCCAAGTATTACGATTATTTTTTTTTTTTGCTTGGTTTCAAAGATTTTTTCTCGATCGCACCTATATTGGCCCTTGAAACGGTCTTAAAGGTTTTGATGATGACTGTAAGATAGGAATATTTTAGTGGGTCAGTAACATAGTATGTTTGTGCAAAGTTCCATCAAAATTCATCCCATGAATGATTGACTGCAATTTTAACATTAATTCCCCGCTTTAATTCATGTTTTTTGGGGCGAACACCCTTTTTTGATTTTTAAATCTTTAAATGTTGTATATTGTATCTGTAAGGAATACTTTCTTTTTTAGACTAATTGTAGATTGTATTTGCCAGTTTTATAAAAATTCATTGAACCAAACCTGAATTATCCCAAAGAATAGGATATTATGTTTTTATTTGCTTATATTCCTATATTTTTTTCTCAATCCCCCCTACATTGCCTCTTGAAAAGGTTTTATCAGTTGTGTATGGTGACTAAGAAAGGAAAATATCTTAGTATTTTTATAGTGGATTGTGTGTACAAAAGTTTTTATCAAAATTCATCGAGCCATAATTGATTGACTCCAAGTTTAAAGATTAATTTCTCACGATAATTCCATTTTTTGGCTCGAGCGCACCGTTTTTGATTTTTTAAACAGTCTTAAGAGCTGTATATTGTAATGATAAGAAATTCTGTATAAAGTAGAGTAAATGTAGGTCGGTAGATTGTTTGTGCCGGATTTAATTAAAATTAATTGGACCGAACCCGAATTATCTCAATAAGTAGGATTATGTTTTTATTTGCTTAATTGGTCTTATTTTTCTCAATCGCACCTATATGGTCCCTTGAAACGGTCCAAAGGATTTATTATGATGATAGTGAAAAGAAAATATTTTAGTACTGTGGTAGTACATTGTGTATACAAAGTTTCATCAAAATTCATCCAGCTTTTAGAAATTTGGCACTGATATACAAGATTAATTTCTCACTTTTATTCCATTTTTTGGCTCGAACGCCCTAAATTGATTTTTTAAACGGTCTTAAGGGTTATTTTACTGAACTATAAGGAGTTAATTTTACTGTGGGCTGGTTGTAGAATGTTTTTGCAAATTTTCTTCCAAATCCAAAGATCCAATATTGAAATATTTAATTTTCTCTTTTTTGACCCATTTTCCCATTGATTTTGATGGAAACCATTTTTCATCCATAACTAACCTAAAAATTAAAATTTTAAAAAAACAAAAAAAGTCCTTCTGGGGAATGTTAAAAGCAACATCTCTGCAAAATTTGGATGCATATGGATCAATAGTTTAAAAGTTATGCTGGATTTCACGTTCTTGACTACAGACAGACAGACGGACAGACAGACAGACAGACGGACAGACAGACGCCAAAGAAATTTTGTGCATTTACTCCTCCCTACCACATATGGTTCAGAAATATTGAAATATCATGGCTGGATGTTCTTTAGGATAGTATTAGGCATGATAAGAGCCAATTATTTTATAATTATCATGATTGACTTAGTCGCAGCGGGCCAAGTATCGAAACAAAATTCATCAAAAATCTCTGCGCCATCGCAATACTTTCTCAATTTTTCTAATTTCATTAGCGTGAGAAAGTAAAAATAAAGGGAGGGGATATCGCGTGACGTTGGTCTCTATGTCCTTTTCTAGCTGTGTCTTTTTTTTTTTTTTTATAACACGTGCGTTCGAATGGGCAGAGAGGTAGAGAAAGAGAGAGAAAGAGAAAGCAATCGTATTCAACAATAGCAAAAGTAAATATCAATTAAGTAATAAAAAAAAACAACTAGATAATGACAAAGTATGATAGTGTCCAAGAGGCGTAATTAACACTATAAAGTATCCTCTTCCATTCCTTCTCATGACACCAAGTAAAAAAAAAAAAAAAAAAAAAAAAAAAAAAAAAAAAATCATGAACCAATAGTAAATTCTTGGTGGAACAATAAATGTAGAAGAGTGGGGGGGGGGGGGGATGTTTCGTCCTACTCAAGAATTCTGAACTGTAAAATCTTTGTAAGTTGCGAATATTCTGAAGCAACTCTAATTCACCCTCGATCAGAACATGATGCAGCTTCTAAATACCAAGAGGGAGAGGGAGAGAGAGAGAGAGAGGAGGGGGGGGGGAGAGAGAGAGAGAGAGAGAGAGAGAGAGAGAGAGAGAGGGAGAGAGAGAGAAAGAGGTAGAGGGAGTGAGAAAGAGGTATTGGGGGGAGAGGGAGGATGGAAAGCCTCTGATGATGACGATACGCATCAAAATAGGATGCGTGAATACTTACTACCACATGCTAAGATTCCGATATGAAATTCTATCGATGCAATCGTTTGGCAGCAACCCCCTCTAACCCTCCTACCACCCTCTATACCCAAAAAAAGGGTTTCTGTTTGGACCTAGTGTTACGAAAACACTAAATCTCGATACAAGAATCGATTTGCGATATTTCTTTCCTGGTACCCTCAGCTTTATTTTTGACGAGATACTTTAAAAAATACATTCTCCAGACGTTTATCTATTGATTGCTTTTCAGATTTTTTCCTCTAATCTATTTCATACAGTTTCAGTCTTCATTCCGGATAAACGCGATTATCGATGAGAACACTGACAAGTTAAGGTCTCGTCGGGCGCCTTCAATTCGTCGTATAAGCCATTCCAACTCCCGCGAGTATGAACAGTTAACGACCTTCTGTTTAGGAACGGAAGAGTGGCGTTCCTTCGAACCAGAGTTGGGCAAATATTTTTCGACGAATAATTTGTCTAGTTTGGCAACGCAATAAAATCAGATTATTCGACAAATTATATGGTCAATGGGTCTGTTGCACACTTCGGCTACAGCGTTTGAAAGTATCAATTCCTATGTAAAAAGCCGAGAAAATAACAATGGCAGCATCAGAAAACACTAAAATTCAGTATTAAACTCACAAATTGTGAAAAACACTAGACACTATTCACCCCTGTATCTTTCCACCACGTGCACGATATTTCGCGAAATTAGCGCGGCACATTCAAATAATCACGGCTGACTGTCATCACAGCTGACTTCATAAACAAATAAACAGTAAACACTGACATCATCCTATATTATATTTGTAAGAATGAAGCTAAGTTCCTGGAGAACCGTTGCACCGTTCGGTAGGGGCCTGGTACCGATCGGTAGGGCTCGGCTTCAATGCTTCGGGAAAAATATAAGTTTTTCCGTGCGGGCCTCGCGTCCCTTTTTAAAATGCTAAAAACGTTTCTCTGGAAAAGTTGTGCGAGTGCGAAAAGGATGCGAATCAGTTCGTTTTGCAAGGGTGGGAGAGAGAAGCGAGATTTTGTCATCCTTTTTTTAAGTGCATACATGCGGACGAGCATACGATTTTGTACGCGTGTGAGCGAGAAACGTGCTGCTCTGTTAATTTTTTTTTTTTTTAAATTTGATCGAGCGATTTGACGTTACCGTGGCGATTGTGATCATATGTTTTTTGCGCGGAAGGACCAACGACCTCTATATAAGACCGGCGAACGAATACGAACCAGCGTAACCCGCAATAAGGAAAGTTAGGTTAGGAATAGAGGTTCTTGGCCGAATAGGAGCACCTCTGTTTACACGTATTTTTATGAAGATGTTCTCTTCCGTTTTTCGCTTCTAAAACTCCTAATTTTACACGGATTTTGCTTTTCTTGGTCTTAATAGAAGGAGGATAGCTTGGGCTTTGACCTCCACCCTACCGGGTCCGGTAACATTTTTTCGAAAATATATGGAAAATATAAGTCGTTGAAGTGGACACCCGTTGGTATGCTCTGAAGACCTTGCAAATCACGTTCGCCTGTTTACGACGATTCAATCTGTCTACAAATCGGCTTTTAGTCATTTTTTGATTCTACTCCTTCACTCTCAGTCCTTTTAGTGCTAGATTCTTCAAAATCCGAAAAGTTTTAGTGGCTGAGGAGGTAATTTTTCTATACTGTGTAGTGTGTACCAGTAAACCCTCCTGTGTTAGAGTTCGTAGTTACTTAACTTGAGTTCGTAATTTCTGTACATTTCCCTTCTGGATGATTTTTCATTCCTAATATTGTTTTATCAATCTGCGCCATCATCAGTGTCTATTAAATACTGTGATTGTGGTGAAACCCGCCCGCCGTTAACTCAGGATGTCGGATCAAGCCGACCAATGAAAGGGTTCTGGTTAGTCATCATCAATTTTGTGAAGTACTCATCATGTCAGAAGTGATTCCCTCTTATTCCTTTAATTAGTCGCAGCATAATTCAGCCTTGAATCAGGATTCATCGTAAAATTCCTCTCTTTGAACCATCCGTGGTTTTTGCGCATTCTTCGGAATCTGAAAGGTGAGCTTGGAGGGGGGAGGCTGAGAGAATGGCCTATAAGATTTGGGTCAAGATTTCTACCAACAGCACCTAGAGGCTCATTCAGTTAAGTTCATGAAGTCGTATCGGAAAGTATTAGATGGCAGTTATATGAGGGGCCCCGTTTCTTCATCACACATTTTAACATTTTTAGCTGCTGTGACTCGGACTGCTGTGAACCGCAGTCACTTACGGGAACACTTTGGGAAACGGACCAAACCGCCATAAGCTGCAATGAGTGCGAGTGAGAAACCTTAAAACGCGAAGAGTCTCTCTCTCGCACTCGCAGTCGCTTACGCGAAAAAATTTGGGAAACGGACCGAACCGCCATAAGCCGCAATGAGTGCGAGAGAGAAACCTTGAAACGAGAAAGGTCTCTCACTCTATCGCACTGGCAGTCTCTTACGGGAACAATTTGGGAAACTGACCGAACCGCCATAAGACGCAATGAGTGCGAGTGAGCAACCTTAAAACGCGAGAGGTCTCTCTCTCGCACTCGCAGTCGCTTACGGGAACACTTTGGAAAACGTACCGAACCGCCATAAGACGCAATGAGTGCGAGAGAGAAACCTTGAAACGCGAAAGGTCTCTCTCTCGCACTCGCAGTCGCTTACGGGAACACTTTGGGAAACGGACCGAACCGCCATAAGACGCAATGAGTGCAAGAGAGAAACCTTGAGAGAGAGACCTCTCGCGTTTCAAGGTGTCTCTCTCGCACTCATTGCGTCTTAAGGCGGTTTGGTCCGTTTCCCAAATTTATAACGGAAGTGACTGCAAGTGCGAGAGGGAGACCTCTCGCGTTTCAAGGTTTCTCTCTCGCAAGCATAGCGTCTTATGGCGGTTCGGTCCGTTTCCCAAAGTGTTCCCGTAAGCGACTGCGAGTGCGAGAGAGGGACCTCTCGCGTTTTAAGGTTTCTCACTCGCACTTATTACGTCTTATGGCGGTTCGGTCCGTTTCCCAAAATTTTCCCGGAAGCGACTGCGAGTGAGAGAGAGACCTCTCGCGTTTTAAGGTTTCTCTCTCGGACTCATTGCGTCTTATTGCGGTTCGGTCCGTTTCCCAAAATATTCCCGTAAGCGACTGCGAGTGCGAGAGAGAGACCTCTCGCGTTTCAAGGTTTCTCTCTCGCACTCATTGCGTCTTATGGCGGTCCGGTCCGTTTCCCACAATATTTCCGTAAGTGACTGCGAGTGCGAGAGAGAGACCTCTCGCGTTTCAAGGTTTCTCTCTCGCACTCATTCCGTCTTATGGCGGTTCGGTCCGTTTCCAAATAATTCCCGTAAGCGACTGCGAGTGCGAGAGAGAGACCTCTCGCGTTTCAAGGTTTCTCCCTCGCACTCATTGCGTCTTATGGCGGTTCGGTCCGTTTCTTATAATATTCCCGTAAGCGACTGCGAGTGCAAGAGAGAGACCTCTCGCGTTTCAAGGTTTTTCTCTCGCACTCATTGCGTCTTATGGCGGTTCGGTCCGTTTCCAAATTATTCCCGTAAGCGACTGTGAGTGCGAGAGAGAGACCTCTCGCGTTTCAAGGTTTCTCACTCGCACTCATTGCGTCTTTTGGCGGTTCAGTCCGTTTCCAAATTATTCCCGTAAGCGACTGCGAGTGTGAGAGAGAGACCTCTTGCGTTTTAAGGTTTCTCTCTCGCACTCATTGCGTCTTATGGCGGTCCGGTCCGTTTCCCATAATATTCCCGTAAGCGACTGCGAGTGCGAGAGAGAGACCTCTCGCGTTTCAAGGTTTCTCTCTCGCACTCATTCCGTCTTATGGCGGCTCGGTCCGGTTCCAAATAATTCCCGTAAGCGACTGCGAGTGCGAGAGAGAGACCTCTCGCGTTTCAAGGTTTCTCTCTCGCACTCATTGCGTCTTATGGCGGTTCGGTCCGTTTCTTATAATATTCCCGTAAGCGACTGCGAGTGCAAGAGAGAGACCTCTCGCGTTTCAAGGTTTCTCTGTCGCACTCATTGCGTCTTATGGCGGTTCGGTCCGTTTCTCAGAATATTCCCGTAAGCGACTGCGAGTACGAGAGAGAGACCCTTCGCGTTTCAAGGTTTCTCTCTCGCACTCATTGCGTCTTATGGCGGTTCGGTCCGTTTCCCATAATATTCCGGTAAGTGACTGCGAGTGCGAGAGAGAGACCTCTCGCGTTTCAAGGTTTCTCTCTCGCACTCATTGCGTCTTATGGCGGTTCGGTCCGTTTCCCAAAATATTCCCGTAAGCGACTGCGAGTGCGAGAGAGAGACCTCTCGCGTTTCAAGGTTTCTCTCTCGCTTTCATCGCGTCTTATGGTGGTTAGGTCCGTTTCCCAAAGTGTTCCCGTAAGCAACTGCGAGTGCGAGAGAGAGACCTCTCGCGTTTCAAGGTTTCTCTCTCGCACTCATTGCGTCTTATGGCGGTTGGGTCCGTTTCCAAATTATTCCCATAAGCGACTGCGAGAGAGAGACCTCTCGCGTTTCAAGGTTTCTCTCTCGCACTCAATGCGTCTTATTGCGGTTCGGTTCGTTACCCAAATTATTTCCGTAAGCAACTGCGAGTGTGAGAGTGAGACCTCTCGCGTTTTAAGGTTTCTCTCTCGCACTCATTGCGTCTTATGGCGGTTCGGTCCGTTTCTCAAATTATTCCCGTAAGCGACTGCGAGTGCGAGAGAGAGACCTCTCGCGTTTTAAGGTTTCTCTCTCGCACTCATTGCGTCTTGTGGCGGTTCGGTCCCTTTCCGAAAGGGTTCCCGTAAGCGACTTCGAGTCGCAGCAGCTAAAAATGCTAAAATGTATGATGAAGAAACATGGCCCCTCATATAACTGCCATCTAATACTTTCCGATACGACTTCATGAACTTAACTGAATTAGCCTCTAGGTGCTGTTGGTAAAAATCTTGACACAAATCTTATAGGTCATTCTCTCAGCCTCTCCCTCCAAGCTCACCTTTCAGATTCCGAAGAATGCGCAAAAACCACGGATGGTTCAAAGAGAGGAATTTTACGATGAATCCTGTTTCAAGGCTGAATTATGCTGCGACTAATTAGAGGAATAAGAGGGAATCACTCCTGACATGATGAGTACTTCACAAAATTGATGATGACTAACCAGAACCCTTTCAGTGGTCGGCTCGATCCGACATCCTGAGTTAACGGCGGGCGGGTTTCACCACAATCACAGTATTGAATAGACACTGATGATGGCGCAGATTGATAAAACAATATTAGGAATGAAAAATCATCCAGAAGGGAAATGTACAGAAATTACGAACTCTAACACAGGAGGGTTTACTGGTACACACTACACAGTATAGAAAAATTACCTCCTCAGCCACTAAAACTTTTCGGATTTTAAAGAATCTAGCACTAAAAGGACTGAGAGTGAAGGAGTAGAATCAAAAAATGACTAAAAGCCGATTTGTAGACAGATTGAATTGTCGTAAACAGGCGAACGTGATTTGCAAGGTCTTCAGAGCATACCAGCGGGTGTCCACTTCAACGACTTATATTTTCCATATATTTTCGAAAAAACGTTACCGGACCCGGTAGGGCGGAGTTCAAAGCCCAAGCTATCCTCCTTCTATTAAGACCAAGAAAAGCAAAATCCGTGTAAAATTAGGAGTTTTAGAAGCGAAAAACGGAAGAGAACATCTTCATAAAAATACGTGTAAACAGAGGTGCTCCTATCCGGCCAAGCACCTCTATTCTAACCTAACTTTCTTTCTTGCGGGTTACGCTGGTTCGTATTCGTTCGCCGGTCTAATATAGAGGTCGTTGGGAAGGACACATTCGGATATAGAAGCATTTTAATAGCGACTTCAATGAAGGCACTTCGTATGATATCGATGTATAGCTTCGACTTTTTATCACATGATTTTACGTTTATGTAAACAATGGGACAGTCACAGTGCTGCTAGATGTGGTGTAAAATATTCAGGCACTTGAGACTTAATGTAAAATGTCTATATTTTATGTCAAATCTGGCAGCACTGTACAGTCATTGATTGATGGCTCGACGAGGTTGCTGTATAACTTCGCGAAGTAGAGCTTCGATACTTATCATATGTATTAAACGCAGATTTATAGAATACTACAATCAACTAGAGATGACTTTGTTGAGATCGGTGCGTTGAATTGATATCTCGATTGTAACCCAGCAAATTTGGGCTAGGTTTCAAGAATTTTTAAAGAAACCAAACTATTAGTGATGATGAGTTGAGACGATGGTTATTCTTCTCTTATTAATAATATGCTCTCGAATATTACTGAGTAATGAAAATAATTGGTTTCCTGTTGAAAATGTGTTGTTTACTTTGAATGTATAAGTGATTTATCTAAGAATACTACCAACGGGTCCAACGGACCCAGAATATTGTTACACATCCTCTTTCAAAGTTGGCGATTTGAGCTGTTTCGTATTAGTTCCCTTCTCGGTGAGGTTATGATGTTTTTATAAGGTCTGTTTTTTCAAATTAAAAAAAAAAAAAAAAAAAAAAAAAAAAAAAATCGTTAGATTTTTTGGGTATTTTTGTAGTTTTTAACGATTAATTTGATTGTATACACTTGTTATTTTTTAATCTGTGGAGTCAAAGTGTGTCAAATTAAATGAAGGGTTTTTTTTTTTTTTTTTTTTTTTTTTTTTTTTTTTTTTTTTTCGAAATAGACTGATTTAGAGCTGACTTGGTGATGAGCGTTCCAAAGAAAGACAAACTTTCTCTCTTGGTCTCACGTAACCCCCGCATGTACTGCTATCTCACTCTAATTTCAAAAAACTTATGGAGAGACATCTTTTGAGCATTGAGCATCAATTGTCAAAAAGCGCTGAAAGAATGACCCCAAATAATAGGGGTTGTAAATGACCTCACGTCCAAAAAGCTTAAAAAATTAAAATGTTAAATGAAGTTTGCTTGAATTTCCGAGCCAACCTATTTTAACAAATTATTGTCGTTAATAAAGGGCTGTTTGAAAAAGGCATACTTTTCCCGCGCAAAGTTTCTTTTCCATTTTTATACAGATTTTTGATTTACCTACTAAAACGCAATGTCTTATTGTCATGTCAGTTCAACGAAAGGTTATCGTAGGTGTGCGATCTCGGTCATGCGTATTTGTTTGCTTACCCCGAACTTCTCATTTTATTGTGAAAGCATGGTTTTTCACTCTCGCTATCTCTTTCTCTCCTTCCCTTCTTTTCTCTGTACTGTTCTAAATCGTATAATCCACATGCGCTAATACGGTGCATCCAAATGCGCCGATTCTAAGGGTTTCGGCGGCTCCATGAGCGCCAAAAAAAATTGACGGTTTTGGATCGGGCCCTCTTGAGAACGACCACCCCTAAAATGGTTAAGTTTCATGCAAGGGGGTGGGGGGGACGGGGGGTTATGCTATTTATGCCCCTTCCAAATGATGACTCCTGTTTTCTAAACATTTGGTGTACATGAGAAAATACCACTTTAGTATTGCAGGAATAATAGAGTAAGTTTTTAGATTTCGTCCTTTGGAGCAGGATTAGATGGGCGAATAGCAAACGGAGTTAGGGAGTGGATATCAAGTCAAAGTCTTAGCTCGAATAAACAAAATCACGCGCAAGACGCGAAACGGAACGCTTGGCCGCGAAGCGGCCACCGGCCTCTAGTCTGTTCTAATTCTTACGTGACAAAATCCTCAATTCCTCACAAAAGGTTGTGAAAGGTACGGAGACCGATATTTGTGTCGAAAACTTATCGAAATGAAACAATAACACGCAGGAGTTCCAAGCACGATGATCAAAGTTGGAATCATCCTTGGAACTCCTGTGTGTTATTGTTTCATTTTGATAAGTTTTGGACACAAATATCGGTCTCCGTACCTTTCACAACCTTTTGTGAGGAATTGAGGATTTTGTCTCGTAAGAATTAGAACAGATGCCGTCAGTGTTCACTGTTTATTTGTTTATGAAGTCAGCTGTGATGACATACAGTCGGCCGTGATTATTTGAATGTGCCGCGCTAATTTCGCAAAATATCGTGCACGTGGTGGAAAGATACAGGGGTGAATAGTGTCTAGTGTTTTTCGCAATTTGTGAGTTTAATTCTGAATTTTAGTGTTCTCTGATGCTGCCATTGTTATTTTCTCGGCTTTTTACATAGGAATTGATACTTTGAAACGCTGTAACCGAAGTGTGCAACAGACCCATTGACCATACAACCTCACAGGCAATGGGTGTCACAACTCAAGCATCAAATCTGTTGCCACACTGCAGATTTCAGTATTTCTGATTATTTATTCGGTTGCCCAACTCTGCTTTGAACTACTCTGGTCCTAAGAGGGTTTAAATAACTTTGGACCTGTTATATTTGACATTTATTACAGTGACCTGATAAACCATGGTCATTTTGGTCGTGTCGCAGATTGGCTGACGTTTACGTACCCAAGTAGCCCATAAAAACGCGTGTAAAATACCTGATTTTCAAAAAATAAGAACTAGCGGATGTGAGCGGAGAGGAGTTGAGAGAATGTAAACACACTACCCACTGACGGCTGAGACAGGATCCCCCTAATTCAATAATTATGGCAAAATAAGGGCTAAAGTTGCAGTTTAAAGCTCATGCTCATAATCTTGATGCTTTAAGTTTTCGATAGAGACCTTATTTTTTAAATTTGGTTCGAGATTTATATTTTTAATTTTTTTTTTTTTTTTTTTTTTTATCAAAATCTGGTGTTTTTACACGCGTTCTTATGGACGGGTAAGGTCGGCTTGGGTGCGTAGCAATTGGTTACACTGTGCTTTATCTAGTCACTGTAATATTAATCAAACCATAGTGCTCTAGTGGCAGAAAGCTGAAGATTCATCTTAATTTATTAATAATTTGAAATGATATACAGGGTGTGAGGAAAGTCCCTCCCCCTCATCTAACTTTTGAACGGTTGAAAAAAAACGAAACTCGGGGGATATTTGTAACTTCATGAGAACTACTTTTTGGCGTATCCAAAATTTCCAGGGGAGGTGACCCTAAGGGTGGGTTTTGCCCCCTACTTCAAAATGTTCAAATGGCAACCCCTATTTAGTGATACCTCGTTTTGAAGGGCATAAAATTCTAAGACTTTTGGTGCAAACCGGAGGTCGATATCGTTTTTCGTCTTCGATGTATCGATAGTCAAAGTTCGATTTCGACCCATTTTCAAAAAATCAGAACTCCCATTTAAAAAGTCGGAATTTAGAAAACTAGGAGACAAAAATACTCTAAAAAGCAAGTCCTTTTCAGAAAAAAAATACGGTTTTGATATTAGTCCACTCTTAAAGCCCCCCAAAACTATTTAAAAAAATGACCCCTCAGGGGGGCTATCTCAAAAATTCCGAGCCACGACCCCTATTGAGTGATACATCGTTTGAAATGGCACACAAAACTGAGCACTTTGGCGCAAACCGTAGGTCGATATCGTTTTTGGTTTTCGATGTATCGAAATTTGCCAATGGGTAAAAAAATTTTAGGCCATCTGTCTCTGGTCGTTTAAACGCTTGTGTTAGAAAATGATATAGAAGAGGGGGCGAAAATCATCACGTGACTGCCCCTAATCCGTCATTTTCTAACACAAGCGTTTAAATGACCAGAGACAGACGGAGAGAGAGAGAGACAGAGAGAGAGAGAAGGACAAATTCCTGGATCCAACCAATGCGAATCGCTCGATTCGATTACGGTGCGCGACCGGCGGCACCGTCCGTTTTATACCGATCGCGCAGACCCGCTAGATGGATCGTTAGAGCGCTGGATCGTCGCTGGATGAAGTATTTTCACTGGAATACCAAGGATGGATGAGAGAGAGAGAGAGTGAAAAAAGAGAAAAAAAGTGAGAGAAAACTGTCGAAGCGGGATCATTAACGGAGGAGGAGGGGAGTGGGGAGAAGTTGCGTTCGGGAGTGAAGCATTCGCGGATTCACGGTTAAACTCGATTAAATCATTATCGAGGTCCGACTGATACCAATTCCAATGCGATCAAGGAGTGGGTGGGCTGGTGAGAGGGAAGGGTAGAGGAGGGGGGTTAGGATATTATTGAGGGTAAGGCAATGAAATGGGATACCATAGACAACAAGGGTATGAGGGGGTGATATAGGGAATAGAGAGGGGGGGGGGGGGTGGAGAGAATATTACGAGATCCATTCAATTAGATTAAATAATCGACGCGCGACGTTCCGATCCAATCGAGTCTTATTCAACGCGAATGTAATGACGGCCAACGAGCTCAGAGGATGGATATAGTGAATGGATACCACGACGCGACGAGAAGATGTGTATAAGAAAGC
>VMOF01000035.1:59159394-59189670 GCA_011764245.1 Trialeurodes vaporariorum | reverse complement strand
TGGTGATTCAGGTGAAAAACGCACTATTTTTGTACTCAGAATCTTAGAAAAAGTGAAAACTTTACAAAAATATGTCGGTTTTTTTTTAGATGAAAGTTTTGTTGTTCCATTAAGGTTTTATTACAATGGGGCTATTGCAAACTTTTGCTACAGCCAAATGAATTAAAAATCTGATGTTTAAACCAGTGAAAATCAAGAAAATCACACTAAAAAAGTCTAAAATTCAGTAATGCACTCAGAAAATAGCTGTAACGGCAAGATCGTGATGGCGGAGCTATGCAGGTATCATGGGAGATTCCTGTCTAAGACACGTGGAAACTCTGACAATGAGATTTGTCCCGAATTAGATAGGAATCTTCCATGACACCTGTGTAGCTTCGCCATGGAGCCCGATTCTAACGCAGCTGGTGAGTTTTGTGATTTTTAAGTGTATTCATCGTCATTTTTACAGGTTTTAATGAAATAATCAACTCTTCGATCGTATACGATACATATATGTAGGAAATGTTCGACAGAGCCCTATTACACAATGTGTTTATCCTTTGAAGTATTCAGAGTGTTGCTTTCTAGACCCTGAAAACTCCTATCAACTAGTGCTCATTTTCCTTATCCTCAAAAAACACGATACTTCTTTCAAGAGGATGTTTACAAAATATCAAACCGTTGACCATAAATTAACATGAAAGGCGTCCAACAAATTCACGACAGTGTGTATTTTAATTTTCCGATTCCTGAAGATGTTTTTGAGTAATACAAACTGAAACCAAATCTAGTTTGTTATAACATTGATTTCGAATAAAATATGAGCTGTTCTTTTACAGAATGGCCCGGTATACCTCTTGCCCCATTATATCATATGTATAAACGGAGGGCATCACACATTTTATGAGGCAAACTTGCACATGCACTTGTTCACCGGAATCCAGAAATGCTCAACATGTAGTGTCATTAGTTCCCTAAACAATTACCCAATTTTGTAATAACTTTAAAGCCTTTTTTATGCGTAAATACAGATTATAGTCATTGAATAGTGTTTCATCAATCTTTGATTTCGTTGTACCGTATATCTCTGACCACCGCCTAACTTTAACGGAGTATATAACTCATATCGCATGAAAGCACGAATGAATGCCTACGCTGCAAGGCGTTTTTAGCGACGGTGGCAAACCATATTCTGATCGCATGAGCGCCCAACACGGCACGTCTCTACGTGTTGGTTGCTTCAATGAAATCACATGCTGAGAAACTGATTGCCAGACCCAGTCCAAAATTCCTGAATTTTGTGTTATTGTAATCTCAAACTCATCATGTAAAAGCTGGTGATGTTTTAAATCTGAAATTTACGATTTCGTATCAACAGAGCTGCAAAATTATTGAAATATTTACTCTTCTTTCAATGTTAAAAAAAAAGCGGTCAATACGCAGGTAGTAGAGAGTGTTTTTACATTACGTTTTCCTCCTCCTCCCTCCCCCCACCATCCCCCCCTCGAGAACGAAAGGGTTGACTTTTTCCACCGTATGAGAATTTAGAGTGAATCTGAATGTATGTAAGAACCTCAAACTGAAAAAAGTATAGATTGTCGGAGCCGCAGGCAGTTTGTCACGTTTAAGATCTTTTTTCAGACTCGATTTTTAAAGAAGAAAAATCGCGAAAAAAAAAAAAACTCAAATGAGCAAATTCACGATAAAAAGAAAAAAAAATTATCAAATTGGTCTATATATCCTGCCTTTTTTGGTCAGAGGTCACCAGTTAAAGTTTCCACTGAAAATGAGTGGATCGGACCGAAACGTGTCTGATAATTCATTTTTGCTCTTAGTGAGTTTTTTTTTTTTTTTAGTTTAAAAGTGATTTATTTTAAATTATTACTGGAATTGTCATCTTTACAAATAATTATTAGAATACTAACAATAGTGCGTAGTGTTTTGAAAGCCTTCGTCAATTTTATTTATTCAGTATAACATTCGTAAATTGACATTGACATAGAATGAATGCTCGCCGAATTGATAGAGGGGTCACACGGGGGGTTTCTGTGACATAACCTTTTCGCCCATGTTAAAGAATCAAAATATGCCTGAAGTGAACGGTCCGAGTTGCAAAAGCAATGAAAACCCTTGAGGGCGATCGACTCTATTTCCCAAGCTGAATCGATAGAGGGGTCACACGGGGGGTTTCTGTGACATCACCTTTTTGCCCATGTTAAAGAGTTAGGAGATGCTTGGAGTGAAACGGCCCGAGTTGCAAAAGATATGAAAACCCTTGAGGCCGATCGACTCCATTTGCCAAGCCGAATCGATAGAGGGGTCACACGGGGGGTTTCTGTGCCATCACCTTTTTGCCTATGTTAAAGAGTTAGGAGATGCTTGGAGTGAAACGGCCCGAGTTGCAAAAGATATGAAAACCCTTGAGGCCGATCGACTCCATTTGCCAAGCTGAATCGATAGAGGGGTCACACGGGGGGTTTCTGTGCCATCACCTTTTTGCCTATGTTAAAGAGTTAGGAGATGCTTGGAGTGAAACGGCCCGAGTTGCAAAAGATATGAAAACCCTTGAGGCCGATCGACTCCATTTGCCAAGCTGAATCGATAGAGGGGTCACACGGGGGGTTTCTGTGCCATCACCTTTTTGCCTATGTTAAAGAGTTAGGAGATGCTTGGAGTGAAACGGCCTGAGTTGCAAAAGATATGAAAACCCTTGAGGCCGATCGACTCCATTTGCCAAGCTGAATCGATAGAGGGGTCACACGGGGGGTTTCTGTGACCAGGGGCTTGCCATGGTTCCCAGCGAGGAGGGGCAAGAATACAATCTTTCTGCCCTCCGCGAATGGGAGTCCTTCAATATGATAATGATGGCCCTTTTTTCTGTTTTTTTTTTTTGCATGTTACTCAGTACACACCCCATTTTTTCGGCGTTTATGATTTATCTTGAAATTTTATATTCTTTTTTCTTTGTTTTTATTGGTTGTTCACCCTGATGGTGCCACCCTCGGAGAGTGCTGCCCGGGGCAAGGGGCATGTGGGTCCCCTCCTACGGCACGCTCCTGGGGTCAAGTTACCAAAGCATGTCCCACCATTGGCAATCTATGCACAGTATGCATGGCAACATCATTATTCAATAATGTATGCTGTTTTAATGGTCTCAGGGTTCATTTTACCATTTTCTTGAGGGGGAGTTCTAGGTTCGATTACTTTTTTTTTTTTTTTTTTTAACTTTCTCGCCTTATTAACAGATTGATTTCCCTACACAATTTTAATTTCTCAAAAGAGGAGGAAGTACTAAATTCAATACTTTTTTTTTCTGTCTTTCACGTTAAGTTGAAAGCTATCCCCCAAAGTTCCCGTTTCCATTCCTCCGAAATAAATTTCATCAAGCGTTTGATCCAAATATTCGCCCTTTCTCCTAATGACGCTGCTGAACGATCTTTAAGTACAATAGCCTATTCTCGCAAAAGCTTTGCACTTTTTTTCTCGGTGTGCGCCGAGTTCAGGATCTGATTTCTACGGAATAGGAAGAAAACCTCACCCGTGGCCGAATACTTTCAATTAAAATAAAAAAAGAGGTAGCGAATGAGGCCGATCGACACACGTGGTTGGAATAGAGTTCCTTATTCTCATATCGTCCGGGCCGCGCGATATTAATTCTGAAAATATTTTGAGCACGTCCCCTCGAAACTATCCTCCTCTTGATTCTCGTGCCGATAAACGGACGACCAGCCGCGGGAGGAAAAAGAACAAAAAAGTGCATAGCGTGTATGAATGAACAGGTGTACATGCGTAAGCGTAAGCATACGCTAACGTAAACTCAGATACGTCTTATATTTACAATGACTTTCAAAAGAAAGTACCCTCGTAAAAATTCCTACTATTAAATGTAACCTTTATTTTCAATGAAATTTTCGATTTGTCATGACACTCATGACGTACTTTAAAAGGGGCGTTTTGATTTGTCCTTAAGCACTTGAAACCCGCTAAATTGTTTCAAGCTTGGCAAGATTTAAAAGAGTAAAAATTTCGACCATTGTACTTACTTTTGAAGGCCATAGTAGGTCTTATTCTCATTCTTCTTCCACCTCATTCGTCATCCTGTCGTTATATTATGCGGTGTAAGTACATTCCTTTTCGATCGTTGCAGTTGCCAGTACTCTCTCAGCTTTCTATGTACTATACATACGCACACGTTCTCTCGAATTAATCTCAGGGTGGGCGTGGACGTTGCGCATAGCCGTAGCCAGGAATTTATCTTTCTCTCTCTCTCTCTCTCTTTGCCTATTTGACTGCATGTGTTAGAAAAGGACAGGAACAGGGGCTGAAGTCACGTGACAGTCAACCTCTCCATCCTTTTCCAACTCATGCTTTCAAATGGACAAAGAGAGAGAGAGAGAGAGAGAGAGAGAGAGAGAGAGAGAGAGAGAGAGAGAGAGAGAGAGAGAGAGAGAGAGAGAGAGAGAGAGAGAGAGAGAGAGAGAGAGAAAGACAAATTCATGGCTACAGCTATATGGCGTTGCGTAGAAACACTATAAGCACAGAATAATACAATCAGAAGGGAAACTCCCATAAGAGCCAATGGAAACAAGATTTGGAATTTACCAGCACAAACTGGCAACTGTGCCTACTCACTTCTCAAGAAGGCGGACATGCTTTTTCAGGCTATACAACCAATCACAACTCGGCCAGTTGCCGAAGATCTGCCGAAGATTGCCGAAGATACTCACTTTCGAACATGGCGGCCCGAAGTAAAGAATGTTTCAAAATGAATTAGAGTTTCCGTTCTGATTAGAGTATTCTGTGCTATAAGTGGTGCGGCTGGCCGTAAACGGACGGATTAAACATTGCATTTGGAGGTTAGAATCTCCCAAAATCCCGCCAATTCCACAACAGCAACAATAACATTTGGGTGATTCCGACCTTCACATGCATCGTTTAATCTGTAATATCTCGTTAATTTCGGCAGTTTTTGCCATGGAACCAGGCATAATTGAGGCGGCCCCTGCATTAACAGCCCATGCGCGTATGTGCTGTTTTTGCGCCCAACAGCGCAATTGAAAATTATACTCAAGAAGTATCACCCCTGTGAATTTGGTGACGTGACGATGATTCTACGCGGAGATATCGCGTCGATGGGTGCAAAAACAGCACATACGAGTACATGCACTATACGTATAACTGTGTGTAACTGTGTACTATTCCCATTTGAATGCATGAGAAACAACCGATTGGTAAAAGAGCCATGGTCTCCTCAAGAGTCGATTTTTTCTCATGCGTTCAAATGGGAAGAATTCATGGTTGCCAAATTGCTGGCTATGCTCATGTACTTTGAGAGGTCATTTTCCTTACATTTAATTGCGAGCCAAATATAAATGATTTATTATTTAGTTTTTACTTTTTGTTTCAGTTTGCGTTGTTACTTTACTTTAAATTTTTATGTTTCAAAAATTATGGCAAAAAAAATTATATTCTCTCATTTAACTGTCAAATCCCATTAAATTTGCGTTAATTTAATTGTTGGGTGCAAAAACCGCACATAACTCACTTTTTTAAATTGGCCACGAATGAACTCAAACCATTTTTTTTTTTAAATTTGTCCTTGGATTCTCTTCAAAAAGGGTTCAAAGCATAAAACCAAGAAAAATTGTACTCATTTCTAAATCATATCAACGCGTTATTAGCAAATGAAAACTTTAAATGCGTTTTCTTGAAATCAGGTTTTTCGGTATGTGCTGTTTTTGCAGCCACCGCCTCAATTAAGCATTTTCGATGACGTAGAGTTTATACTCGCAAGAAGGTCGTATTAATTGCGTTAGACTTGAATCCTAAATTTTCGTTCAAAACTGCGCCTATGGGGAAAACGCACTGAATCAGAGTTTATTTGGAACCAGAAGTCCTCGGACGGCAATCGATACGATATATCGCTCTACCAAAACAGTCTATAATTCCAACAAGGGGTTCTAGGACTTACGTCATACTGCTCGCGCATTTTACATCAATACCCAGTTATAATTGGAGTGGTAGGAACCCCAAAAGCGCACACACCCGAATGCGCACGACCCAAAAGCGCACGATTTTATGTGCGCTTTTGGGTCTTTCTTGTTTCGGGAAGTTTGCGCTTTTAGGTTGCATGAAGTATGATATTAGCAGGGCTGCCGTTTTGCGTATAATCAATGCTATTTTTCTATTCACCGATGATTCCACCGATTGAGAAAAGATTACACAGTTCAGTTCAGTGTATGACTGTAATGCACGAAAATACTCTGATCTGTAATCTTTCCTTAATCGGTGGAAACTCCGTTGATTAATTAAAATATCCGCAAGTTTTATAAAGTTATCGACGACTCCACCGGTTGAGAAAAGATTACAGATGCGAGTATTTTAGTTTATTACAGTCATGCAATGAACTCAACTGTGTAATCTTTTCTCAACCGGTGGAATCATCGGTGAATTAAAAAAAATGCCTCCCGGCAGGCCGGTAAGACGAAGTAGATTCCATGCTTGGTTACATCATTTTTTCAAAAATTTAAATATAGGTTATAATTTTCGTTAATTTTTTTTTTTTATTTCATCAGCTGCTCAAAATCCAAATATTATTGTGAAAAAGATTATATTACCAATAGAGAAATGTGTAATCTTTTCAATGCAAGTGAGAAATAAAAGCTAGGTTATATAAGTTTTTCACAAATTTCAATAAATAGGTTATGTTATGATTTTCTTTGAATTATTCAATTTTTTTTTTTTATCAGCTGTTCAACATTTAAATAAAAATACCCATGAGAAAAAGATTATAGTACCAAGATAGAAAAATGTGTAATCTTTGTAACGCTAATTAGGAATAAATCTGAATAAGAGCAGCTGATCAAACAAGAAAATAAATAAATAACGTACCTAAGCAACATTGCACGTGTAAAACAAAGAACGAGCAATTATACCAATACACTATCCTTGTCTTTCACATGTAAAATTCCATAAGAAACTAAATAGCTCGTAAAACACGTAAAACACAAGGAAAATTTAAGAAATGGAGCATATGAACTAAAAACATCCTCCACGATATATACTAAAATTTTTGAATCAAAAAAACATTTCTTCATATAAAAACACTGCCAAAAAACCCGAAAAACACATCACTATAACTCGCTTACAACGCAAAAAAAAACGAAAAAATGACTCGAGTAAAAAGTTGCGTATCAAAACGGCTAACATAAATTTCCCAAAAAAAAATACTCAAAACAAACACTCCTAAAAATAAACCTCAAAAACACATTTTACGACTCAAACACGGCCCATAACGCGAAAACTAACTGTCGGATTTACACCCATCTTCGAACTCATCCAAGAATTAAACTCAACGAATAGATGAGTTAAATTTCAAAAATAAAAACCAAAAATTACGAACAGGATCGTGGGACATAAAAACGGTAAAACTGGCTGAAACATACATATAAAGATATATATATATATATATATATATACAATTTTCAACGAGTGGTATTTTCTCACTCAGGGGACCATGAAACGTGCTCATTTGATAAAATTTCCCGAAAAATCCAACATCGCACCCTCCGCAATAAGTAGATTCATGGAATCTACTTAATAGCATTGATTATACGCAAAACGGCAGCCCTGGATATTAGATGCATATGGCTCGGAGACTGCAGCTTGGCATCAATGTAAGGAATTGCGCGAGTACCTGTCGCGAGATGCGGTAACGCTAAGTCACAGGAGACGTGTCCGTAAATGAGGGTGATCAGAATAGGGGTCATTATTTTGTAACGGGTGGGACATTCAGACGACTTTGGAGTAATTTTTTTCAACTTTTTAATCATATAAATGAAAAACCACCCCACCAACAGAAAGGTCTTAACTTCAAGATAGTGATAGGATTTTCAAAATTTAAAAAAAGTCTATCCAAAGCTGAGAAAAGAGCAAAATAAGGGTGTAACGGGTGGGACTGAAAATGGCCAAGGTTTTTTAATCACTTCAGAAAAAGTTGAAACTCTCTGAGTTTTGAAGAGATAAAAATTTGGAAAAAATATGTGTTAAAGGTGAGGGTACAAACTTTGATCCTAGATAAATTTTCTTTTCTTTTACTAAATTATTTTTCTCTAAAAAACTTAAAAAGTAGCGTAACTAGTGGGACAGGTTTTGTAACGGGTGAGATGCGTGTGATTTGGTCACTGAAAATGCACATCAAACCTGTTGTAACATCAACATCTTTGACCTTATTAGATATTTTAGATGATAATTTTTGTTTCTGGTTGCATTTTAATGCAAAACAAGACTACTAAGCACTAATGGTAGTGATTTTCTTTAATTTTAGTAGAATAATTTTATATCATACGGGAAATATCTATTGACTTTTAAATCTTGGATTATAAACACCCATCCATGGTAACGAAAGAGAAAGAACTAACCAATGAAAGTGGAAAAAACACAAACTTTCATTAAACTTCAAGTGAAAACTATAGCTTTAAAGATACACAAGTAAAGGCCAGCGTAAAGGTAAGCACCGTTGCCAGTTACCATTTTCTTTAAAACTCCCCTTTGCGCTTTTAGGATGTTACTCCGTTTACAGTCTGTGCGCTTTTGGGTTTTATAGTCTCACGGCCTTGTGCGCTATGAAATGTGCGCTTTTAGACGATTTTTTGAGCGCATGCGCGCTTTTGGGCGGTGGCCAATTGGAGTTCCGAGCATTTGAGATTTAAAGGAAATCTCAAGGCTTGTCCAAACCAACCTCTATTGACTTCCTCCAAATCTCAACATTTTCCAATCTCAATTTTTTTTCCTCCATAAATAATGATGATTCGATTCCCATCAATTTAACCATTTCTTTCTTGATGTTTTCCACCAGTCTCAAAATCTAATATTCACCAATTCTCCATTCGTCCTATTCCCTTTGAAATTTTCTCCATAGTTGATCATCGTCTTCTTTTCAATGCCACTTTTCAGGTAAGAGAAGAAGTTTCGAAGAAAAGTCAAGGAACGTGTTCGAAGTCGGCACTCAGAATCAGTTCAGACTACCTTCAAAACTCAACATTTTCCAATCTCAATTTTAATTTCCTCCATGAATAATATTCATTCTATTCCCATCAATTTTTAACCTCTTCTTACTCAATGTTTTCCATCAGTCCCACAATCCAACATTCTTCTTATTCAATGTTTTCCATCAGTACCACAATCCAACATTCCACAATTTTCCATTCATCCCATTCTCTTTGAATTATTTTCCTCCATAGTGGATCCTCGTCTTCTTTTCAATGGTATTTTTCAAGTAGAGGAAGTTTCGAAGAAAAGTCAAGGAACGTGTTTGAATTCGGCACTCAGAATCAGTTCAGACTACCTTCAAAACTCAACATTTTCCAATCTCAATTTTAAATCCCTCCATGAATAATATTCATTCTATTCCCATCAATTTAACCTCAATGTTTCCATTCATCCCATTCTCTTTGAATTATTTTCCTCCATAGTGGATCCTCGTCTTCTTTTCAATGGCCTTTTTCAAGTCGAGGAAGTTTTAAGGAAAACTCAAGGAACCTGCTCAAATTCCGCACTCGCATAGGATCAGTTTGTTGGTATTTTGCTGCGTGACGCACCGGCCGCCTCCCCCCCTTTCCCCTCCCCCTCCCCCCTTCATCCGTAGCGTAGCAAGTGCGTAACGTGTACGCAATGAACTTGTTTGAACCTTGAACTTACAAAAGACTTGACCAATTTTCCGCCAGTATTCTTTGCGACGCGAATCGCAGTTCAAGAGCGCGAAAAAAAAAGGAAAAAAAACGAAGAAGAATAGGCGAGTATTTCACTTTCTCTAATCGGTGATTATGAAGAAATGTGAGTTGTTATTGTTCAAACGGTGGACGAACGTTGTTTGCTCATCGCACCGTCAAAGATACGGAGACGATTCTAAAACCCCCCCCCCGCCCCCGATGCGCGAGCAAAGTGAATCACTGAAATAATATTTTCGGACTCGTTAAAGCATTCAAACTTACATTTTAGTGCCTACAGTTTCGTCGCTTTGCTTGTTACAGGGAACAACGAAAATATAGCACGGTTGGAAAAACTCTCGTTTTCCATAGTTTGTTTTTTAGACAAGTGGTTATAGTCCTCTCCGAACACCGATTTTATGAAATAACTTTCTTTAGGAAGAAAAGCATTCATATGGAAATGGTAGGCAAGCTTTCGATTTCATTTGGGAATCGGTCCCCCGCAATGTAAGTGTTATATCACGTGTGCGTATAACGTGTGATTCGGCATTAATTTTTCTAATTTTGCTGAACCATCCTAAAGGTAAAATGTCGAACTAGAGGATCTTCACTACACACGCACGCAATAATACAGTTCGATATATTTCACGCGTATAAATGGAGAAAATTCCACGGTGTCAGATTTCACGCTATGCCGCACAACTGCATGCATTGATGTCAAAGGAAATGCGTATCCTTCAATTTCACAACTTGATATTCGCTAATTAAACATCCGACCCTATGCGATGTTATGTTACGCGCACCGATTCTGCGTTCCACGTTCGAAACTTGTTTCTAGGAAGGGGGGGCAAGAAGCAATAACCATTAAGGGAGGTCCAGAGTTGGGCAAAAAATTATTCGGAGATTACTCGGTGTATCCGGCAACGCCGAGTCAATCGAATTATTCGACGAATAATTCTACAATTGACCTATATCTTCCGTGTGTTTCCCTTTCCTCAACTCAGGTAGTCGGAGTCATTTCATTATTTCTGATTATTCGGTTGCCCAACTCTGGAGGGGTCTATATAGGAACGTAATTTCGAAGACACCATACGGAGGCAAGTAGCCATTATGAAGATCTTCCCAGGACGTTTTACTTGAGCTGCGTTTGTTTGCCTAGTATTTTTTAACGTTACGTTAAAAAATGTGTCAAATCCATTTACAATAGGTTTAAAATAAAGGTGCAAGTGTTTTAGAGTGACAATCTGGACACAGAAATAATTGATGTTATACTAATTCTGGTGGCGGGATTTACGCGATAAAGAAACCTACCCATGACAGAAACAAGCAAGATTTTCTCACCTGCGTAGTTGTATTGAAATAGGGTAGTTGCACTGAAATGTTGTGTTTTTTGTAAAGAAAACGATAGTTCTTGATGAGCTGTGAACAATATTGCCTCTGGTTTTTTCCTAAATGTCCCGGTTCTGGAGCACACGTGTAAAGTTGTAAAAAATCGTGTGCGTATAGACGTCACTAAGCGGAATTCCCATTTAAAACAATGTATTTTGGGCCAAAATATCATCTATATGGGACAGGGGGAATTAATTAGAAACCAAGGGCATCTATGTTCTCAGCTCATCAATTACTTTTATTTTCTTTAATAAAAACACAACATTTAAGACCCTTGCAACTGTCCCATTCTGTGTCCAGATAGCCGACCTAAAACACCTGCACTTTAATTCAAACCCTTTTCGATTGAATAAATATAATTACAATTTTTGGTTTCAGGTCGAAAAAAAGAAAGGATGCAAACAAACTTTCCGTCTATGCTACCTCACTTTGGAATGAGACTTTAAACAATCAACATGGCGTGGCCCCTCAGCAGCAAAAGCTCGTTTTGGTTCAATGGTTCATCACTCTATCCTTTTCTACGAGGAACGGTTTTATGATGCGGGCGCAGTGGTGGCTCGTGAAATGCGATATATCGATATCCACTCCATTTAAAACTATATAAAAGTATCGATTGCTCGGTGGTTCAATTGCACCCCCTGACGATCGATACTTTTATATGGTTTTAAATGAAGCGGACATCGATATATCGCACTGCACGAGCCTCCACTGTGCGGGTGCGAAGAGAGAAAAGGACGAATTATTGGATCCAACTCTGGCCGAGAAAAGATGACTTAAACTCGATATGATGCAACATTGTGGATCGGTAAATTTATTATCACACGACCGTAACATCACCAACATTGAGTATTATGATATTTGACATTCATTCATTTTACTTTCGCACGTCGCTCGTGATGACAAATCATTGCGTTGTCGGTGTGTTTTTTAGCGTGTAAGTGTTTGTGTGAGTGTGAGTGAGTTTTAAGAGAGTAAGATGTTTCTTTCCCCCTCCTATTTTATTCATCCGTTCCCAAGATCGGCGAGGCATCAAAGGGAGGGTGAGGGGGGGGAGAGCATCGGACCCGAACCCCTTCTGATGTGTAGGGAGCAGGCACTGCAGGCAGGTGTCGGAAAAAAAAAATGAAAAAAAAAAAAAAAAAATTGCCAGTCATTTAGCTTTTCCTCATCTTACGACGCTCTACGCAATGCAACGATAAACGAAGATAATTCAAGCACGGGCGAATGCCGGTGAGGAGGAGGGCGGGGAGGGGAGGGGTGAATGAGAGGGAGGGGTGGAGTCTGTAAGTGTGCAACGAGGTGGAGCGATATGCGGACGCGTGCGGAAAAAGAAAAAGAAAGAAAAAAGCACTCTCGCTTTCTTTGACTTTCGCTTCCTTCCGATAGGTACTTTTTTCGTAGAAGAAGATGGAAAATATTCAATAGGAGCTACTGAAAACTAGAGATTGGTTTTAACGTAACCTTATGGCACGGGTTTGGGGGCAAGTTATCCTTGTACATAGATACGTTTGATTCAAGGTGATGCCGTACAAAAGTCAGCGGCGGCTCGTGCAATGTGGCAACAATGGATTTCCTCCATTTAAAACTGTGTAAAATAATCGATTACTTGGTGAGGCGCAGCGCCTCACCTAGTATCGATCTTTTTGCATACGTTTAAATGGCAAAAGTGCACGGTTGCCAGATTGCACAAGCCGCCACTGACAAAAGTTCCGGTTATTTTAATCCGCTTGTTGACGCTACCATAGCCACTTTCTGAAATGGAGTTATTGCAAGGTTTCGCAGTCGGCTAATGAAGTATAAATTCTGATGTAAAATCAGTGGCGAGGCGTGCAATTTGGCAACGTTTCATTTTTTCCCTTTAAACACATTAGAAAGGTCGAAACGTCTAGTCATCGCCGATGACCGAAGCATTCGATTTTTTCCGTAAGTTTAAATTCAGGAAGTGCATCGTTGCCAAATTTCACTCCTCGATACAGTGTAAAATGCTGAATTCTGAATTCTGATCGTGGTCCGCCCGCTTAGCGTCGCCGCGCGCCGCATACTATGGTCTGAAATCGAAAAAAAAAAAAAAATGGCCGAAAATCAGTGAAAAAAAGTTATCTAAAATCATCGATTTCGAACTTTTCAGCATAATTTTGAAACTCTCAGTGACATTTCTAGGTTTTCATCACTTGTTAAAAGTTTTCTCTGTGATTGAAATTCCTATAGAAAGTTCATGAATGATAAAATTTATGATTTTACTTTCTGATTTTTGCCGGTTTTCGACGATCTTGGACCATAGTGCACCGGTGATGGTGCTATGCGTAGATTCCAAGATGGTTTGTCCGAATTTTTCACGTCCAAAACCGATTAGTCCGAAACAAATTTTAGTTCAATAACACAAGATGCCGAACACATTCTTGTCCAATACACAATTAGGTACGTCCAATTTTTAAAATGTCCCAAAAAAGGAGTCCAATACTTTTACAATTTACATGTTCAAAAGTAATTAGATACAACACAATGCCCAGGCTCCAATGTTCACTCTGTCAGGTGAATGGAAAAAACGCATTTCCTCGTAATTTCTTTTTCTACTACAAATTTCAAAAACCCTGTGAAAAAGTTGTACAGAGTAACAATGCATAGTCCTAAGGTGCGTGCAAAACATATTTAAAGGTGAACTGAATCCATAAATTCAGTCTTGATACATGAATTTTTACGTAAAAGTTTATTTTTTTTGGCAAATATGGCAACGCCGCTCAAATTAAAATCTGAGAATTGACAACAACTAACTTTTCGACATTCTAAACATACTCCCAAAGTTTCATTCAGAATAAAATAAAATTAATCAATGAAACTATAAAAGTTTATCCATTCTGATACTCCTTTCCATTATGAATACTCAATCCCCAAACCCATCATCTTGTCATTTTTAGGTATGTGAAAATGTGAGGGTGTGAATACTTTGGACTTATTCGATTTGGAAGAAAAATCGCTGGATGGTCTAAAAATAAGTTCGATAGAAAATGGCAAAAAATCATTGAAGAAAAGTCATTAAAAATCATCGTTTTGGACCGGAAAAGCTTTATTTGAAACTTTCCAGTGACACTTTGAGGTTTCGATTACTCTTTAAAAGTGATCTCTGTTATTAAAATTGGATTTGGAAGTTTATATCTATAAATGATGAATTGATGAGTTTACATTCTGATTTTTCAAAAGAAAGATTTTTCTCAGAACATAGTGCGGTGGCGCGATCTCTGATTTTAACGGCCGCGCTGTGTATAGGTATCAAATCATACCTTAATAATGTTTCGAATTTTATAATCGAGAGAGCGGAAAAATTCCCGGATCTGGATAAGCGGTTCCCCTAAAGGGCTACGGTCTCCTCGGTCACGAGTCCAGAAAACCCCCGCACACCCCCTCTCGTTACGAGTGAACTGAGTCTAGCATTTTTACTTTCTTACACTCCCCCTCTCTCTCTCTCTACTCTCTCTCTCTCTCTCTCTCTCTCTCTCTCTCTCTCTCTCTCTCTCTCTCTCTCTCTCTCTCTCTCTCTCTCTCTCTCTCTCTCTCTCTCTCTCTCTCCATCAGCCTCCCTTTCTAGTCATTGTTCTTTCATATTTTTGTTCTTTTATATTAATGCGGGAGATGAACGAGAAAAGTATGTACGGAGAAAGGAAACGGGGAGGGGCAGTTTGATTTGTTAAAAATGAGGAACCACAACATTTTTGGCATATTTTTGGGCTTTTTAGCCCCGTTATTTTTGTATGGCTGAGAACAAGGTGACGCAAAACCGAGGCGTCTTATGTGGACCGGCCGCAGAGACGCACAGTAGATCGAAGAATGACATTTTTCCGGACTTCATTCTTCAATCAAGAATTTGAACAATAAACAGTGACATGATATAAAACCGTATAAAACCAATAATTTTAGAGCTTGAAATAGTCTAAATAATATGGTTTCCGCAAGAAAATGTAACCACTTAAATTCTTTAAAAGTAAAAAAACAAAACAAAAAACAAAAGAAAAAAACAACTCAACTTTTTACGTCCAGAAAAATCTATTTTTCGAATCATTGTGCGGTGGCACGGCCAAACCCTCTTGTCGAGACCACGTACACGTCTAGTAAATCGATGGAACAATGGCCCAATATATTCCAGAAAAAAAGAGAAAAAAATCCTTGCTTTCATTTTCAGTGAGGCTGAATGACGCGGTGACACTATTTTTGAACTTTGTCACCTTATTGTTGAGTCAACAGACGTCAACTGGGCGCCCGCAGAAAAATTTCCAAGGGGGGGGGGCAAAATTGTTGAACCCCAATGGAAGGTCTAGGGACACCCCCCCCCTCCCCCCGGGGAAAAAGGGAAACTTTTTTTTTTTTAAATCCAAACAGTGCACAATTATTAAGTTATTTATAATAATAATAATAATAATAATTTTGACGGGTTTGATATTATGAATAAAGGGACAACAGATAGTAATAGTAGTTAAAAAAAACTGTACAGTTCTGCTATTCCTTGTAAAAAGTGAGTTAAAATTACAAAATAAACTAATAGTAAAGTTCGTCAACTATTACTCCCTTGATTCACATTTCAAATTCTTTTGATCCTTTAATTTTTCTTCGTGAAATTTCGACTGTTTTGAATTCCAGGGGGGGGGGGGGGGGGCAGTGCCCCCTCTTGCCCCCCACTGCGGGCGCCCATGGACGACAACAAGGTTTTGGCCGTTGCTTAACTTACTACTGAAAGTAAACTCAACTGAACTATTTATCATGAAATCATTAAAAAGTCAAGTATGCACTGAGAAAAATGATTGGTTTCATGTGGTTGATGTTGGCCCTAATCTCAAGGTACGCTAAACTCTACTAGACGTCTGTCTGGCTAAACTTTCTGGAGATTAACTCAAAACCCAGTCGTTTGATAATGCCTAAAACTTGAAAATTGAACTTATAATGTCTCACTTTTGGCGTCGCGTTATAGCTTATATCCACATATATGTAGTTACAGCTTGTCGGTAAAAACTCTAGAAATCTTCGGACTCAACCTTTCTTTTGTGGCGGAGAGTAGGAGTTTGAAAAAAAATGGAGCTTTTGCAAACTTTTTCTATGAGCAAATGAATAGTCCAATCTGATGTAAAGACCAGCGAAAATCACACTAAAAAAGTATAAAATTCAATAATAAACTCACAAAACTGCTATAACGACAAGATAATGGTGGTTCAATGAGAGATATCATGAGATCATGTGAGATTCCTGTCTAATTTGTCCCTTTGTTTACGGAAACACATCAGAGATATGACTCAAAGATAGGGAAGTCTCATGGTACCTGCGTAGAGATCCGCCACTAAGCCCGATTCTGAGAGTGAATTTCGTGATTTTTTGGTGAACTCATCGTCATTTTTACAGGTTTTCATGTGCGAGAATCAACTCTTCAATTCATTGTAGCAAAAGTTGACAAGATCCTCATTACAATTCAGGAAAAAACATGATTTATTCTAAAAAATAACGTTTAAGCTTCGTCTTTGGCAGCTATTTCAATAGGAATCATTTCATCATGGGAGTTTGGAGGGGGTATTTGATATCCTCCTGTCCCTTTCCCTCTTATTTCATCCCTTCTTTCTCTCTGATCCGCAAATGTCAGAAATATACTGTGAAATGGAAAGAAGGTTGAGGAGTTTCGCGGTTTCACCGGGATATCGTTTCGCGTAACATGCTATACGGCTGTGAATGTGGGTGGCAGTCGAGACGAACACTGTTGGTTCTGAAGTCTCTAGTCATAGGAGGAGGGGGGTTGAAAGGGAGAACGGGAGGGGGGGGGGGTAAGTCAAGAGGGCTCTGTCAAAATCAGGGGCATCCTGTCGAATCGTTTTGCATGCTTATAGAACTGCGCATCTGTCAGATTTCTCCGCGTTCAAAGCCACGACTGATATTTTCTTTTAAAGGACTCTTTCAGACGATCAAATTGAATCCTCAAAGTAGATTCCAAAAAAGGCATTTGGTGATCGGTACTTAAGGTGATTCCAGGCGAAACTTTTCCAGATTTCAATCCGATGGATAGCGCCACTAGTCGCTTTTTGGAAAAGTCGTATTTTTGGCGTTTTAAACTGAAACCATCATAGATAAAACGCAAAATCCAATAAAGTCAGTACCCACAAAATTTTTTTATGGATTTTTTGAGCCCAAAATGAGCAAAATTGGTAAATTAAAGCCGTAAATTATGAAATTCGTTTCGCCATAAGCTTAGTGAGTGAGATTGAGCGCGAGTGATGATACGTCTATTTGCCTCACTCGCACTCATTGCGGCTTACGGGAAGTTTCGTATTTCATAATTTCCGGCTTTATTTTTGAGTGTTTCAGTCTGAAACTTTCAGGGTATCTTCCTGAAGTATGCTCATAGGTGCTGACGTTCCTCAAATTTGTGTTTTTAGCGTGAACTCGTCAAAAGTAAAAATTTGTTGACTTTTTGAGCAGCGCGACGTGGTGTCCACAGTTGGAACTAATCGACCCTGGGGCCTGGAATCACCTTAATGTAATTACATCATTTTCAAATATTCGCATCGCAAAAACGGACATTTGACGAAAATACTTTCAAGACTTTGATGGGTTTATTGAATCTGTGCCAAAATAGGAATAGCGCTTAAATAGTCGTTTCTGGAGTAAAAACCGCCACAAATAACCTTGGCAGCACTAAGCACTTCCGAAATCCACTCCTAAACTAAAAAAAAAACGCTTTTATTTGCGCGAGCGTAATGGTGGCGTAGGGCAGAAATAATACCGGAGATTCCCAACTTAATTTTGTCACTCATCCCTCTATGCTGACAAGGATGATTCACAGAGTAATTATGGTGACCAGAGTAGAGATCCACATCCGATGAAATGGTACCAGTAGCGCACCGAGAGTTTCTTCATCTCTCTCTTTTCTCCATTAAGAAACGTATGTTAGACAAGGATGGACAAGGGGATAAAACCCCCTCCTTCTGTCCTTTTCCTACTCATACATTCAAATGGGAAATAAGAGAGATGGAAGATATCCTGGGTGCGCCAGTGAATGGTACCGTAAACACCTGACGACTCTGGTGTCAAAGGAAAGTGGTCTCTTATTGGTCGCTACTTGATGGAGTTACAGTATTATTAAGATGGGAATCTCCCCATTATTTCTGCCCCAAGCCACCAACATACGCTTGCGCAAAAAAGGTGGTTATTGAGTTTAGGAGTGGATTTCGGAAATTTTTAGTGCTGCCAACGATATTTTAGGAGGTTTTGATTATTGGATCGTTTATTGCAAAAAGGTGCAACAGCCCCATTATTGATGATGATCCCCAGTGGCGTAACTAGAAATTACCTTCCTCTCACTTTGTCCATTAAAATGTGTAAGTTAGAAAAGGATAGGAAAGGGGGATCAATCCCCTCTTCCTATCCTTTTTCTACCAGTACATTCGGGTGAGTAAAAAGAGAGATAGAATGATTTCTAGTTACGCTACTGATGATCCCCTACAACATCGATGATCGTCAATACAAATAGGTTTGCGGACCGCCCAACGAGGTACAGCAGTAGCGCACCGAGAGTTTCTTCATCTCTCTCTTTTCTCCATTAAAAAGCGTATGTTAGACAAGGATGGACAACGGGATAAAACCCCACCTTTCTGTTTTTTTCCTACTTATGCATTCAAATGGGAAATGAGAGAGATGGAAGAGATCCTGGTTGTGCCAGTGAGGTAAAGGAATAGAGAGGCTGATATATACATGTTGTGATTTCTATTATAAAGTGAAGCAGTATGGTCGATCTGATTCTGCTTTGTTTGCCTCATATTTTTTAACCTAAAATCGAAAATTGTAATCAATTCAGTGAGAATTGGTTTTAAATGAAAGTTCAAGTGATTTAGAGTGGCTATCTGGACACAGAATTCTATAATACGCAACTATGAGAACATTTTGATCGTTCCTGTCATGTGTGTCAGTTTCTTTATCGTGCAAATCCTTCGAGAAGTAACATTTATATCGATTTCTGTGTCGAGATAACCGCAAAAAACCGCTTGCACTTTTCAATTTCAAATGGATTTGTCACAATGTTTTTTTTTTTTTTTTTTTTTCTTTTTTTTTTTTCTTTTTACAAGTTTAAAAATATGAGGAAAACAAACCGAGCCCGTGTGTAAAATTTCCATAAGAGATCTCCATCATGGCGGCCTTAAATAAAGTCCCACAAATCCTCTCTGTTGCTATATCCCGTTGACAATATTGCTATATCCCCCTTTGTTTCACCGAACGTGAACATTCAACACCAGACTCCTAGGCCGCAAAGCAGAGGAATGTTGACTGTTGTTTTGTGGAACCTGCAAGATTTTCGTGTGCCTCAAATTTGCCCTCGGTATTTGATGAACTTAGTGCACCGTTTCTGCTTTTTTCTTGATCAATAGATCTGGCAATGTTGACTGAGAAACGTCCGCGTCTTCTCTTGTGATCGGCGGGTTGCCTAATCAGCGAGGAGTGAGACCCGGGAGACTGATGTCAGTGAGCGACTATATCGCGGAAATCGCGCCATCCTTCAAACGAGCACTTGCAGAAAATATCGGGTTGACTACATTCTCCAATTTTATTTGCATTCTCCTGTATTCATTTGGGAGCTTCCTTCCATTACACGCGTCCACATTAGTAAACAATGATTCGCTTATAAATACGTATCATTCCGCAACCTCTCTCTCGAAATTTATGACTTGTGGGAGCTATTGGAATTTTCCGCGTCACAGCAAATCCCAATTTTTAGGCGCACCGTAGGTACTACGTGCGCCTATTGAAATCGGTCTGCTACTCAATAGAGTATACTACGCCCCCTTGTGGTCAAATGGCAAAATGAGCTTTTTTGATGTCGTGTTTAGGTTGTTTCTTGTTTTTTTTTAATGCCAATTTCATTTGAAAAGTTAATGTTTTCCCAATCACGACTGAATTTCGAGTGTGTTGGAAGTAATTAGATGTTCATTGATTCACGCAGTGGCGTCGCGTGCAATTTGGCAACAATGTATTCTATCCATTTAAACTCATGTAAAAGATCGATATCAGGGGGTGCACAGTGCACAAGGAAAATTCGATATATTTAATGAGTTTGAATGAAGCAGTTGCATTGTTGCCAGATGGCACGCGGCGCCACTGATCGATATATTTAATGAGTTTGAATGAAGCAGTTGCATTGTTGCCAGATGGCACGCGACGCCACTGGATTCACGTTTTCTTAAAGTTATTCTACTTCAAAAATTTTTACTAACCTCACTTTCTGATTAGTGATGATTTCAAATTGTCCCGGTATTTATTCTAGGTGATCAAGTGAACCAATCATTTGCCGTTCTGGGTGTTTGTTTTCTTTTTCATGTAAATGTAATTATTATAATTAATTATAGCGTTTGGTCAAACGCAAAACGGAGAGTCCCAGCAGCAAGAACTCTGAACTTTCACTATCTCAATGCTCAGAATTCTCATTTAATTACCAAAAATTACTGGGCATCGAAGAGGATCTCTTATTTAGCCCTGATTTCGTTGTTTACGTAGTGGTCCCTACCCTAACCTGCAAGCATATTTACTATCAATTTTCAGCTATTTGTTTATGCTCAAGCATGGACAGAGAACGCTGCGCTGCGGCTGCCCTGTGAATGAAAGTAGTTCCGCAAACCGCTTTTAAGAGCGTTGGGGTCTGGCTGGCTGGACTAATAACCAATGACTCGGCATGGTCCGATTTCTTCTTACTACTGATCACTTTTTACTTTCTCACTCTAATGAAAGAAGAAAAATTGAGAAAGTATTGCGATGACGCAGAAATTTTCAAGGTATTTTGTTGCGATAGTTGGCCTCTCACGACAAAGTCAATCATGATTTATTAGTAAAAAAAAATGGCCTCTCATCATGTCTAATACCGTCCATAAGAACGTCCTTCCATCATATTTTCATTTTTCTTAACCCTTTTTGACTTAGAGAGATTTATGTAAAAAAATTCTGTGGCGTCTGTCCGTCTGTCTGTCAGTCCAGCTGTCCGTCACTCCGTACCTAGGCATAACTTTTGAACCATTGATCCTTATGCATCCAGATTTTGCACAGTTGTCGCTTTTTAGATTCTCCAGAGGCGGATTTTTTGTTTTTTTGAAATTTTGACTTTTAGGGTAGTTATGGGGAAAAAATGATTTTCATTAAAATCAATGGTAAAATGGATAAAAATGAATAAAAATGGAATAATTCAAGTTTGGCTCAAACAATTTTGATGAAAGTTAGCAGAAAAAATCTATTTTCAGCCTACTATAGAATAAACCACTTAAAGCTCCTATATTCATTCCTTAAAACTGTTTAAAAAATTCAAATAAGCGAGCTCGAGCCAAAAAATAGAATTATCGTGAGAAATCAATCTTAAAACTTGGAGTCAATCAATAATGGCGCTATGAATTTTTATAAAACTTTGTACACACAATCTACTATCAATGAACTTAAATATTTTCCTCTCTGTGTCTCCAAAAACAACCAATAAAACCATTTCAAGAGGTAATATAGGTGCGATTGAGCAAACAATTTGGGAATATAAGCAAATAAAAATATAATCCTATTATTTGGGATAGTTCAGGTTTGGTTCAATCAATTTGGATGAAAGTTAGCAAAGAAATCTACATTCAGCCTACTATAAAATAAACCACTCATAGTTACAATATTCAACCCTCAAAACCGTTTAAAAAATCAAAATAGGTGCGCTCGAGCCAAAATTGGAATTATCGTGAGAAATTAAGTAATCTTAAAACTTGGAGTCAATCAATAATGACCGGATGAATTTTCATGAAACTTTTTACACACAATCTCCTATCAAAGTACTAACATACTTTCCTCTCTTGATCACCATAAACAACCGATTAGACCTTTTCAAGAGGCAATATAGTGCGATTGAGAAAAAAATATGGGTAAATAAGCAAATAAAAACATAATCTTATTATTTAGGATAATTCCTGTTTGGTCCAATGAATTTTGACAAAATCTGGCAAATAAAATCTACAATTGGTTTACAAAAGAAAGTAGCCCTTACAGTTACAATATACAACCCTTAAGAGAGTTTAAAAAATCAAAATAGGGTGTTTGACCAAAAAAAAGAAAAAATGAAAGTGAGGAATTAATTTTAAACTTGGAGTCAATCATTAATGGGATGGATTTTGACAAAACTTTTTACAAACATAATGTGTTAAAAAAAATACACTAAACACTGCACTGCGTGCACTAAAATATTTTTCTGGTACAGTCCTCATAAAAACCTTAAGACCGTTTCGAGGGGCAATATAGATACGATCGAGCAAAAATCTTTTGAAACTATAATTGTAAGCAAATATGAAGACAAACATAATATTTGGAATAAGTAATTCAAGTATGACTCAATTAAGTTCGATGAAAATTGCATCAAAACGTTTGCAACCTAGGCAGAAATTTCTTTCCAATGTATTACTACAATATACAACTTTTAAGTCTGAAGCTGTTTAAAAGCAATATAGGTTTCATCACACCAAAAAATAGAATATTCAAGGAAAATTAATTTTATAAAGAAAAGTCAATCAAAAATGGCTGAATGAATTTTGTTGAAATTTTGTTTGCGCAATCTACGACTTACTTAAGTACATCTTTGGAGGGGGGTTAATCTATTAAACAAAAAAATTATTTTGAAGATCCACAGTTTGAAAGAAGAAACCAAACATAGTACTCAATGGAGGAAATGCAAGAATCAGTACATTTCGACCTGCTATAAAACTAAGGGAAAAAGAAACTCCCAAAAATAGAACAAAGATCAAATATAATGAATGCAGCTCAAAGAATAAAAACTTATTGGAATCTGGAATTACTCTAAACCCTGTTATAAGCAACATCAGATTAAGGCTCTCAATTAGCCTTCAAATAACAAAATAGGCAACTATTCCTACAGCTTCTCTACAAAATTGCAAACTCTTCGGATTGAAGGCAGAGTTATGTACGGAGGTGAAAATATTTGAAATTTGAGAGGGGTTTGGTGGTCTCCCCCAGAATTCTAAAGGGGGATCTGGGGGTATCCCCAGCATTTTAAAGGGGGTCTGGGGGTCTCCCCCAGAATTCTTTAGGGGTTAGGGGGTCTCCTCCAGAATTCTTTAGTGGTGGGGGAGGGGGGTCTGGGGGTCTTCCGCAGATAAAAATGGTGTGAGAAGGTGTTCGTAGGGTATTCCCTACAGTTTATTTTTTATCATTTCGAGATTTGATTGACGTATTTCGGCCATTGAGCGCGGATCGAATGCCTGTCACCAGTCGTGGGACGTCATGGGGACATTTAGGAGAGATGTCTTTTGACTCACTGTAACTTCTTCATCTTTTCTTACGTTTTGCAATGGCGTTCTTTGTTTTACTTGGAATCACACTTCACGTTCAAATTTTTTACCGGGCAACCAAAGAACGGTGCCAGCTAATGGAATATGGCAACATTGTTTTTCTCTACTTTAACACATCATGAAAAATAATCGATTCTTGACGAGGTCAGTCGCCTACCCAAAAATCGATCATTTTACATATAAAATCAAATAGAGACAAAAACAGTGTTGCCAAATTGATAGAGCCGTCACTGCCAGTTAACCTGTAGCCCAAATTTTTTGCATGGAAATAATGCGTTCAGTGGACTCCAAGATTACTTTCAAGAAACTGGGAGAAACATTTCCGGTCTCATGAGCATCTTGGAGCTGATCTAAGCTGTTAAGAGCGTTGGGGTCTGACTAGCTGGACTAATAACCGATGACTTGGCATGGTCCGATTTCTTCTTACTACTGATCACTTTTTCATTTCCCTATTTTGCGGGACATACTATATTGTTGACTACCTTTTTACTAAAGGGGGTTCAAAATTGTTTTATGAGTATTTGATTGTTTATTACGTGCGTTTAGTGATGTGCAGTGGGAAATTCGAAGGAACTGTTCTATGATTGTCCGGAGTGGTCCTACCGCCCCCCCCCCCACTCGCCGCTTTCAGGTTCGAACTTGAACTTTTGCTGTACAATTTTTTTGAGATGGTGGAAAATTCGGAGGGATTGTTCTAAGATTGTCCGTAGTGGTTGTACACCCTCCCCCCTCATCGCACACAGGTTCGTACCTATAATCTCTTGCTGGACAGTTTTTTTTGAGATGGTGGAATATTCGAAGGGTTTTGTCCTCAGATCGTACGTAGTGGTCCTAACCCCTGCCCACTCGCCGCACCCTTGTTTGGACCCGGATTTTTGCTGGACAGATTATTTTTGAGATGATGGAAATGGAATTTGATTTATGAGGGACCAAATTTGCTCAAGGTGCGCCTTCTCTGACACTGTAGTGTCAGAACTATCTGCTTGTTTTTGTTTGTTTTGATTGAAACCCTATCTTCAAATAAACTCTAATTTACAATCTCTAATATTTTGAAACGTGATCTCTTTCAAAGCCAGGGAATTTATCCTTGCAGACTAGAGACGGATTTTTTCTTCTTATTTTTTTAAGACAAAAATTGACTTAAAAGGAAAAAAACGAGAAATAAAAAAATCAAATTAAATTTACAATAAATAGCTAATCTTGTCATTTGCAACATTTAAAGCCACAATAACAACAATATTATAAACAAGAGTTTTTAATTATTACAAGATTGGCTATTTGAATTTAATTTAATTTTATTTCTCATTTTTTTTTCTGATCCAATACATTTTGTTCCTCGCAATATTTCAAAAGCTGACTTGTTTAGAGACGAAACAGAAATAAACTCTCCAAGCTTAATTTTAATAATTGCATGATTCTGAAAAGGAAAACGTTGTCGAAACATCGAAAAATGGGGGAAGGGGCCGGGAAATAAAGTTTTTGGGTACATTCTCAGAAAAAAATATTTCTTATGCGCTTCCACTGATTTATTATCACAACATCCTCTTAAATCGTATATATCTTAACTTGTTTGAGTGATTGTTGGCCCTTACACTATTTCGAGGGTTTAAAAAAACAAAACAAAACAAAAATAATCCCAGTTCCTGAGCCATCACTTTTCCAGACAATTCAATGAGTCTTCGTTAGAGATTAAAAGTGAAAGTTTTGGAAAACCCAAGTGACCTTCAAACTAACAACGCTGTAAAGAAAAATTAAAAATTTATTAATCCCAATTCCTGAGTCATCACTTTGCTAGACAAAGCCAAGTCTTGAAATCAAGATGGACCAAATCAGTGGGGGGGGGGGGGGAATTTTTGTTCAGAAATGTAGTCTGGACTGGTGTGTGTGTGAGTGCGTGTGTGTGTGTGTTTCTGGTGATAGTTAGGGTGACAATTGTGTTCTACGACAGAACCGTTAGCGCTGTGCCGGCCTCAAAAGAATAAATTAAAATCTGACTTTATTCTTATTTTTTTCCCTCACTCTCCGTTTTCGGACCTGTCTCTTTGCAGTTGATGCCACAGAAAAGTCTTCCTGCTGCTATTACTACACTTTCGATTTTATCTCTATCTATAGATTTAAGCTCGAATCCAGTATCATAGTTGCACCAAGAATTTAAAAATACAACTGTATCAGTAGCGCACCGAGAATTTCTTCACCTCTCTCCTTTCTCCATAAAAAACGTATGTTAGACAAAGATGGACAACGGGATAAAACCCCCTCTTTCTATCCTTTTCTTACGTATAAATTCAAATGGGAAATGAGAGAGATGGAAGAGATCCTAATTGCGCCAGTGCAACGTACACAAAAATATGGAAGCCAGAGAAGTGTAAAACTTGATATATTGGGCAAGTGATGTTGCCTTTTTTTGGATTGCTATCCGATTTCAGAGCTGCCGTTTTGCGTATAATCAATGCTATTTTTCTATTCACCGATGATTCCACCGGTTGAGAAAAGATTACACAGCTCAGTTCTGTGTATGACTGCGTAATACACGAAAATTCTCTGATCCGTAATCTTTTCTTAATCGCTGGAAACTCCGTTACTCAATTAAAATATCCGCAAGTTTTTGAAGTCATCGTCGACCCAACTGATTGAATAAAGATTACAGATGCGAGTATTTTAGTTCATTACAGTCATACACTGAACTGAACTGTGTAATCTTTTCTCAACCGGTGTAATCATCGGTTAATAAAAAAATAGCATTCATTAAACGCAAAACGGCAGCCCTGTCCGATTTGTCTCCATTTTATAACTAAAGTAAAAGTTGATCCTTTTTAGGAAAAATTGGCAACAAAAAGTATTTGACCGTATAAAGTGTAGACTCATAAGATATGTCTTTTGCGCACTTTTACTGTAGCAATATTATATACAAAGCATAATTTTCATAGAATTTGACCCAAAACCACCGATGGAAACACTATAAGAACCTTCCAAACCCGCACTCATATATGTATATTAAGGTCGTGAATGCCCTTTTTAAAATACCTGTTAATTATATTTTACACTTGAGAAACGAGCTTTGTAGCGTGTTGCGTCGGCGCAAAAATTAGAGTTTTCAATTATTTCTTCTTCTTTTTTTCCAGTGCCGCATCTGCGTAGTTTTAATCATCTTGGCCACTAAACAGATCTTATGAAGGTAAAAGGCGGACTACTCAATGAAGGAAGTGAAAGTTTAATTTTAACAGGTAAATACTTCTTTGAATTTTTTTTTTTTTGGGGGGGCTGACATTTTTTTTAGAGAGGCTAAGCCTCTTGCTGGCTCACTTTAGTTATACGAGCCTGACCATCACACGAACTGTTTCTTGAGAAATGCAGAAAAGAAATTAAAAAGCATTTTGATTATTAAATTGGGGTTTTCCGACCCATAAACATACTGGCACATCGAAAGAAAGTGAAAATAACTGTGACCCCATGCATAATGGGCGGTCCGCCGCGCTGCGCCGCACAGTGGAGTGAGTCAATTGAAGAGGCGGGACATGGAGAGGCGACTTTGAATGCTTAAATATCTTTGTTAATACACAACGTAAAAGTTTGAAAGTTATTTAATTGGTTTTATAATAAAATTTCCTTCAAGGATCATCCTTTACAGTTTCTTTTCTGACTGTAAAAACATTAACATTTGCATTTATAGTCATATATGCCATATCCGACTTCTCCTATTGACTCGGTCCATGGTGGGGGTGGGGAAAAGTGGTAAGAGACTAATTCTACGATCATCATTCTTAAAACGCAAAGAATGAACTATCCTTCTTCAGACTAAACTCGATGACATGAGCCGTTCATTTTCGTTCGATATTCGATAGGGCCGTCACGTGCAATTTGGCAGCATCGTATGTAGTCCATTTAAACCTTTATGTATGGTCAAACTTAGGGGGTATAGGGTATACACTGCAAATGTACTCCTTCGAATCGATATTTTACACGGGTCTAAGTGGATTACAAAAGATCCAGGTGCGACTGTCAGTTTCCGGTCAATAAAACCACCTGACAATAAGACATGCTATTATCGATAGAGTTTCCCCTCTGAATGCCTTTCTTTTCCCATCTGCTGCGCTGATCCATCGGAAATTTAGATTAGGATCGATTGAATTTATCTGTCCATCGGTTCATCCTAGCGTTTCTTCAAATTTGCACGATTTAGCTTGAAGAGGATAGGATTCGTCATTTGTAAACACAGATGTAAACAAAGAGGGCCTACTCAATCTGTTCCATCGATCTCAGGTGGCCTTTGGATCGATGGGCATCGGATGGAATCCATCTGGCTCCATCAAAATTTAGAGAGAAAACGGGTGGATTGCCAAATCCTGATCAATCAATGGGCATCAATTGAGAAATGAAACGGGTCTTCTGTTCCGAACTTCGGAATTTTGTCGCCGCAAAAGTGCCACATATGTAGAATCCAAGAAAAACTGTATAGAGTTAAGAGAAGTGCGAATATAGGAGCCCACATTGGATGCGTTTTTGCACATTTGTTTACATTCCGAGGACCATTGTCGTGTTTTTGTTAAATTAAAACAAATATTACAGTGGCTAAGAGTTTCTAAAGGTGTAATCTTTCACTGTTTTTGCTGATCAACATGTTTTTACGCTTTACAAGATTTTGTTTTGGGCGTTATAGATATTTCTAAGCTGCATCAAAATTAAATTTAATAGAATCATCAACAGTTATTAACTTTTGTATCCATTAAACACCTTAGAATCTCTGGTGAGAATGTAACCAAACAAGCCGCTTTGGTGAGCAAATGCGCAAAACGCATCCAATGATGGTGCCTGTCAAAGTCGGCGTCTTTGTTTCAGAGGTTGATTATTCTCTGGCCTTTAGCTCTCTACTTATACAGCTAGGGACTCTATAGGGCCAAAAATAGAAACCTACTTCATGGACACCCTGTAGATTGGCTGGTTATCATGAACGAGACGTCTCAATCTGTTCTATAATCAACTCGAAGCATGCGGCATGGTATTGAGAAAATCTGTGCGTTAACAAATACAATAGTGTAACCAACGTCTGAGGCGAGATCACTATAGACCCGGACTAATTTTATAACAATATACAGAACTGATTGTGAGAGCCGTAATTGAGCACGTCTCCGGAAGATGAGCCCACATGAAAGAAGAACAGACGTGCTCTTCAGCTAAAAAACTCTATCCGCTTACAGTGTACAATTCTCAGGAAGAGCACACCTATTGTTTTACGGGCCCTTTTTTCTGGAGACTACTTTAATTGAGATCAAATTTGCAGCCCGCCCGGTGCATGAATTGCGATTGCATCTTCATTGCATCGATAGAACCAATTGAGTTTCTGATTTTGAGTCCCGGCGCACTGAGCACTGCGCATACAGTCTCGTTCGGATGACAGTTTTGCGCATATCATCGATGCAAATTAACCAATGATTGGAACTCAAAAATCTCACTCACTTGCCTGCGGCCCCTAGCGCGGCGCGGGCGCTGCTGTTCGGCATATTATCACAGAATAATATAATCAGAACGGAAACTCCCATAAGAGCCAATGGAAGCAAGTTTGGAATTTAACGGCACCAATAGGCAACGCTGTGGTCCTATATCCCAACATGGTGAACAAGTGTGATTTGTGTTGAAACTCATTTATTTCTGAAAATTCTGGAGAAAATCTTAAGTTTCCAGCCTCACTTTTATTCTAATGACATTTTAGAATGAAAATTTCGCGGATCATATCCTATATTGCTTTTTTCGAGCGCGAATCCAGATGTAAACATCCTATATCCCAACACGGCGGACGCGAAATGAATTTGCTTCAAAATCCGATATAGTTTCCGTTCTGATTGTATTATTCTGTGATATTATAGCGTGTAATTCAGTAGTGTTGAACAGCGTCCATTTAACCCTTTCGCTCGATAGTTCCTTATGAAGGACGCTCTGTTCTCTGTTAACATGGATTCTTACGAAATTTCGAAATATTTACGTGCTCATGAACTTATATGAGAAAAAGTAATTCGATTCACTAGTAAAAGTCTAAGGTTTCTGAGATATAGAGGGTTTTAGTAATGGTGGCTGCGGATGATGAGCATTCCAAACAAAGACAGTTTGTCTCTCTCGCTCTCGGGTAACCCCCCATGTACTGCCATCTCACTACTCATTTCAAAAATCTAGACACACCTTTCGATAAATTTTTTGGCTGGAATGAATTCCTCGCGGCATTTTAACGCGATTTTGATAAGAATTTGTCGTAAAACAAGGCCTTGCATACGAATTTCGAAACTAGAAAGAGATAAGTATAAATGAGGGTCACGGGAGAGTGAGTGAGATATACTTTGGGACGCTACGCGAGTTTTATCACAACCGATTGCGACTGATGAGTGCATTGTTGTGTTTGTTGGCTAACCGTTGACTTCGCACTAAAACCATCTATTATATGTACTTATCACAATCCAGTGATGAAAGGGTTAAACCCATGCAAAGCTGTGTAATACACTGGAAACACTAGGTCTGAAGTTGATGAAACCTCCCCTCCCCCTACGCTCTATATAGTCTTACGTTCGTCAAACAAAGGCCAAACACCAGAAAGTAAATTTCTCGCCAATTAATCATTATAATTTTTCATGATCAATTTTAATCACAGAAAACACTGTTGCCAAGTAATTCAACCCTAGAAATTAGGCTAAAAAGTTTTCAATCAAGCTGGAAAAGGTCGATAACGATGATTTTTGATTACTTTTTTTTCACCAATATTTTGCCAATTTTTTTTCCAATCTTAGACCATAGTGCTCCGTTTCAGTTCGGTCGCGCAGTAGCGTAAAGAGAAGAGAGAAACTTCTCTCTCTCCCTCCACTTCTCTCTCTCTCTCTCTC
>VMOF01000035.1:59009373-59158894 GCA_011764245.1 Trialeurodes vaporariorum | reverse complement strand
TAGCATTCATGATGCAACGATATACAACGACCATCATTCTTTTAAAAGCTCCGGCCCTGCCCCTTAAATAGCATAAACTCTATCGACTTGCAAGCAAATCACGTCATCGCATCGGTCAAGAATGGAGACGCACTTCGTATTCCTATTTTAGATCCAACGAATCAATGAATTCCTAATTTACGCTGATACGTGTGATTGATAGTAGGTACCTACTCCACCTATTTCGATAAGTCAACTATACTCGATATTTAATGTAAAGAAAGATACATGCATACCGGAGAGTTTTATTCGAAGTTCTATATTTTGGTTTTTGAAGATATGAGTAAGCACGCAGTTCATGGCAGAGTTAGGAAAATCTTTAGCTTTCGATGAAGATTTTCCATGCGCATTTTTCGTGTCTAAAGATGTATCCATCGTATTGATTAACTTTCGGGTACATCTGGTTTCAAACGAACTTTGGTTCAGAGTAATTTTCCCTCAAGTGCTTTTTCGAACGGAAAGGCTATTATTAAACAAACAAAAAAATAATGCTACCTTTCTGCGATTATGCATTCTATTCAATTATGAAATTGCTTCTTTAAAGTGTTCTGCGTGTGATTAAAATTGAGGTCTTATAAATAAATAAATCATAAATTGATGATTGATGATGAATTTACTTGCTGATTTGTGGCCACTTTTTGACCATATCTCAGACCATAGTGTGTGTGTGTATAGAACAGTATTTTCACTAGTTACTCCAAATTTCGATCTTAACGTGATTTTTTCACCTGTTTGAAATGAGATTTGGGCTCAATAGATAGCGACACTAGTCACTCGTTGAGAAACCGACTTTAAAGGCTTTTAATTATTTTTTTCTGAAAGCATTAACCGAAAGGGTTGTCCCCGCAGGAGCTGTGTAGTTGTTCACTAATTTTTTTAAGCCAAATTGCATCAATACTGGGCCTTGATTGACGTGGAAATCAAGTACTGAAATTTTGGAACAATATTTGGCTCTGTTTGGGCATTTTATCATGCGTAATAAAACGCCCCTATGAGCTATACGTGGCTAATATTTTGCCAAAATTTCGATGTTCAATTTTTTTGTAAATATATAGGATCATTTTTGTTGAATTTGGCTTAAATCAGTAAAAAATTGCGTCGTTTCTGAGGAGACGCCCCTTTCGATTAATGCTTTCAGGAAAAAAAACTGGAAGCTTTTAAAGTCAAATTTCAAAAACGTGACTTGTGGCGCTATCTATTGAGCCAGGATCTTACTTCAGATAGGTGAGGAATCACCAACGAGCTAAAGCGATGATAGAGAGGCTGATACATGTTATACGTCAAGGTTATAGATTAAAGAGGTATGCTCATCTGACTTCGCGCCACAAAGTCAGTGGCGCGCAGTTCAAAATCACTGCAGGCAAGATGGCCGACAAAAGCAGAAACGTATACTCTTTGCAGGAAACATGGGGCTGCCATCTGCAGGAAAGCAGAAAACAAACCATAATGTTTTCTGCCAAAGAGTGTGCGTTTTCTGCTTTTGTCTGCCATCTTGCCTTCAGTGATTTTGAACTGGGCGCCACTGAATTTGTGGCGCGAAGTCAGATGAGCATACCTCTTTAATCTATAACCACAGAATAATACAACCAGAACGGAAACTCTGTCGGATTTCGAAGCAAATTTATTTCGCGTCCGCCATGTTGGGATATAGGATGTTTACATCTGGATTCGCGCGCGAAAAAAAAAAAAAATATAGGACATGATCCGCGAAATTTTCATTCTGAAATGTCAATGGAATAAAAGTGAGGCCGGAAACTTGAGATTTCTTTCCAGAAATTACAGAAAGAAATGAGTTTCAACACAAATTACACTCGTCCGCCATGTTGAGATATAGGACCACAGCGTTGCCTATTGGTGCTGTTAAATTCCAAACTTGCTTCCATTGGCTCTTATGGGAGTTTCCGTTCTGATTGTATTATTCTGTGCTATAACCTTGGTTATAAATCCTATCTCAAAGTGTGACGGTATGGACGATCTGATTCGCCCATCGCTATAGGTCGTTGGGAATTACCTTAACCCTTGTGAGCCCAAGGGGGGGTAGATTTGTACCCCAGGCCAGTTTTTTTGACGCCATTTTGTCAAAACTGCTCAAAATTTTTTGGGACTTCATGACATTTTAAGTTAGAATACTTAGAACACGTCCACCAAATTTCATTAATTTTTATGAATTTGTGTCGATATTATAGAAATTTAAAGTGTTGGGGAACAAATATACCCCCCCCCCCCTTCGTCCTGCCAGTTTTAAGTTTGGAACCATCTATTACAGTGAATTTTACGAAATTTTATGTAGATTAAGAATATTAAGTCAGATCATTGAAAAAAAATTGGAAATTTATAAAAAATGGAAAAATAAGATGATACCTCATTTCATTTTTTCCATTTTTTTATTTTGACATTTTTTTAAAAGTAGGTGTAAATTTGGCAACATAGCGAACATTTACTCAAATTTCACATAAATTACTCTCTTAGGGTACTAAGTACATAATCCATCCATTAAAGTTTCAAAATTATTGATACTGACTGTGCTGCATGAAAATATCCTTGGGGTACAAAAATACCCCCCTTAGTCCTTTGTGTTACCGAAATACCTTAGGCTCACAAGGGTTAATCCTTAGAACCATTGATTGAACTTGATGAAACTCAACGTTGTCAGATCACAGACGCTACGTCATGTCATGCATACTCCGTAGATTTGGCAACGCTGCGAATAAATCGTTTGGCAATTACTCAAGATATCTCTGTCTAAAGAATGATGTCTCCGATCAAAAATTCCTTCGTTTCCAGTCGCCGCGGACTGCTATGCCATGCCGCCGAACGCGACGCGACGCGGCAACGACCGAGTATGAGGTCCAATTTCGGGACCCTCACATTTAGATAATTTATGAGAGAAATTTCGGAGTCTAATGTATGAGGACCGATAAATTTAATGTGGCTCGTAATACATATATACTTTCTTCAAAGAGCTCTCTTTGACCAAACGACTGCATCTAAACTTATCTAAATTCATACATATACACCCGAGAGCTATCGAAAATACTTCAGATAATTTCTAAAAAGACATAGAGACCGCAGTTTATTCTCACAGAGCACAGAGGAGTGTACAGGAAATTCCCTCATCGCACGCCAACCGATCCGCTATCTCAAGTTATTTTATTTTTTTTTTTAAAAAAAAAAATATTCTCTTAGAGCAAGTGCATCAAATGCAATTTATTGTCTCGGTGTGGTTTTAAGTAATTCGGAAAATGAAGATGTTTGCACTGTGCAGTATCATCATGATAGACAAAATTGATATAAAATTCGAAAGGGTCTTTTAAAGCTTGATCCACTTTAGGGGCCGATAACCGGTTTTTGGGTCCTCATGGATGGCGAGTGGTTGACGATTTGCAAAAATTATTTTTTAAATAATCATGAATAAATTACTAAAATCATTCACATTTTTTTCAAGTCATTCCTATTGCAGTGGAAACCCCGCTGATTTGAATCTGAAGAGAACGAGAAAATAGTTCAATTTAATCGGGTTTCAAACTATTGAGGGTTTCAAATGAGAGAGATGGAAAAATATAGGTTTTCAAATTAAGGAGGTTTCAAATTAGAGAGGTGAAAAAAATTTGGATTTTTAAATCAAAGGAGGATCAATTGATGCAAGTCTCCCTGAGCGTAAAGATTTGAAAATGCAATTGTCTGATTAGTAGAAAATTAATTTATTTTATAATATGAATTTACAAAAAAATAAAAGTTGCTTTACAATAGTGTGTTATGCCATTAATTAGCCAACAAAAATTTCCGTAATTCTGCTCTATTTGATTGAATTCTGAAATTTGGAGTCTAACGTATTTTCAACACTAAGTAGAGAATCAAAATTAGAGTCGTCAATTTTTTCGTATACTTCTTTTTCACACATTTTATTTAGCACAAGCTGTATGAAAAGCACTGTCAACTGACTGATGCTAGCGGGCTTCACTTCAATTTACCGCGAGGTTCCTTGGCTGATCTTTCAAATTATAGAGGTTTACTTCAAATTACAGAAGTGGCAACGCGATTCAAATTAAAGAGGTGAATTTCCTAGATTTATGACTTCAATTTACGCTCGTATTTTCTTCAAATTATAGTTTTCAGGGATCGAAAGGGAAAAATGATTATTTCTTCATTATATCAAGGTTTTCTAACTAGCGGGGTTCCACTGTAGTAAATCGTAGTTTTAACACTGTTAGTCTTTTATCTTAGGACAGATGAATATGCGCTGATAGTGTTATAACTTCGATATACTCGTACTAATAGGAATAACGAGAGAATAATACTATTCAAGATTATTCAAAAGTTAATTTTTGCCCTTACTGCTTTTCGGCAATTATTTCATCTCCCACAGGACTTATTTTTAGACGAGTGGCACTTTTCCCTCAAAATTCAAATGTGTCTGTATGGTCTATTTGTCGGGCCGCAAACCAGTTTTGGCCCTTGAAGTTTGCTTGAAGTGGTCGTTTCGGTTTTTTTTTTGCGGAAATCAATAACTTGTCTGTCGCAGCACTAACTTTTTGACATGTGGCGTAACCTATTCTTCAAAATTTAAATGAATCTTTGAAGCACGGTCTATTATTCGGGCCTTTGAGGTTCTCCCCCAAACCTCAATATTGACTTTTTCCATACCTCCAACCGCTAGGTTTGAGGTTATGCTCACACGGATTCTACGTACCTACAGCTGTGTATGGGATACAGAGAGTCGGAGAATCCGTGTGACCATAACCTCAATATAGCGGCTGGAGGCATTATGAGGTTTGTTGTACACGATCAACGTGAACAAGCGTTGCACTATGGTCTGGGAACCCACATTTGTGGCCTTAAATCAGGGAATGACCAGATTTTCTTGAAATTTGGGGTATTTCTGTTTTTTGGATCGCTGAACACGAATTTGAAAGAATTTTTTGCAAAAATTTCAAATCCAAGATGGCGGCAGCCAGAGGTGAAATCTGGTAACTATGTTTTTGCCATTTATTTTATTCACAATTCGATTCTTGGTGAAGCAACAGAGGATTTCTTCACCATAAATCGATTATTTTACATTGGTTTGGATGGAAAAATGCATTGTTGCCAAATTTCATGAGACGTGACTCTCTGAAGTCATACTTATCGGCGGCCATCTTTGATTTGGGAATTTTGAAAAACTAATATAAAAAATGAATCCAGCGACCCAAAAAACCTCCATCCGCCGAGTTTCAATGAATTTCATCAATTATTGGCGGAGTAACAAAATTTTTTGTAGAATTGAAAGTCGGAAAAACCCTATTTTTGGCCTAGATTTGAAACTTTGTGCGGTCATAACTCTTGAAAGAAACGTTTCTCGGCATCGCGGTTTGCGCCATCTGAAAGCTTATAGAATCAGCTTTTTTCACAAAAGTTCTTTCTTCAGATTCCTTCATTGCACATATTTTTCAAACTCAAAAAACAAATTTCGAAAACTTCAAAAATCAAAAAAATGGCAAAATAAGACTCAGATATTTTTTAAACTAAACATTATAGCACATCAATCGAAAGATCTTTAAAATACGCATCTTTTGGCGCAAAGTTCACGTCAATATCTCTCATTTTTAATTTGCCTCATTCTCTATATACTATCACTTCGGCGCCACATTTGAACTGATTTATCACAAAAAAAAAAAAAAATCGATTTACTGATATTAAAGTGAAAATATCTTATAAGTCTGCACCAGTCTGCAGCAGGTCTTTTATGATCTGAATAGAGGAGAGTATGAGGAACATTTTGAAACTATACAGAGCTCTTCATGTATCTTCAATTTTTTTAAAACGTTACTTAAAGTTTTAGTGAAGTGTTTTTTTTCCCCTCAAAGGTAGCACATTTGAAGCTCAAAACCAAGGATAAGAAATAATAATAGGTTAATGACGCTAAAATAGGTGAAAAGAACTTTCTTTTGGCTTCCAGATCCATGCTTGTTTGATATTATTGTGTTTTCCATGCCGCCACAATAACACTTTAAACGTAAATGACACATCATCCAAGTTCACGGTTTGTTTATTTACCTTCGAGGTGCGTATGTTTGCGATGAGATAGCTGACCGGTAGAGCAATCAGATAAGATGATACTAGCCGTTCTAAGTACCTCAGATAGTGTAGATTACGATAACATTCACAGTGAAGATGTTTTCTGAAATTCATTTTTTCGATTTTATGCCAAAAATACGAGTTTTCAAACCATAGTGCGTTGTTATTGTTTTCCACTGAAAGTAGTCCTTCATCCGCTAAGAAGCCAAAACTGGACAAGCAGAAAATTTACAGCTATGTTAAATCGAGTGAAATTTTCAAATCCAACCCTGGTATACCAAAAAATAAACAGTAGTTAAAACTACAAAACTTCTCACAGCTATGCGGAAATTTGTGAAAAACATCAAAAACCGACTCCAAAACGCGCTTGAAAATCAGTAGAAAAGGGTAATACTTTCTAAGAAATATCGATCCGCCGGACGAATAGAGGAATTCAATTGGCTACAAAAGCACTGTCACTGACAGTGTTGCCAAATCAATCTGAAACTACGACTTAAAACGGAGAAATCGTATGGATTTCAACGCTCAAAAATAGCGAATACATTGTACAACAGCACAAAACAAAAACCAGACCGAAACCAATATGCACTCCCGTTAGGGTCGTGCATAAAACTGACCTGGAGTGACAATACGCCCCCCCACAAACACACACCAAACCCCCCCACAAACACACACAACCCCCCCCCACACACACACCTCCACACACACACACACACCCCCATGCTTCAATGGGAAAAAGAACAACTTAAGAAGACACACGGAATCAACCTCGCAACTATAACAGCTTCCAATGCGGATTCTCGGTGTAGAACAGAACAAGTTGCTCTCACAAGAATCCGCATTGGTTACACAGGATTTTCCCACGGCTACCTCATCAAAAGATTAGCTCAACCAATGTGCGATTTCTGCAATTGTCCCCTCTCCGTTAAACATATTTTACTTACTTGCCCGAAATTTCAACAACTACGGAAATAGTTTCACGTACCAGCCACAGATGATCTCACCACAGTGTTAAAAACAACGAACCATCAAGAAACAACGAAGAAACTTTATTCATTCTTGAAAAAAACTGGACTAGAAGTGTAAAAATATTTTATTTTAAAGCGAATTTTCGCGACGAATATATTCAACGAAATTATACAAAATCATTGCCAACCTACGCATGACAAACGTGGATGACACAAAACTGGATCGTGTTCTCCGAACTTTTTTGGCGTTTTCAGGCATCGATGGTATCAATTCGATTTTGAATTCACGTCCGGAGGTGAATTCGAAATCGAATTGATGCCATCGATGCCCCGAAAACACATCTAAAAACACAATTGAGTTTCCTCGAATATGTAGTTAGGTTGGTATTGGTTATGATATTCGATCGCGAAAATTAGCTATTAGTGTTCACAGTTTAATGTTACATATACTTAATTACTTAATTTTCCTTTCTGTAAAGGGGGGGATGAACCAGCCTCAAAAGAGGTGTAAATGTCCGTTGATGTTAAGGCACCTCTTTCAAAAATAAACGAATTCATCATCATCGTCATCACACTTCACTCATGGACAGTGGCGGCTCGTGCAATTTGGCAACTATGCTTTTGTGCCATTTAAACCTATGAAAAAGTATCGATACCTTGGGGGTGCAATGCACCTCCTGAAGATCGATTGTTTTATATAGGTTTAAATGAAGAGATTACGTTGTTGCCACATCGCACGAGCCACCGCTGCTCATGGATTAACACGGCACAGGCCGCAAGCTCTGTTGATATCTTTGGACAGATCGTGACGTGACAACGCCGCGCCGCCTTTAAACTTCCGGGGCGTTGGTCGCGCTCTTTGACGGGATTCCGGGAAGGAGTGATTCACCGCACTCATCACTCTGACGAGAAAAATTTTGTCGGGGATTTCATTGTAAAAATGTGAACTCATCCGCGAGGAATTTTTCCAAAACTGGGCCATGGTTCAGCGTAAAAGCAGCGTGGCCCACTTTGACCATGATCGTACGAGAGAAAGAGTTGCGTAGTCGTAGCGAGATGGACTTATCATGTAATGGCGGAGTGACATGATGTGAGGGGCGTTGAGGGGAGGGAGGGGGAGGGATAGTGGCGCATCGCAAAATTAGACACATGCCATTTATATATTTTGTATTTTTTTTTTCCTCTGAGCCGAATTGAAGAATTCTCTTTTCCTAGACTCCGATATAGCTATAGTTGCTTAACTTCATGACATTGTGTGGGTGTTTACGCATCATCGATCGAGTTGAGTCGTTAAAAGAAAATAAGTTCCGCTCGTTTTCGAGTGAGGTTGCTTGTATCTATTAAGAAGTTCATCTTTGAGAAAAACCAAATATGAAACAGAGGGTATGCTCGTTCCGAGAAATTCATTTTATTAACAAGGGGAGGCTCAGAAGTCGCCGCCTCCGATTTTGAAAACAATCGCACGAAAATGTAGCGAAAGTAAAACTATTAGACCTGTGTTTCTCACTTTTTGCGAATGGGCCTTCCTAAAGCGTCAGGAATTTTTTGAAAGTTGCCGAAATTCACGTAAAAAACCCGATCGGAGAGCGTTCCGAATATTTACGTGAATTTCGGCAACTTTCAAAAAATTCCTGACGCTTTAGGAAGGCCCATTCGCAAAAAGTGAGAAACACGGGTCTAATAGTTTTACTTTCGCTACATTTTCGTGCAATCGTTTTCAAAATCGGAGGCGGCGACTTCTGAGCCTCCCCTCGTAAGTGCTACACTGTGTATTGGAAGTTGAGTGAATGGGGCTTTTACGAACTTTTGGTGTAGGGGATTGAATAGTCGATTCTAGCATATCAACCTGATTTAAAAATGACGATGAGAACGGATTAAAGATTGTCGCGAGATTTTCACGAGCTAAGTTTCGCCTTGAAACTTAAAAAAAATTGTTTGGAACACCCCCCTCCCCCAACCCCTAAGGGACTGTCGGGGGCTTTTGAACATATCAAAAATGAAAAATTTGGGGTCAACTGCCTATCCGACTTTTTTGTTTCAAATCATTTGGCTCAGTGGTTTTCAATGAAAATGCTCAATCCGGGTGGTATGGGACACCCTGTACGATATTCCTATATACAGGGACTCCAAGCGACCACTGCCGCAGTTGGGTGTAAGTGTTGCGTGTGAGTGTAAAACTGATCTGCAACAGCTCCTCCCATGCACAGCACCCGCAAAGGCCCCCCGCCTTCAAGGTGTGAGGAGTATGAAGAGTGGCCGAACCGGAACCTTGAAGGCGAAACTTAGCTCGTGAGAATCTCGTGACATTCTTTAATTAGTCCACAATACACTTAAAAAAAACCACGCACATTACTCTCAGAATCGGGCCCGATGGCAGAGACACAGGTATCATGGAAGATTCCTATCTAACTTGTGACATAATATATCTGTGTTTCTGTAGAGAAAGTGACATAATAGACAGAAATCTCCCATGATACCTGCGTTGAACCGCAATTACAAACTTGCCGTTATAGCAGTTATGTGAGTTTATTCCTGAATTTTAGACTTTCTAAGTGTGATTTTAGTGATTTTCTGGTTTTTAAACTAAGTTGGACTATTTATTTGCTTACAGCGAAAGTTTGCAAGAGCCCCATAAAAAGAATTGTTGACCGAAGATCGTACACTGAGAGTATAAAAGTGATTTCTGTCAGTGTAGTAAGTGACTAGTGGCGTCATTTTGGCAGTTGGCGCTGGATTTTTGAGCCCAAAACGAGCAAAATTGGTTGAAAATTGGAAAAAAATCGTAGTTTATGATATTCATTCCGCCATAAACTTAGTGTATAAGAATGAGTGAGAGTGATATATATGTCTATCTACCTCGCTCGCGCTCATTGATGCTTATGGGAAATTTAGCAAATCCCTAATCCTGTCTTTATCATAGCATATTTCGCAGCTTGAAACTTTTTCTGAAGTTTCTTCGCAAGTTCCGACGTACCTCAAATTTGTAACTTTTACGGAAGTTCATCAATTTTGGTCAAAAACTGTTGACGTTTTCAGCTGCGCAACGCGACCTGGTGTCCACGGTTCGAACTAATCAGCCCTGGAAACACCCTAAATAAGTTCTGAGCGTTTACGGTTGATTGTTACATACAGGGTGATAAACTTCAATGAGTCGACCGCCTTAATTCTCATCGAGAGCAGCTATAGTAATGGGGCTATTGCACACTTTTGCTATAAGCGATTTAATAGTCGATTATGGCGAAAATTAGCTATTAGTGTTCACAGTTTAATGTTACATATACTTAATTACTTAATTTTCCTTTCTGTAAAGGGGGGGATGAACCAGCCTCAAAAGAGGTGTAAATGTCCGTTGATGTTAAGGCACCTCTTTCAAAAAAAACGAATTCATCATCATCGTCATCACACTTCACTCATGGACAGTGGCGGCTCGTGCAATTTGGCAACTATGCTTTTGTGCCATTTAAACCTATGAAAAAGTATCGATATCTTGGGGGTGCAATGCACCTCCTGAAGATCGATTGTTTTATATAGGTTTAAATGAAGAGATTACGTTGTTGCCACATCGCACGAGCCACCGCTGCTCATGGATTAACACGGCACAGGCCGCAAGCTCTGTTGATATTTTTGGACAGATCGTGACGTGACAACGCCGCGCCGCCTTTAAACTTCCGGGGCGTTGGTCGCGCTCTTTGACGGGTTTCCCGGGAAGGAGTGATTCACCGCACTCATCACTCTGACGAGAAAAATTTTGTCGGGGATTTCATTGTAAAAATGTGAACTCATCCGCGAGGAATTTTTCCAAAACTGGGCCATGGTTCAGCGTAAAAGCAGCGTGGCCCACTTTGACCATGATCGTAAGAGAGAAAGAGTTGCGTAGTCGTAGCGAGATGGACTTATCATGTAACGGTGGAGTGACATGATGTGAGGGGCGTTGAGGGGAGGGAGGGGGAGGGATAGTGGCGCATCGCAAAATTAGACACATGCCATTTATATATTTTGTATTTTTTTTCCCTCTGAGCCGAATTGAAGAATTCTCTTTTCCTAGACTCCGATATAGCTATAGTTGCTTAACTTCATGACAGTGTGTGGGTGTTTACGCATAATCGATCGAGTCGAGACTCAAGGGCGGATCCAGCAATTTGGCAACCATGTATTCTTCCCATTTGAACGTATGAGAAAGAATCGATTCTCGAGGGGGCCATGGCCCCTTGACTAATCGATTGTTTCTCACGCATTCAAATGGGAAGGATACACAGTTGCCAGATCGCTGGAATGAGTCGAGTCGTTAAATAAAGAAAATAAGATCCGCACGTTTTCGAGTGAGGTTTTTTGTATCCATTGAGGAGTTTATCTTTGAGAAAAATCACGTATGAAACAGCGTTCCGCACGTATGAAACAGCGTTCCGAGAAATTCATATTATTAAGTGTTATACTGTGTATTGGAAGTTGAGTGAATGGAGCTTTTGCAAACTTTTGGTATAAGGGATTGAAGAGTCGATTCCAGCATATCAACCTGATTTAAAAATGACGATGAGAACGGATGAAAGATTGTCGCGAGATTTTCACTATAGCTAAGTTTCGACTTGAAACTTATTTTTTTTTTTTTTTTTTTTTTTTTAATACCCCCCCCCCCCTCCCCAACCCCCGAGGGAATGTCGGGGGCTTTTGAACGTATCAAAAATGAAAAATTTGGGGTCAACTGCCGATCCGACTTTTTTGTTTCAAATCATTTGGTTCAGTAGTTTTCAATGAAAATGCTCAATCCGGGTGGTATGGGACACCCTGTACGATATTCCTATATACAGGGACTCAAAGCAACCACTGCCGCAGTTGGGTGTAAGTGTTGCGTGTGAGTGTAAAACTGATCTGCAACAGCTCCTCCCATGCACAGCACCCGCAAAGGCCCCCCGCCTTCAAGGTGTGAGGAGTATGAAGAGTGGCCGAACCGGAACCTTGAAGGCGAAACTTAGCTCGTGAGAATCTCGTGACATTCTTTAATTAGTCCACAATACACTAAAAAACCACGCACTTTACTCTCAGAATCGGGCCCGATCGCAGAGACACAGGTATCATGGAAGATTCCTATCTAACTTGTGACATAATATATCTGTGTTTCTGTAGAGAAAGTGACATAATATACAGAAATCTCCCATGATACCTGCGTTGACCCGCAATTACAAACTTGCCGTTATAGCAATTATGTGAGTTTATACCTGAATTTTAGACTTTCTAAGTGTGATTTTCGTGATTTTTGCTGGTGTTTAAATTAGGTTGGACTATTTATTTGCTCAAAGCGAAAGTTTGCAAGAGCCCCATTAAAAGAATTGCTGACCGAATATTGCACACTTGAGAGTATGAAAGTGATTTCTGTCAGTGTAAAGTGACTAGTGGCGTCATTTTGGCAGTTGGTGCTGGATTTTTGAGCCCAAAACGAGCAAAATAGGTTGAAAATTGGAAAAAAAAATCGTAGTTTATGATATTCATTCCGCCATAAACTTAGTGTATAAGAATGAGTGAGAGTGATATATATGTCTATCTACCTCGCTCGCGCTCATTGATGCTTACGGGAATTTTTTTAAATCCCTAATCCCGACTTTATCATAGCATATTTCAGCTTGAAACTTTTTCTGAAGTTTCTTCGCAGGTTCCGACGTACCTCAAATTTGTAACTTTTACGGAAGTTCATCAATTTTGGTCAAAAACTGTTGACTTTTTCAGCTGCGCAACGCGACCTGGTGTCCACGGTTCGAACTAATCAGCCCTGGAAACACCTTAAATAAGTTCTGAGCGTTTACGGTTGATTGTTACATACAGGGTGATAAACTTCAATGAGTCGACCGCCTTAATTCTCATCGAGAGCAGCTATAGTAATTTGAAATCGAAAGTTGGATCCGCTGTAACGAAAACCGAGACTAAACGGCGAACTTCCAACGAGCAAAATTCTTTGGTGCGGCGTTTAAATATAAATATCGCTTACCTACTTGTAGTGTCGCCGGCCGGCCGCATAACATCTCTTCCCCCATGGGCACACCACACCACCACCCCTCTCTCTCTCTCTCTCCAAGGAACCAAGGGTTACTCACCATTTATTAAAATGCTGACCGACAACTCTGCACTGTAAATAATAGCATTCATTGACAATGATTACTGCACCGGATATCTTTTTACGTGATGCATTTTTATCGCCGTTTTCCGAATGAGCGCGGTATGGTATGGCGTGGCGCGGCACAGGCCACACATTTTTTGATAACACTATAGCTGATCCAGGAAATCGTTCTTCTCTCTCTTTTCGCACTAGAACTCATGTATTAGAAAAAGGTAGAAGAGGAGGCGAAAATCATGTGACTGCCCCTTATCTCTGTCCTTTTCTAACACACGCATTCTAATGAGGAATGAGAGAGAAGGATAAACTCTTAGATCCGCGCTTTAGTGTTTGAGGAGAGGAGAGGGGCCCAAAACCTCCCCTTGGCTATGCCGCACTCTGGATGGTGGATGAGTGTTATGTAAAGTCCGCGTCTCTTACACACACACACACACACACACACACACACACATGGTCGCGCGCGTGTACAAAATATGTTCGGGGTTTTTTTTTTTTTTTTTTTTAAATATAGTAAGCGCTGTTTTGTAGGCAATACAGTGAGTAGATAAACCTCAGTGTGCTCATTTTGCGGTCGTATTGCTGATCGGCTGGCGGTTTTACGCACTCTAGTGACCTCGTCCGCCCATAAGAGCTCGTGTAAAATACCTGATTTTCACACGAAAACTTGTTGATGAGGCGATTGGGAGAAGCGGTTAATTGAGCAGAGAGGAGTGTTGAGAGAATGTAAACAAACTGGCCGCTGACGGCTGAAACGAAAGGATCCTCTTAATTCAGTGATTATGGTGAAATAAAGGCTAAAGTTGGAAATTAAAAGTTCAGTTTTTATCATTTTGACGCTTTAAGTTTTCGATAGAGACCTTATTTTCCAAATTCGGTTCGAGATTTATATTTTTAACGATTTTTTGAAGATCGGGTGTTTTACACGCGTTCTTGTGGGCGATGAGGTCGGCTTGGGTGCGTAGCAATTAATCACACTGTGGTTTATTAAGTCACTGTAGTCGGCAAAGCACATCTTCGCATCAAATTGAACCATATGAGTATGAGGACAAATCAGGGCTCATTTCCTGCGTACTATACGGTAGAGAACACGGGATAAAGAGGCCCGGGGGGGGGTCTGGAGGGTTGTAAATTTGATATGTACAATCTGCACTTGATATATCCGCTGATAAATGGGTCTGTTGCGTTTTTTTTGCAACAGCAATATGATACGTTGAATCTGACGTAAAAGTCGGCGAAAATAACAATGCGCTTTTTGAAATCTTTCAAAATCCACGCATTAACTCAGGAGATCACTTCTATTTCAAACAACGCGCGCTACACTAGACACTTTCATCACCGACGTACAACTACATGGACGGGAACCATCGCGTTTATGTAAACATCAACATAACTTACTAACATTTGAATGGTTCGTTTCGATGCATACAACTCTTGTATTATTTTGTGATCTTTGATGAGCCACTATGAAGATTAGCGGGGACAAAGAAACCTATTTATAGTATGCAATTAGCAACTCACATAAAAACAAGTGTTGAATGGTATGCCGCGTGCATTGCGTATTGCATACCCTGGCCAGCAGGCTGATTCTGCTCATTTGGACGAGACGAGACGAGACGAGATAACAAGAAACGATGAATCCCATTGGTTTAAATGGCGTCACGTGACAGATTTGAAGTCATTGATGCAGAGCGGCAGCAAGCTCCGAGTCATTAATTTGAAATTAATTAATTGAAATTGATAAATTAAATTAATTAATTTGAAATTTTGAAATTAATGACTCGGAGCTTGCTGCCGCTCTGCATCAATGACTTCAAATCTGTCACGTGACGCCATTTAAACCAATGGGATTCATCGTTTCTTGCTATCTCGTCTCGTCTCGTCTAAATGAGCAGAATCAGCCTGCTGATGGTATCTTTGTCCCAGCCAGTACATGCTGGTTGGTTCCGTCTATGAGTGTAGTATGCCGGTGAAAAAAGTGTATTGTGTAGCGTGGGCTGTTTGAAATTGAAGTGATTTCCTGAGTTAATGAGTAATAGCTGAGCTTTTATTAATGTGCGCATCGTTATTTTTGCCGAATTTTACGTAAGAATCGAGGTTCTATATTGTTGTAGCAAAAGTACGCAAGTGTTGCTGGGTGCAGACCCATTAAATTAAAGCATATATGGAGCACAAGAACAAAGCCATAGAGCCGACGCACGTTACGTTGGTGTGTTATCGTCAATGGGGCTTTTGCGAACTTTTGCTGCACGGGATTGAAGAGTTGATTTTTGCATAAAAACCCTTAAAAATGACGGTGAGTACACTAAAAAATCACAAAATTCACTGTCAGAATCCCGCTTAATAATGGTTCGACGCAGGTATTATGGGAGATTTCTATCTAAATTGGGACATTTCTCTGTGTTTCCAAAGAGAAAGTGGCATATTAGATAGGAATCTCCCTTAGTACCTGCGTCGAACCGCCATTACGATCCTGCCACTGATGTAGTTATGTAGGTTTATTACTGAATTTTTTAAACTTTTTCAGAGTGATTTTCGTTATTTTTGCTGGTTTCTACATCAGAATGGATTCATTTGCTCACAGCAAAAGTTTGCAAGAGCCCCATTGTTGCAAAAAATAAGGCAGTAAATTTCTCATCGATTTATCGATTATAAACTTTCAAGACTAATTTTAATCACAGAGACCACTTTTAAAAAGTAATTTAAACCAAGAAATATCACAGGAAAGTTTCAAATTAGGTTGAACAATAAAAGGTCGATAACAACAAGTTTTGATGACTTTGGTGAATTTTGGCCGTAGGATTTCATAGGAGGCGTCCGTGGTTCGGAAATGTTTGTAAACCAAAGGGTCTATCTGCAAAACCCTGGATGCTATAGATCTTTGTACAAAAGGTCGAAAATCGGACATTTCGGTTCTCCACCGAAAAAAACGATTCCTAAATTTTAATAATATTTCCAGAAGCACAACAACATGTCAACCGAGGAATTGTTAGTAAATTTATTAGAAAATTCTGGTGTTTCTATCAGAATCTTAACGAGTTACAAGGATTTCCTTCCCATTTTCAAGCACTTTGGTATAAATACCAGAATTACTGTCTGTTATTAACAATACAAATTTTTTCGTTTGACTCATTTTTGTGCTTCTGGGAATCTTTTTTTTTTTTTTTTTTTTTCCAGTAATAAGGAACTGAAATTTTGCATTGAAATTCGCTCGTATTTTGAAAAAAAAAAAAAAAAAAAAAAAAAAAAAAAAAAAAAAAACCAAGACTTTACTCAAGAAGGCAGTTGATCTGACAACTTTGTAATTGAACTTTGTAGTTGAAAGGTTTGTGTTGAGTAAAACTTTTTTTTTCTTTGGTTGAAGTTGGGGTAGAGAACAAATTGTTCATAAATTAAAATGAAACATAAACAATGGTCAAGTCGGCACGAGAGCCTAAAATAAACTGACAATGGTCAGCGGTTGTCAAATTTAGAGGAACAAATCTCAAATACGAGGGTCATTCGCAAAGTAGGGAAAGATTGTGTATATCTTGAGGACCAAAAAAGATAAGAGAAATTCGTAAAAAGGGTCTTAACCAACCTGCTTTCAGCTTTCTATTGCGTTATAGTTCTTTAAATTTGGCACACTGGTTCGTGAGTAACATAATTTTATCCACACTCACCTCTGGCGACCGCTTGCCCTCCTCCGCGGTCACTAAGGGTCTCCTTTCAACGAGTACGTTTTACACCCTGTAAAAAGCCGTAACACGATGATTTGTCCAACTTTTGAAAATAAATGTGAATCACTATTTAAAAGCCTCACTATGTATACAAAAACTAATAGCTTGTGAATATGCAGCGCAATTAAAGTTTTTACGGTAAGAAAATGGAAATACTGATTGATAGGGTCAAAATCATGATGAAAGTTTTGTGGTCATAAGTTTTATCATTCATTGTATCTTCTTTTGATATGCTGGTGCCAAAGACATTATAGAAGAAGACTGGCCTCAGCTATCTTTTTGCACGGAGGAAAAGTGAAGCCGGTCATGTTACGGGCTGATGGTCAGGGCACTTCCCCGCTTGGGGGTATGAACCGCAAATTAACATTTCCTCTTATGGAGCCTCGCTCTTCAAACCTACTTACATCAACTATTTTTACGAATTACAGTGCCGAGTCTCACGTTTGTTCGGTCATTGCTCATCCCTTTCCAGCACGAATTTTTGAATTTGAATTTTTTTGAGATTTTTTTAGACCGTTCAAAAAAGGAAAATTTTCTAAGACTTTTGATGGGTCACACATGTTTTTGCAAAATGTCCTTTTAAATTCCATTGGAACCCATGTTACAGAAAATGGTACGTATATATGTGTACCACCTTGCTGGAAAGGGTTACTTCAGCACCCATAACCTCTCTGCCGTACCTTCTATCGTAAATATCTAGCGGATAAATTGCCCGAAACTTTCGTTTAAGTTCGTCAATTTCAACTTTGACAAAAGCTGCTTATCATATCTGAGTACTTTTGAAAACTAAAAGTAATTAGCGTCTTTTGGAATAGTTTTGTGTCTCGGCCTCCATAAGCCACAATGTTAATTTGGTTCATACCCTCGAGCAAGGAAACCCAGCTTAAGACAGAAACCGGCTTCAAATCTCGCCGCTGGGGGCCAGTCTTCCGGCTGATTTTTCTGGCAAATGTCTCAGGGCTGCCTTTTTGCGTATAATGAATGCTATTTTTCTATTCACCGATGATTCCACCGGTTGAGAAAAGATTACACAGTTCAGTTCAGTGTGTGACTGTAATGCACGAAAATACTCTGATCTGTAATCTTTCCTTAATCGGTGGAAACTCCGTTGATTAATCAAAATATCCGCAAGTTTTTTAAAGTCATCGACGACTCCACCGGTTGAGAAAAGATTACAGATGCGAGTATTTTAGTTTATTACAGGCATACACTGAACTGAACTGTGTAATCTTTTCTCAACCGGTGGAATCATCGGTGAATAGAAAAATATCATTGATTATACGCAAAACGGCAGCCCTGAAATGTCTTTGACAAGAGCACTAAATCCGATGCTTTAATCGTTAGATGTCGCAACGTTGCAATTAGTTGGAACAGCGATCATAGCACATTTGTTTTGGTTCGAATGACACGGTGCTCCTTCGGGTGAACTGCGAACATATTTATCACCTTCTCGGTTCGATTTAAGTTTTAAATGATAGCTCACTTGCCGGATCTAGTTTTTGTCGCTGCCATTTTTAACGAACCGTTTGAGAGATTTGCTTTAATCCTATACGAAAGTTTAAAGTTTATTATAGGACGTGTAATTGTGAAGTATTTATCATGCGTCGCCGATTCGTTTTTTAATTCCTTTAACTTTTCCAAGAGGACAACGAATTGTACGACTCGTAAATTTTGAACGATTTCTGTAAGATTAATGTATATACTTAAATTGTACTTTGCTTCCTTCAAATCAAAACAAAACTTGCCTAAGACGTTCATTCGTTGGTTTTAAAGCGTTCTTTATGGAAAATCCAAAACTTGAATCCATTTTTTATTTCCTTTAACTTTTCCAAGAGGACAACAAATCGTACGAATCGTAAATTTTGAACGATTTCTGAAAGATTCATGTATACTTAAATTGTACAAATACTTTGCTTCCTTCAAATCAAAACAAAAATTGCCTATATGACGTTCATTTGTTGGTTTTAAAGCGTTCTTTATTGAAAAACCAAAACTTTGAATCCATTTTTATTAATTTCCATAATGCATGATGAGAAGTAGCGTTGGAAAAATTCCAAAGATGATCGGTCGGACTTCTGAAATTTCTGAAACGAACTTTTTGTTTCAAACTTTTGAATCAGAATGTGACTCTTGCTAACTTTTACTTCAAGTGATTATAAAAAAAAAATTAAATAACAGGTCTGCTAGTTACTCTTAAAATGGCGGAATGGGCCATTGATTCATATGAGCAATGAGTCTGTTTCAAACTTTTGGGACAGCTTTAGAGAGGGACAGCTCTGCGGGCCGATCATTTACTTTATCCTTAAATCGATCGTTAAAACTGTCTACGAGTGATGCTATTGGTCGAAAATTGTAAAACTTGACTGTTGCTATGGTAATCATCGTTAAGAGTCTCGTTTTATAAAGGCTATTCATGAGTAACCTTTAAAAACCGGACACTATAACGATGGTTACCATAGCAATAGCTAAGTTTTACAATATTCGACCAGTAGAATCACTTATACACAGTCTTAACGATCGGTTTAACGCAGTGGCGTAGCCAGGAATTTTTCTAGGAGGGGGTCCGAGGTCCGAAAATTGTCATGGGGGGGGGGGGGTCCAAAGATACTAATTTGGTAAAATTTGTCTGAAAACGCAAAAAATGACATTTTTTTAGGGCAAATGTTGGTGTCATGGGGGGGGGGGGGGTCCAGACCACCTGGACCCCCCCCCCCCCCCCCCTTGGCTACGCCACTGGTTTAACGGTAAAGTAAATGATCGGCCTGCAGGTGTAAATATTTTGGCAATAACCGCGGTAGGAGCATCACAAAGTTCTAAAATTGACTCGCAAACTCGCAGTAAATCCATTTAAAGAAAATTCAAAGATGGTGGTCATATGGTGAGTCATAATGCGGGAGTCCCGTTTAGTTGCAGCTGTCTCTACGACGAATCACTTTGCTCAGCATAGAAAGTTACAATTCGATGGATGTGACTCCCCAAAAATTGAAGCCGTCCACGTAATTAGTGCCCATAAAACGCAACAGGTGTGCTCATCAGCTGAAAATTTCCATTTGCTTACAATGCAAAACTGTCAGGAAGAGCACACCCATTGTTTTATGGGCCCTTCCTCCGGAGACGGCTTCAATTGTTGGCACCGGTTGATAAAAGATTACACTGCTCAGTTCAGTGAATATATGTAATGCTGGGAAATACTCATATTTGTAATCTGTTCTCAACCGGTGGAATCCTCGATGCCTTTAAAAAACTTTCGGATATTCTAATAATTTAACGACGATTGTACCGATTAAGAAAATATTCCAGATCAGATTATTTTTGTGCATTCTTATTCATGTACTAAACTGAACTGTGTAATCTTTTTTCAACCGGTGGAATCATCGGTGAATTGATAAATGCCTTTAATTATATGCAAAACGGCAGTGGCTAGCGCATCATATCGACTGTTGGTATATATTCTAGGGGGACGTAAGTCGTTTTTCTTAACTTTCGGCAGATGTCGGATTATGGCAGAAACTTTAAAAAATGTTGCGTGTATCTTGATTAGAAATGAATCTGATGCCATGATTGATGATGATCCTCGACAACACATCGATGATCATCAAAGGTTTGCAGGCCACCAAATCGATAATGTTGGTGGATGGATGGTATACGCCATTCACCAGATGTTCACGTATAGGTTAATTGAGGATCCAATTTGATCATCGGCTGAATAGGCTTAAGAGTCCGACATAGAAACTCTATAAAAATATTTCTTAACCCTCTAAGGGCCGGATTAGTTCTATAAGAACACCACTCTTCCGTTTAGAAAGGGAAGGTAGTTAACTCTTCTTACTCGGAAGAGTTGGTATTGCTTATACGACACATTTAAGGCTCCCATCATCGATAATCGCGTTTACCCCGAATGAACACTATGAAACAATGTGAAACAAACGAGAAACAAAAAACGAGTATTATCGGGGTCAGTGGCGTCAAGTGCAATTCGGCAACAATGTATTCTGTCCATTTAAACTCGTGTAAAATATCGAATTCAGGGGGTTCACAGTGCACAAGGAAAATTCGATATATTTAATGAGTTTAAATGGAGCAGTTGCATTGTTGCCAGATGAAACGCGACGCCACTGCTCGGGCTTGGCACAAAAGGGGTTAATTCTGTCAACCGTAAAAAAAATTGCCTTTCATTTTTCAACCTTAAATCGAAAATTGTATAATCAGCTCAGCGGAAACGGTTCCTTTAAATTAAAATACAAGAGCTTTATAGAGGCTTCTGCGGGCCGATCTTTGAAATCATTCGAAAGGCTGGAAGAATAGATAAATGAAGGGCTGCTTCCTTTAAAAAGTTTATCAAAAAGAAGAGCTCTATACAGCGTGTTCAAAAAGTCCGCCTCCCCCCCCCCCCTATTTAACTTTTGAACGGCTGCAGATAAAAAAACGAAACTCGGGGGATGTTAATAACTTAATGGGAACTACTTTTTGGCGCATTCAAAATTTCCGGGGGCACCCCTAAGGGGGGGTTTTGCCCGCTAACTCAAAATTTTCAAATGGCAACCCCTATCTTGTGATACCTCGTTTTAAAGAGCATAAAATTCTAAGACTTTTGGCGAAAACCGCAGGTCGATATCGTTTTTAGTTTTCGATATGTCGAAATTTGACAACGGGTAAAAATCCAACCTTGTAATTTGATACATCGAAAACCAAAAACTATATCGACCTGCGGATTGCGCCAAAATGCTCAGTTTGAGTGTATTTTAAGCGAGTATCACTCGATAGGGGTCGTGCTCGGAATTTTCGAGATAGCCCCCCTGCGGGGTCATTTTTTTAAATAATTTTGGGGGGCTTTAAGACTAGATAAATGTCAAAACCGTATTTTTTTCTGGAAAGTACTTGCTTTTTAGAATATTTTTGACTCCTAGTTTTTTAAATTTGGACATTTCAAATGGGAGTTATGATTTTTTGAAAATGGGTCGAAATCGAACTTTGACTATCGATATATCGATGACGAAAAATGATATCGACCTCCGGTTTACGTCAAAAGTCTTAGAATTTTATGCCATTTAAAACAAGGTATCACAAGATAGGGGTTGTTATTTGAAGATTTTGAGTTAGGGGCGATACCTCCCCTTAGGGGTGCACCTCGGAAATTTTGGATACTCCAAAAAGTAGTTCCCATTAAGTTATTAACATCCCTCGAGTTTCGTTTTTTTATCTGCAGCCGTTCAAAAGTTAGATAGGGGGGGGGGGGGGAGGGACGGACTTTTGAACACGCTGTATAACCATTAACCAAGTATCTCTCCGCTACATTTGATAAGCTTTCGCGGCGAATTTCAAGCAGCCCATAACTTATCGAAACCAGCGGAGGGATACTTAGTTAAAGAGCTCTTCTTTTTGATAAATAGTTTGTAAGGACTAATATCAGACCTACATTTATCTAGTTTACCAGCCTTATCTAATGATTTCATATATCGGCCCGCAGGACACAGAATTTTGATACAACTAAACAGGTGAGAAAATTGTCCTTGTTTCTGTGTTTTGGCAGTGTCTTTATCATGTAAATCATTCTGAAAGAAACAGTTATGTCGATTTTGGTGTCCAGATAGCTACTCTAAAACATTTTCAACCTCATTTTTAACCAATTTCACATTGATCTGTCTGAAAACTTTTGATTTAAGGTTAAAAAATTAAGGAGTCAAACAAACCGAGCCCGTATAAAATGTTCACATAGTAGGCTCTTGCAAACTTTTGCTAAAGGGGATTGAAGAGTTGATTCTTGCATAAAAACCTGTAAAAATGACGATGAATACACTAACAAATCACGATTTTCACCCTCAGAATCGGGCTTAATGGCGGAGAGACGCAGGTATCATGGGAGATTCCTATCTAAATTGAGACATATCTCTGTGTTTCCGTAAAGAAAGTGACATAATAGACAGGAATCTCCCATGATAACTGCGTTGAACCGCCATTACGATCTTGCCATGTATGAAGTTATGTATAGGTTTATTACTGAATTTTAAACTTTTTCAGAGTGATTTTCGTTATATCGCTGGTTTTTACATCAGAATGGACTATTCATTTGCTCACAGCAAAAGTTTGCAAGAGCCCCACTATGGCTGTTTCCTCCAAAATTACTTCCCAAAAAGCCACTCCATAGTCTATGTATGTAGTTACAGCTAGTTGATATTTTCACTGGTGTTAAAAAAACAGTTCGAAAATGGTCTTGTTACGTCGCATGTCATAGCAGCCATTGGAAAGCTGTAATGCAGGCCTGATCTCATTATTCGACCTAGGAGCTATCTCCTGCGGATATATACGTATAGACTTGGGCAAAAACCGCCCCTTGGGAGGTGGCACCATAATCTCGTGTGAAGTCTACTAATAATAGATGTGGAGAACCGAGCGGTGGCAATGCAGCGATCTGCAGCATGAACGAATGAATATCGGACCATGAGACCTATACTGACTGACACAAAGTATTATACAGTGTTGCCTAATCGCCCAAATTCTGAACAAACAAATTACATTTCGATGACCAAATCCAAATGAAGCTGTTGCATGCACACTTTTGCTATAAGTGATTCAATAGTCGATTCTGGTGTAAAAACCTCCAAAAATGACGGTGGCAGCACTAAAACCTTTCGAAATCCACTCCTAAACTCAAAAAACGCTTTTATTTGCGCGAGCGTAATGGTATAGGGCAGTAATAATGGGAGATTCCTATTTACTAACAATATTTTAAATCCATCAACACAGAGAAAAATCCTTCGGTTGTTAGAACTGAAGATTCGACTTATTTTGATCACCGAAATTTTCGATTGAATAAACCGAAATGTTTGGTCGTAAGTACCGAAGAAATCGGTAAGTATAACCCAAATTCCGACCCTACCTAATACTCAGTATTACTAATGAAGCATTCGGTACTCTACTCAGGACGATCATTTCGGTTCCTCTAATCGGAAACTTCGGTTATCAAATTTTACCGAAGTATTTTTCTCTGTGAAGAAGTGACCAATAAAGAGACGATTTTCATTTGACACCTGTGTCACTATATGTCACGGCACCATCCTTCGGATGTGGATCACTACTCTGATGACTAATTGCTTTGTGAATCATTCTTGTTAGCATAGAGAGAGCGACGAAATTGAGAAAGGAATCACCCATTATTACTGCCCTATGCCACCATACACTCGCGCAAACAAGCATTTATTGAGTTTAGGAGTGGTTATCGGAAGTTTTTAGTGCTGCCATCGTTATTTTTGGAGGTTTTTGCTCCAGAATTGACTATTAAAGCGCGTATAGCAAAAGTGCGAAACAGCTACATTGAGAAATAGAGAGCACCCTACGTATAGGATGTATCACTCTACTATCAAATTTCGTGACTGTACTTTCGGGGTCAAAATACGATTCAATTTTTCATGAACATTGATTGATCCTAAAACGCATCTCTTCCGAGCAAGAGCCAAAAACCCCCCCATGTGTAGCTCAGTTTAATCCAGTCGTGCTCAAAGCACCACGATCGCTGGTGCATCTCTAAAGATGTTGATTATGCCGTGGACTTTTTGTTTGTTTTTGTTATTGTTTTGTTTCTTGTTTTTTAATTTGTGCCCACAATCAAGTAACTTGCTGACAATAGTATCTCGGTTCCCACCGTAGATGGTCCACTCGTTCATCTTCCAGACGTCGTAAAAAAAAATAAATAAAAAAATAAAAAAAAAAATTACAAAAAAAAAAAAAAACATGCTCTTTGAACTCCATTCAAGTTCTCAACTTTATTTTCTAAACCTTTTTTTATACCGACTAGAGTCCTTTAAAGAGTTAACCCTTCATGTAGCTCAGTTGAATCCAGTCGTACTCAAAGCACATAACGTTCCTTGATGCATCTCTAAAGATGTTGATTGTGCCGTGGACTTTTTGTTTGTTTTTTGTTGTAGTTTTGTTTCTTTGTTTTTAAAGTGTGTCCACAATCAACTAACTTGCTGACAATAGTATTTCGGTTCCCACCGTAGATGGTCCACTCGTTCATCTTCCAGACGTCGTAAAAAAAAAAAAAAACAAAAACATAACAAAAAACAAAAACAAAAATAAAAACAAAACATGCTCTTTGAGCTCCATTCAAGTTTTCTTGACTTCTTCTCGATATCCGCGCGCGCACGTTCCGGCGCGCAGCTCCACTTCCCACTCATCTCCATCCATTTGTACAGGGGAATCGGGAGCAGGTGTTTTCGTTCGACTCGGCGGAGAAAATTTAACAGAGGCTTACTCGCACCCCCTCCCTCTCCACCCGCCCTCCCCCTCCCCGCCCCTCCCCCGCCCCTCCCCCGCCCCCTCCCCCCTACCCCCTGCCATCTACCCCTCCCCCTCCTCACCATTACCCCTCCCCCTTCCACAACCGACCAACCGACTACCAAACCACTAAGAAAAGAGTGAGACGGAGACCGCATCTTTGGTTTTTTTTCAAATTTGGCGCGTTTCCAAACGCCCCCTCTCCCCTGTGACTTCACTTCACTGCCGCCCTCCCGCGACCGCGCCCGTCTGTATTCCTCTCTTTTCTGTGTGGAACTTTAAAAAAAAAAAAAAAAAAAAAAAAAAAAAAAAAAAAAAAAAAAAAAAAAATTGATTGGAGACGAACCGACCGCGACTCGCGGCGGAGTCACTGACTGTGCCGCCGCGCCGGTGGTGTGTTTCAAGAAACACGCCTCTCCTAAACGAAATCCGAAGTTATTTTGCAACCCCTCTCCCCGGGGGGGGGGGTTGCCCACTATATCGGAACAGATCCCTTTCATCCGAACCGAGAGAGACAGACTGTTACGGTGAAACGACCATTCATCATCAATAGATATGTGGCACGCACGTCGCACGGCTGCCTTATTTTTGCGGATCTTTAAGTAAAGATATTCTACAAATCTACAATTCATCAGCGATTTAACCGTGGTTGAAGGAAAGGTCGTTGATTTTATAGTATTTTTATAAACCGCTGTCATACTTTTCAATCGGATGCATGTAACTTTTGCTTCAACCGATGATTCATCGATGGGTTGTTTAGAATGTCTTTGAAGATCCGCAAAACGGCAGTCATATATGGAGGCTGATTCTGCTCTTTATTGGGGAGGAGACGAGACGAGATAGCGGGATTCGATCATTCCCATTGGTTTAAACGGCGTCACGTGACGGATTTTTTGTCTATTGAGTCGTTAATTTTAGAATAATGACTCGAAATTGGTTACGTGACGCCAAACAGAGAAGCGAGTCAATGGGAGGGGTCGGACTGTATGACTAAACATGCAAATGGGTCTGTTGCACACTTTTTCTATAAGCGATTTAATAGTCGATTATGGCGTAAAAACCTAAAAAAAATAACGATGGTGGCACTAAAAACTTCCAAAATCCACTCCTAAACTCAATAAACGCAGTTATTTGCGCGAGCGTAATGGTGGCCGAAGGCACTAACAATGGGAGATTCCTATCTTAATTTCGTCACTCTTCACGGAAAAAAATTCACGGGTACGGTTACTATAAAAGACGGGCGCGGGAACCGTGAATCACGGGTAAAAGTTGGACGCCGTCCAGACACAGTTACGACACCCGTGAATGTACGGTTCAGAGCGAAACCGTACTTTCACGGGCGCCGTGGGTTAAAAAGGTAAGATGATTCATCCGGGGTTTGATCCCGCAACGTTCCGTTTCGCAGTCCAGTATCTTGTCCACTACACCGCGCTGACCGCATGGAGAAGGGAGAGGAAACTCCAGTATATAAAGAAGCAGATGTCGCGAGGTGGCGGTCGCACCGAAGCACTCGAGTAACCGTACTTCACGGGTTGTGCCACCGTGAAGTTACGGGTGTCACGACCATAATTATTACGGGCATTCCGACCGTGTTTTTCTGGCTATGGCACCTGTGAAACACGGCTACCCTAGCTGTCTTTTTACGGTTAGTAAATGAACCGGCGTGGATGGTTGTCACACCCGTACAGTTTTTTTTTTCCGTGTTTCTATGCTGACAAGGATGATTCACAGAGTAATTAGTCATCAGAGTGATGATCCACATCCGATGAATGGTACCGCAACACCAAGTGACACCGGTGTCAAATGAAAGTAGTCTCTTATTGGTCACTTCTTGATGGAGTTTCAGAATTGTTAGATGGGAATCTCCCATTGTTAGTGCCTTCGGCCACCATTACGCTCCCGTAAATAACTGCGTTTATTGAGTTTAGGAGTGGATTTTGGAAGTTTTTAGTGCCGCCATCGTTATTTTTTGAGGTTTTTACGCCATAATCGACTATTAAATCGCTTATAGCAAAAGTGAGCAATAGCCCCATTTGAATGTTTTTACAGTCAAAAATCAAACTATAAAGGGCGATTCTTGTAGGGAAGTTTACAATAAATAAAACCCTTTTTCAAACTTCTACCACAGAATAGTACAATCAGAACGGAAACTCTGCCGGATTTTGAAGCAAATTCATTTCGCGTCCGCCATGTTGGGATAAAGGATGTTTACATCTGGATTCGCGTGCGAAAAAAAAAATATAGGACATGATTCGCGAAATTTTCATTCTGAAATGCCATGAGTATAAAAGTGAGGCCGGAAACTTAAGATTTCTTTCCAGAATTTACAGAAATAAATGAGTTTCAACACAAATCACACTCGTCCGCCATGTTGGGATATATGACCACAGCGTTGCCTATTGGTGCCGTTTAATTCCAAACTTGCTTCCATTGGCTCTTATGGGAGTTTCCGTTCTGATTGTATTATTCTGTGCTTCTACAATGCGTATTAACAAAGATATACGCGTTTAAAGTCGTCACGTCATGTCCAGCCTTAAAACCAATGCGTCGTTTAAACCAATGGGATTGCTTGATTCCCGCTCTCCCATCCCCAAAAATCAGAATCAGCCGCCCCCTGAACGAGGCATAAGGCCAATACGGTTGCAATCAAACAACAGACTCCGCCGCGGTGGCGAAGCGTGCAAGTTGGCAACGTTGCAGTTTGTCCATTTAAACCTATGAAAAAGATCGAACTGTTGGGTGATGTTCTGTGAACACCTTCGCATTCGACCTTTTTGCATGGGCTTAAATGGACAAACTGCATGATGAAAATAAGACTTTTCCCCGATTCACATGTATCTAAAAATGTCCCTTTTTTTAGCTGCAGCCCCCCAAAGTTTTAAAAAATTGGTAGTCGATGTTTCAAAAAAACCATACAATTTTTCAAAACTTTGGGAGGCTGCAGCTCAAAAGGGGGACATTTTTGGACACATTTTTTTTTTTTTTTTTTTTATAAAAATCCTTATTTCGATCTCTAGAATTCGTGTTTATACAAGAACGACACATGTTTCTGATACACACCCTGTACGAAGCCCATTCATATGGATTAACCAATAATACAATGTATGCACTCCGTGCACTTTGCACCCCGAACAACACGGATGGTCTATCTGAACTTTAAAGCACATTTTTCTCTGTGAGAAGTTAGTTTTTGACTCTTTTATTGCTCTCAGCGCGGCGCGCTACATGCATTGTCCGGATGGCTATTCCAGCTTGCATAAACTCATAACTTATTATTGGAAAATGCCACAGGAATGGAACTTTGCGAGAATACCTTCTCATAATAATTGGATTTTACTTTTCCACGTGATGACCCCAATTTTTGACGCCCCTGGGGCCCTGGTGCGCGGTGGGAGCCTCAAACCCCCTCAATCCAAACTCTACCATCGGCAACCCCCATGTTGTGGTACATCAATCGACAGTTTGTAAAAAATGAGGAATTTTAACGTAAACCAGAGCTCTTTATGTGCATTCGCACTGAAGTTAGAACAGGTCAAAGTTTGACTTTATTTGAAATTAGAACCGTCATAAATTCGATTAGTGCGAATGCACGTAAAAAGCTCTGGTTTGCGTTAAAATTACTCATTTTTCAAAAGCTTTCGATTGATGTATCACAACATGGGAGTTGCCGATAGTAGAGCTTGGATTGAGGGGGTTTAAGGCTCCCACCGGGGCCCCAGGGGCGTAAAAAATTGGGCTCATCTTGTGGAAAAGTAAAATCTAATTATTATGAGAAGGTGTTCTCGCAAAGTTTCATTCCAGTGGCATTTTCAAATCATAAGTTATGAGTTCATGAAAGCTGGAATAGCCATCCGGACCAAAGTGCGGCTCGGCGCCATGCCAGTTCGCAGCATTTTTCATACAAATTAACCGTCCATTTGCCCACTGCAAAACCTTGCAAGAGATCCATTTTAGGCGCGTTGTTTTTTCATGCTTTTTATAGTTTATTTCTACGTGACTAATAATTTTTACCTTCAACGGCAGTTTAAAGCCCCTTCTCCAAAAAAAAAAAACAAAAATATAAAACAAAAAACAAAAAAAAAAAAAAAAAAAAAAAAACCAAAAAACAAACAAACAAAGAAGAAAACAAAACAGTCTTACCGCCCTAGGATGGGTGCACGGTTAGGTCTAGAGTTGGCAACCAGCTATTCTTTCGGATTACTAATACAAATAATCTGATGCAAACTTCTGCAACTATTCGAAGCGTTGGTTCTATTGTAATATGACCCACAATAATGATTTTTGCAATGAAAATGACTACAGTTAGCCCAAAATTCAACGCAACGTTGATTTTTTATGAATCTTTGAAAGGAATATTTTAATTTACCATTGGTCGAAAAATATTGAAGAGCAGAGCACTTCACTGCTGCGTTTCAGTTATGCTGCTCAACCGGACTGCGTAATCTCATTGTTAACCGATGGAATCACTGGTGAACTAAAAAATCCTTCTCCGCAAAAAGGCAGCCTTGCATTGCACACATCATTGCTTCAATCAATTTATGTATAGTTTTGAAAATAATTGATTTTCTCCAGAGTCTATTCTCCAATTAATTTCGTAATTATTTTCCCTGCACTAGATAAAAATAATTGGTTCACCCTACTAACTATCGGTGAAATCTACGCAATCTTTATTGTCTGTACGTAGGGCCGTAGCTACACCTCTGACGGCCACGAGGCAAAATGCATTTCGGGAGCCCCCCTAAAATTGGGGAAGGTGACTGGGGATGTGGGGGATCACCCGGACCCTCTTGCTCTTCCGGGGCACCACCAATGTAATTTTAAATGGGAAAACAGACTTACGAGCAGACCTGTCTCCTTGGTGAACTTTCAATCGCTGACTGGGCGCAGGGCTCTCGGAACGTCCCCTCTGCTCTTCCGGGGCAACGCCAATATAATTTTAAATGGGAAAACAGACTAACGAGCAGACCTGTCTTTTTGGTGGGCTTTTAGTCGTTTACAAGGCTCAGGGCTCTGAAAACGTCCCCTCTGCTTTTCCGGGGCACCGCCAATGTAATTTTAAATGGGAAATCGGACTAACGAGCAGACCTGTCTCTTTGGTGGGCTTTTAGTCGTTTACAAGGCTCAGGGCTCTGAAAACGTCCCCTCTGCTTTTCCGGGGCACCGCCAATGTTATTTTAAATGGGAAAACAGACTTACGAGCTGACCTGTCTTTTTGGTGGACTTTTAGTCGTTTACAAGACTCAGGGCTCTCAAAACGTCCCCTCTGCTCTTCCGAGGCACCGCCAATGTTATTTTAAATGGGAAAACAGACTTACGAGCAGACCTGTCTTTTTGGTGGGCTTTCAGTCGTTTACAAGACTCAGGGCTCTCAAAACGTCCCCTCTGCTCTTCCGGGGCACCGCCAATGTTATTTTAAATGGGAAAACAGACTTACGAGCAGACCTGTCTCCTTGGTGGGCTTTCAATCGCTAACTGGGCGCAGGGCTCTCGAAACGTCCCCTCTGCTCTTCCGGGGCCCCGCCAATGTAATTTTAAATGGGAAAACAGACTAACGAGCAGACCTGTCTCTTTGGTAGGCTTTTAGTCGTTTACAAGGCTCAGGGCTCTGAAAACGTCCCCTCTGCTCTTCCGGGGCACCGCCAATGTAATTTTAAATGGGAAAACAGACTAGCGAGCAGACCTGTCTTTTTGGTGGGCTTTTAGTCGTTTACAAGGCTCAGGGCTCTCAAAACGTCCCCTCTGCTCTTCCGGGGCCCCGCCAATGTAATTTTAAATGGGAAAACAGACTAACGAGCAGACCTGTCTTTTTGGTGGGCTTTTAGTCGTTTACAAGGCTCAGGGCTCTGAAAACGTCCCCTCTGCTCTTCCGGGGCACCGCCAATGTAATTTTAAATGGAAAAACAGACTAACGAGCAGACCTGTCTTTTTGGTGGGCTTTTAGTCGTTTACAAGGCTCAGGGCTCTCAAAACGTCCCCTCTGCTCTTCCGGGGCACTGCCAATGTAATTTTAAATGGGAAAACAGACTAACGAGTAGACCGGTCTTTTTGGTGAGCTTTTAGTCGTTCACAAGGCCTGAGCCTTGTGAACGACTAAAAGCGGGTTCAGGGCTCTCAAAACGTCCCATCTGCTCTTCCGGGGCACCGCCAATGTTATTTTAAATGGGAAAACAGACTTACGAGCAGACCTGTCTCCTTCGTGGGCTTTCAATCGCTGACTGGGCGCAGGGCTCTCGAAACGTCCCTTCTGCTCTTCCGGGGCACCGCCAATGTAATTTTAAATGGGAAAACGGACTAACGAGCAGACCTGTCTTTTTGGTGGGCTTTTAGTCGTTTACAAGGCTCAGGGCTCTGAAAACGTCCCTTCTGCTCTTCCGGGGCACCGCCAATGTAATTTTAAATGGGAAAACAGACTAACGAGCAGACCTGTCTCCTTGGTGGGCTTTCAATCGCTGACTGGGCGCAGGGCTCTCGAAACGTCCCCTCTGCTCTTCCGGGGCCCCGCCAATGTAATTTTAAATGGGAAAACAGACTAACGAGCAGACCTGTCTTTTTGGAGGGCTTTTAGTCGTTTACAAGACTCAGGGCTCTCAAAACGTCCCCTCTGCTCTTCCGGGGCACCGCCAATGTAATTTTAAATGGGAAAACGGACTAACGGGCAGACCTGTCTTTTTGTTGGGATTTTAGTCGTTTACAAGGCTCAGGGCTTTCGAAACGTCCCCTCTTCTCTCCTGGCATGTTCTTACCCAAGAAAGTGCGTACGGTAACCAATAAATTGGTGTATATATTATGCTTGGTACCAATAAAGTAGTACCGGGTTCCAACTCAAAGTGGCACGGTGCACGCAATTTTATTGGTTGCACTTACTAATTATAATTGATTGGTACCAGTTATCAATTATTATTGGTTGGTGTACCTATGTTTTGGGTATGTACGACCAATTAATCTGATCGTATATATTTCACGAATAATCCATCGGGCTAACCAATTTTTTTCTTTTCAAATGCCTTGACATGTTGGATTGGATGCAATTTATTTTCGCATCTTAAATCCATTTAATCGGACTTTTTCTTACAAGACTCTTTCGGCAAAGTTTTTCGAAAGTCAGGTGAACACTTTTTTAATTATGACGGTTGAGCCAATTTTTCTTTTGGCACTACCTGATGCCTCCGGATTTCATAGATTTCTTCTCATTCTTGTTGTCTTAATTTCAGGTTAGGCAAAGATCGTATGGTCGGCCACCCGGCTGCCCGACTGGTGTTCATAGGAATCTTAGTGACAACACAAATCTAACGATATCAGATCATGACAGCCTGCTCCGTAAGTATCTTCCGTTTTTACAATTATTTTCTTGTAACAACAAATTTTTTCTGCATTTTAACGGTAGCGTACTTTGTAGTTATTGAAATTGCGGGAAAAAATGCAGGACCTATCGGACATTATATGTTACTCGATGGTAAAGGTTCTATCTGTGGGTATTGTTGGAAGATTAGCGTCTTATTGCTCCTTAAATCTCAATGTCATCTATTAGACTTGTTTAGTGATAAAGTTACAGTCAAAATTGGATCCAAACAAATGCTCTATCTCGCTCACTCTCGAAGATTTATATCCATAAGAAACCAGGTCCAAATTTCCGAATGCAAATTCATGCTATTGAACAACCAGCTTTCTTAAATTTTACTGCACCATTAGATTCCTCGTATCTTAAACTATCTTTTCAATCTGACATAACATGAAAGATCACAAGTGAATTTACGGTAAGAATTACATCGAAAGATATCCTATGTTTTGTTCTTGTCTTACTCACTGTCTCTAATGGGCGTATTACCGTCAGCACACTCATCCTAACCTCTCTTCGTATCGAAGTTTGCTCGGGATATAACACGCCGTGTGAAGGTGCCGATGAGTGATATCCTAGAATTTTGCACCGATAAGAAATTGTGAGTGAGAAAAGGACAACACTTTGTACTTTCTTCGATATAACTGTCAAACTGTGATTGTAAAATAGTGCTTGATGTATCAAAAATGTTGTTGAAACGTGTTTACACTTTAATGTACCAGGAATCCAATGGCGCAATAAAATCTGAGCGAACTTATTGTTCACGAGCACGAATTTGCATTTGAAAATTTGGATCCTGTTTCTTTGGACAGGACAAGCGGATAATTTGGACCACAATGCCTTCTTGGAGTGTTTATTGGTAGTTTTGGGATGGGGTGATTCTTGGCGAATTTTTTCCAGAGTTCAATTGGATTGGTCGCGCCACAAGTCGCTTTAGACAAAAGTCGAGTTCTTGGTATTTTCAATTGAAAACAAAGCAAAAATGCAAAAATTCAAGAACGTCAGCACCTTTATAATTTTTAGTGGCTTTTTTTTTTAGCCTAAAACGAGAATCATTGTCTGAGAATTAAAGCCGTAATGTATGAAATTCATTTCGGCATGATGAGCTCATTAGTTAGTGACTGCGAATGATGATATGTCTTTTTGCCTCATTCGTATACTCATTGAGGCTTGTGTCAATTGTTGTATTTCATTTTGAATTTTGTATTGAAGGAAATTGGACGTTTTTTGATAATTTTGAGTTTTTTCAAAGAACAAAGTGTTGTTTTTGAAAAAGAGATTTCATCAGGTACAAAGGAACCAACTGCAGAAAAAGAGACATGTTAGGGTCACAATCCATCGAGATGGATATCTAACTTACATAAATTATTTGAGACCCGCAAATGATCAAAAAAAGGGTTTTATCGTTGTATGTCATGACTGATGGGTAGGTTATGACTGAGTTGGTTACCTCAACTTTGAGCATAAAAAAAACTTATTTTTTCCATAACCTTTATCACCACGTTGACTGCACAGTTTACAATGAAAATGAGTGGTTCCACCGAGACAACCAAATTCGAATATTGCGATGTTTACATTACATTTAACTGTTCGTTCCTAAAAGTGCCACCTAGACTATAGATATTACCGATGTAGAGAGTCTCTGGAGAGGATCCGGGGTCTATGGAAATTATGTCTCTACTAGAGACATATTTTCCAGATCCCCATTGACCTAGGTACGGTGATTGGAGTGCATATTAGTATACTTATATATTTAAGTAGGCAACCTTTGCGGCATAACTGTCCGCTAAAAGCATCAAGCATCAGTGTTATTTTTAACGAAATTTTAATGTATTTCAATTATTTTTCTCATGAATATCGTTTAAATTGTGTTCCTTAACGGCATTAAGGAGTAAGGACGGTGAACTCGAAAATAATATCATTTTCTACTTGACTCTTCCCAATTTTACGCATAGATATTCTACTTTGTTGCATTTATTGCGATGAAGTTAAAATTATGCAAAAAGTAAACAAGCTATCTCAATCAGAACTAAGGCCCAATTGGAACTTGCCAGGTCAATTTACGTCAAAACAGGTGCTCATCAATCTAATATCAATCTAATAATCAACAGAAAATAACCCATTTTTGTATCGAGGGAGCTCATTGGGAGCTCATTTTGTTTGGTGCTCATTGGGGGCGGACATCTATGTCGTTAAAGCTTAAAAAATTCATTTTCTTTAGCCGTAAGATATCGTTTGAAGTCGATGTCAATAGGGCTCTTGCAAACTTTTTCCATAGAAGATCAAAGAGTTGATTTTTGCTTATAAACCTGTAAAAATGACGATGAGTACACGAAAGAATCGCGGAATTCACTCTTAGAATCGGGCTTAGTGGCGGAAAGACGCAGGTATCATGGGAGATTCCTATCTAAATTGAGACGTACCTCTGTATTTCCGTAGAGAAAGTGAATCTCCCATGATACCTACGTCTCTCCGCCATTACAAATCTTATGCCTTTATAGCAGTTAAGTGAGCTTATTACTAAATTTTAGACTTCCTTAGTGTAATTTTCGTGATTTTTTCTGGTTTTTACATCATTTATTGGACTATTAATTTGCTCACAGCAAAATTTTGCAAAAGCCCCCATTGACATGAACATGGCGACAGGACCGGTTTCAAAATCAACAAGAGGCCGTGCTTCATACACCACCGTAGCGCTTGTTGCAAAAAGTTTTCAGAAGATCCATTTCCATACCGCTTTATCTCAGCCTGTGGGGGGGGGGGGGAGGGGGTTCCTTTCGGCTAGCAGCCGGTCTCGGTAGCTCCGATGCATCTTTAGGGACTTTAGGTATGCAAGGTATGCGTCTCTCGGTCGCAATCAAGCGGTTGCACAGGGCACATACTGCCTCCCGCGGGTCTCTCTTGTTGCATCTCGTCGCGTCACATAAATTGCGAGGGGGAGAGAGGGGTAGAGAGGGGAGGGGGAGGAGGGGGGAGGATCTCTCATAACTCGCATAGTTATGTGCAGGTCCGGATCATTCCGGCGCACATCGGATCAAAATGAGTATATTTCCGGACATGGAAAATCCATGTTGTTTTTCTGCTCGAAAAACAGTTTTAGCGTTGATATTTTCTGACGTTTAGAACCAAGTAAACTGTTTCAATTTAAGGCGATTCTTCACCTGTTTGAAAAAGATTCTGGTTCAATAGATAGCACCAATAGTCTTATTTTTAAAAGCTGACTATTAAAACTGATAGTCAGTGGCGAAGTGTGCTATTTGGCAACATGGCATTTTGTCCATTTGAATCCATAGAAAAGGTCGAACCCTTGGTCATCGGCGATTCCTTGGTAATTCGATATTTTTCACGGGTTTTAATGAGCCAACTGCAACGGTGCCAGATTGCACGCTTTGCCGCTGCTGATAGTTTTTTTTTCTGAAAACATTCATCGAAAGGGGCGTCCCGCATCCTCACAGGAAACTGCGTAATTTTTTACTCACGTTTTATTTTTGAATAGTAAAATCTTATGTAAAATCCAGCGAGAATTACGATGAGCCCATTAAAAAATTACGAAATTCATTCACAGACTCACAAAATGACTTTGAAGTTTCAGATGTACTCTAATGGAGCTATGCATGGGAGATTCCTTTCTAATTTGAAGATTTCTTCAGTTTGTTTCCGTAAAATGCAGGTATCATGAGAGACTCTTGCCTAATTTGTCTGTATTTCGACTGTATAGGAACACACAGAGGACAATTTTAAATTAGATGGGAATCTCCCATGACACCTGCGTAGCTCCGCCATTGCGCCTTATACTGAAAAAAATGCTGCACTTAACTCTTATTTAGTTAAAAGTATGGACACCACTTATAAACTGTTAGTTGGACTGTTTAAAATAGTTAAATTACCTCCGTGCCGTGTTATTTTAACTGATTTAAACAGTTCAACTAACAGTTTTTAAGTGGTGCCTGTACTTTTAACTAAACAAGAGTTAAATTCAGATTTTTTTTTTTTTTTTTTTTTTTTTTTTCAGTGTAAACTTTAAAGTCATTTTGTGAGTCTGTGGGTGAATTTCATAATTTTAAATTTTAAAACACAAAGAAGAAAGTCTCTAGTTAGATAGGAATCTTTATCTCATTCAGTGGCGGCTCGTGCAATCTGGCAACCGTGCACTTTTGCCATTTAAACGTATGCAAAAGTATCGATACTAGGTGAGGCGCTACGCCTCACCAAGTAATCGATTATTTTACACAGTTTTAAATGGAGGAAATCCATTGTTGCCACATTGCACGAGCCGCCGCTGATCTCATTGTATAATTACTCCGTTATTTTTCAAGTCATTTTGTGAGTATGTGGGTGATGAATTCGACAATTTTTTAATGTGCTCATCGTAGTTTTGGCTGGATTTTATTCTAGAATTAACTATTCAATCGCTTCGTAGCAAAAGTTAGCAAGAGTCATATTTTGAACGGGAAATTTGAATCCGTTTAATCCACTGTGCGGCCTGGCGTCCGTCGACCGTCGGGACCGGCGCGGCGTGTTATTAATCTGACCCTAAAAAATGCACACGTGCGCGTCGCAAGGTTGCCAAATCGTGCTCGGAAATCCTCCGATTTATCATCGAGCGAAATGGGAGGAGTCAAGGGGATTCCCCGCAATTCGGCAACCCTGCAAGGGCACGATTCTATGCCAAAGCTCATCGCTCTCTCTCTCTCTCTCTCTCTCTCTCTCTCTCTCTCTCTCTCTCTCCCTCTCTCTCTCTCTCTCTCTCTCTCCCTCTCTCTCTCTCTCTCTCTCTCTCTCTCTCTCCCTCTCCCCCCTCAATGCCCTCTTTCTCACTGATTTTTGGCAATTTTTTTTGTCGGTCTCAGACCATCATAGTGCAGTGGCTGCGGTTCATCAAAAGTGCGTGTGACAGAGGTTAAGAAAGTCATTTCTTTTTGAGCAGCATAGGAGACGAATGTGCAAAAGGGTGTTCAAAAAGTACCGACATTGATGCTATACATTAGCCATACAAAAATTAGCTATAGTGATCTGATCTATAGTTGCGTTTAAAAGATCAACTCATTTCCTATTGACTGAGCCCAACAAAAGCACATTTGGTCAAATATTAACTAAGTTGTAACAGTTTGAAAAAGAAGAAACAGTTGACCACTTATACAGTTGTTTTTTGCATTTATTTTCACGAGGCAAAAAAGGAAGCAATAAACTGTCCGAGGCTTTTCTTCGCAGAACACGATTTGGTGACCCCGGAAATACTACCTATGAACATTGGTATGGCCGCGTGTAACTGATAGTGTCTCCTGATGTCACCGACGCGACGCGACGTCTCATCGCAACAGTTGTGCAGTTTTCGGCGGTATAGGTTACGAAATTCACAAGAGGTTTTTATTGATTTTGTCTTCCTTTTATACCGCGAAATGTTACTATCAAAATGAAAAAAGACAAAAAGAAAACTGTGAGATCCCTCCACTTTGATTCTAAAAATTTCGAATAAGAATTCACGGAGAAAAATGTATTAATAAAAAAAAAAAAAAAAAAAAAAAAAAAAAAAAAAAAAAAAATTAAATTTAAAAAAAAATTAAATTTTTAAATTTAATTTAATTTAATTTAATTTAATTTTTTTTTTAATTTAAATTTTTATTTAAATTTTTTAAAATTTATTTAGGGGCTACCAGAATTACTTCTACGTGATAGTTAAATGTAAATTCTGGCATCTGTGAAGATATTGCTGGTTTCAACGAAAAATTTATTTTGAATATTACCAGGAATCTATTTAAGGATACGCGAATGAACATTTAACTATTACGTGGAAGCAATTCTGGTAGCCCCATAAATATAAATTTTTCTCCGTGTTCAACGAAAATCGCAATTCAACCAAAATCACTAAAAAACTGCGTTAAGTGCGCGCTTTCATATAAATTTCGTGACCTACCTCCGAAAACTGCCCACCTGTTGTGGTCAGATCTTGTTGTATTCAGATAATGAGTATTATCAGTCTCATTTATATAGTTATACGACCAAAGTAATGTTTATAAGTAGTATTTTCGGTCTTGCCAAGTTGTATACTCTGAGTCAAAAAGCATCAAATAAGTCAAAGCTTTGGTTTTCGCTGCGAGAGGATATATGTGTGTATGCTAAAAATCCCACAGTGCAAAACATCCATTCATATAGGCTCACAAGGATTATTTAAAATAATGGCTTACAATCAGACAAACAGGAGCCAAATTGCACTCACGGAAAAAAAGACTGGTAGAATTGACCATCTGTATAGCTGATTTTGGTGTCTGCTATCAAGTATGGTAAATTTTACCATCATATGGTAAATGCAACGTACCTTGTGGTGAAATGTACCAAGAGGTTATCTTTATTAGTATGGTTAGTATGGTAATATTTATCAAACTTGATAGCAGACTCCAAAATCAGCTATGCAGATGGTAAATTCTACCAATCTTTTTTTTTGCGAGTGATAGACCCTCTTTTTTACCCTTTTCCAACGGATACATTTAAACGAGTGTAGACCGATAAAGAAAGACAAATTCAGCCGAATCTACTTCTGTTTGTAACGGAAGTAATTTGCCTCGTCCCTATACATACCTGAGAATAAAAAGTACAAAATAAATGTGACTCAAATGAGCATGGGTGGATACAGCAATTTGTCTTGCTCTCTCTCCGGCTATTTGGACGCATGTGTTAGACAAGGATAGCAGAGGGGGTCATCACGTGACTCCATCCCCTATCTCCTTCTTTTTCTAACACACAGATTAAAATGGGAGGAGAGAGAGGCAGACAAATACACGTATTTGCGCATGCGAATCAGAATGACCATTTTGACGCGATTCAGCAGCAAAAGTGTTATGGTCACCGTTGAGATGACTCATTCATTTTCGTTGACGAGAATTTGAGGAAGAAAAAGAAGAAAACAAAGTTTCTTTGCGTCGACGTCTGTCTCGCGTTTACGCGCTCTCTTATTCGGAGCGCGCGCGTTGCTAAGCGTCGTCGCATCATTCTGCAGTTCTGTTGCCAAATGGGAACGAAAGTAAAATTGGAATTTGAAATGAGGCATAACCCGACAACGAACTTTAACAATCGTGAGGATTTGTGGGACGTGATTTTGAAACAAGGCAGTCATGATAGAAATTTCTTATGGACATTTTCCACGGGCTCAGTTTGTTTGTCTTTTTTTTTTGTTTTTTTTTTTTTTTTTTTTTTTTTTTTTTTTTTTACCTCGAAAAGAAATATGACGAATCTATTTGAAATTGGTTCTAAACAAAAGTGTAAGTGTTTCAGAGCGGTTGTCTGGACACAGAAATCTTTATAACTGTTTATTTTGGAAGGATTTGCACGATTATAGCGTTTGGTCAAACGCAAAACGGAAAGTCCCAACAGCACGAAGAAGAGACCACACACTATAATTATAAGAATCAATTCGTTTGGACCGTTTTGTTCTAACATGATAACTTGGATCCATGACATAAACAAGCCAAATTTTCTCAACTGGATATTTGTTTGGGATTTTTGTGTCCAGATATAGCCACCGTAAAACACTTGCACTTTCGTTTAAAACAAATTTCCATTAGGATTAATTACAAATTTTGATTTAAGGTTAAAAAATATTAGGCATACAAACCAGAATCAGATCGCCCTTGTAGCCTCACTTTGGGATAGGACTTACATGTATAACGTTTATCAGACTCTCTACTATTGCTTTACCTCGTTGTAACCCGCGAACATTGAAGCTGTTACTAGAGTCATGCCGAACTGAGTGGCAGTCTTACAGGGGCGGCAAAAAAAAAAAAAAATAAATAAAAAATAGTCAAATGTTTATATCCAAGGCTAGAATAGAATAACCTTGGCCCCACGGAAAAAAAGATTAGTGAAAATAACCATACGGATACCTGATTTTGGAACCTGCTAGATGTTATGGTAAACTTGACCAGAAGTATGATACATTTACCGATACTTTGAGTAAATTCGACATGCAATCAGGTAACATCACCTAGTACCTAGTCAAAACATAGTATACTTCTGGTTAGCATTACCATAACATCTAGCAGGTGCCAAAATCAGGTATCCGTATGGTTATTTTTACCGTAGTTTTCTTTCCGTGCCTCTTTGGTCTGATTTTCGTTATCTTTGGGGTTGTAGCGATCGATATGTCGCTCGCATAGTACTCATTTTTTTGACGTGCGGCACCTTGGCGAAGCGTGCAACCAGGCAACGTTGCACTTGGTTCATTGAAACCCACGAAAAATATCGAACTATCTAGAGATCGGCTATGACCATCGACTTCGACCTTTTCAATAGGTTCAAATGGGCAAAATGCTAGGTTCTCGGGTTGCACGCTTCGCTACGCCGCGCCGGTTCCTTAAAATTTAAAGACGTATATTAACGATGCAATGAACCATTTTCGGGGTCAAAAAAGAAGGTTTTCAGCCCTCTCGGACTTACTAATGGTCCGATTTTGGGTTTCCTTGTGGGGAATGGAGGCATCGAATTCAGCACCATCTTTCTGCCTTTTGGCACACAGACAATGTAGATCCTCTTTTGAAAAAATAGTCTATTTTGTTAGAAGTTGGCTTATTATTGGTTTTTTGTTAATGATTCAGATTTTTGGGAAACCCGTTTGTCGGATTTCAGTTCTTTGGCTGCAGGAATCGGCGTCTCTAATTCAGCAGTAATTTTGAGACCTCCAGCACAATTTTACCTTTGAAATCCGTACAGTGTTTTCAAATTTCGTTAAGCTAGGCGTGAAGCCGGCTGACCATTCAGTTTTTTGGACGTAACTCTTTAATGGTTTGACCATCTGGATTTGGGTTTAGGGAAAAAATAGGCACCAATTTGACACACAATTTTAACCGTGATTTTGCAATTTGCAATTTTGCTCAGTGGTCAGCCGCCTTTACGGACCTTTGACCCTCGACTTTTTATTCAAGTGTGTCATCAGCGTCATCAATGGATGTCATCCAAGGTTATCGAGTGAGAAGGGAAAACAGGATTTCGTTGGTATTTTTCTGGTAATATACTTCCAAGCCGGGTTTAAAGGAGGTCTTCAACTCTCTCATCCATTCCGAAGAAGATAGCTTAAACTCATTGGTGAATACAGGAATTTGCCTGTCTCTCTCCTTGCCCATTTGAACGTGTGCGCTAGAAGAGGACAGAGATAGGGGCTAAAGTCACGTGATGGACCCTCTGCTATCCTTTTCCAATATACGCTTTCAAATAGGAAGAGAGAAAAACCGACAAACGAATTCCTGTATCCACCCGTGCCTTAACCCATAGTGAAAGTATTAATGTCTTTGAAAGACGCGATAGCTCCGTCAATATAAACTGTAGAAGGTATATTTCGGTGAAAATTGTTCATAGTATGATTACCGCTGGTTGTTCAAAATGAAACATACTTTAAATAATTAGTTCTTAGGTTGACAATAAATAAATTAATGCGTTTAAACAAAATTCCAAGATGGCCGTCAAATGAGTTGTTCAGGATGGATGAGTCACATCTAATCGCAACTTTCTATGCCGAGAAAAGTTATTAGTAGAGAGATGTGCATTCTGCAATTATATGAGACTCCTCTATCGTGCGACCCGCACATTTGACCGTCTTTTTCGATTCCTCTTACAATATCTTTTCATGGGTTTAAAGAGTGGGTTTCGATAATTTTTCACTCTCTCAATGTTATTTTCCCGTAGAATCGACCCTCCTCAATGCTCTAATAAAAGTTTGTCACAGACCCATTGTTAAACTTTTGGTGACGCCGCGCCGCGGCCGTGTCAATGAATTTGAGGAATCCACAAAACGCTAAAAAAAAAAAAAAAAAAAAAAAAAAAAAAAAAAAAAAAAATCATTTGACTGTGGTTGTGGTTTATATTGTCACGTAATGCGGTGGTCAATTTATTCAGAATTACTACAATTACTTCCTACTAAAGCAAGACTTATTTTGAGTAATGGGTGCTTACAATTAGCGGCGCCTGCTTCCGATTTGCATCCAAAGGCATTGGTGAGTGGTTGGTTAGCGCAAAGTTTCGATTCGTTGTTAATCAACTACTCACCGATGGATTTCGATGCAATTTGGAAGCAATAAGCGCCACTACTTGTCGGATCCCAATACTCAAATTGCCTCTGCTCTACACATATATCTTCACTACGCATGATTTGTACCCAGGCGGCCAGGAAGCGCAATCGTGTGACTCAATGCTCAACTCTTGAGACTCTGAAGTTTGACAACAGAGGGCGGACGACGCGGCTGCGGCGTGAGAAACTGTGCCAGATTCGATAACCTCACGACCGCGTAACGGGCGACAACACTTCTTACTGACTACGACCAAAAATTTCCCCTTCAAATATAATGCATCTGCAATCTGCGGGACACCACTTATCGACTACTTTCGCCAGATCACACGAATGGTGGTAATACAAGGGGTGTCCCAAAAGTACTGCACACTTTTGTCTGGAGAGCGAACAAAAGCAGTTATCAAAAAACGGTTTGTGAGGGGCGATTGACCTAGTAATTACCTACAAATCAAGACCAAATTCAGCTCTGCAAGTTAAATATCTACTTAGTTACAGCGTTGTGGAAATGACTTGTCGAGCTGACCCCTCCAGGATTTTTAGCATGTTTTTCAAGAAAGATAAAAGAGAGTTAAGAAATCAAGTGGTTTTATTTGTTTAAAAAATCTTGCAGAATATTACCAAGACTAACAAAAATTTGATGCTTGTATTTTGCCACCCTTTGACACTATGTTAGGCTGCCAATTTGTTCTCTTTTCTTCTTCCCTTCTCCCCTTTATTCTCTTGAGAACTTATATGATTTTTTAGTTCTCTTTTTTTTTTTCTTAAAAAAATATGCTAAAAATTCTGGAGGGGTCAGCTCGACAAGTAATTTTCAAAATGCTGTAACTCAGTGAATACTTAACTTACAGAGCTGAATTTGGTCTTGATTTGTAGATAATTACTAGGACAATCACTTTTAATCAGCCGTTTTTCTGATAACTGCTTTAGTTTGCCCCCTTCCCCCAAAAAAAAGTGTACAGTACTTTTGGGACATCCCTTGTAAGAAAATATGGCCGCATGCATGAAAAAGTGAACGAGGAAACCGGCGAATATTAAATATATGTTTGTTAAAAAATGTTCTAATCAACAGTGATTTGATTAAATTAAACTGATTGTGAGTGATACTTGTCCATCATTGATAGCCACTTTAATATACGCCTGTATAATGTTTATTTAAAACTTTCCGGAAAGATTTGCTCCACCAATATTTGTCTAATTCAGGTCATAGATCTGTTTAAATTATTTTCTTTGATTCGTTGCTGAAGATAGTAACGCCATTTTAAGACTACATTTGGTGAAAATAGAAACCCACCATCGCCGATATACTGGTTGATGCAATCAGTTTTTGTGAAAGCAATACATATCGGTTAAAAGGTACCGCTTGATTGGCACCTAACGCAAAACTTACCGCTTGTATTTGTTACCTTTGAGTTTAATCTACGAGCTATAACATTAGGGAGGATTTATATGAGACGTTATTTTGAAACACCAAAGAGACAGGTATGATGGAAATCCCTTATGGACATTTCACACGGGCTCGGTTTGTTTGTCCCTTTTGTTTAACCTTAAAGACGGCGAAACAAAGTTGTTATCAATCCCTTTGAAATCGCTTTTAAAAGAAATTGCAAGTGTTTTAGAGTGGATATCTGGACACAGAAATTAGTGAAGCTGTTTCTTTTGGAAGGATTTGCACGACACAAAAACTGACTCGTGGCAGAAAGCAGCAAAATTTTTTCACCTGATGGATAGTTGCATTTCAATTCTGTGTCCAGGTAGCCCATCTGAAACATTTGCACTTTCATTTAAAACCAATCTCCACTGAATCAACTACAAGTTTTGATTAAAGTTTTATAAAGAAAGGAAGTAATCAAACCAGAATCAGATCGACTATGCTATCACTTTTTACGATAGGGCTTGTAACATAGCGTATCCTTTCTACATTGATAAAGCTCGTTGAATTTAACTCACGTTGTCCAAAATGAAGCGTTGAGCCGCAAGCTTATACGCACTAAGATATCGAAGTATCAAACAGTGAGTGTTGGTTTCAAATGGCACCTTCCGAACAAAAAGTAGACTCTAAAATGTGTTTGATGAATGTGCATACAGTCTTAAACATAACATCTTATGGCGCCTTCAATTGATGGCATAGGCCAAAACGAGTACCGGAGCGTAGGAATATTTATCTACTTGCTTGATTGAAGTACTGAATAAAGATACTATGTGTACTTAACTCATTGTCAGCCTCGGAGGTTATTTTATTTGAGGTCTTTGCCGTTTACTACCCTCAACTCTCAGCTTCTGAGCAAATGCCTGTGAAAGGAACATCCACTTCATCCTCACAGTATTCCAAGGTACGGTAGCCTTTGAGGATCAATGTTACTCAATGACGGTTCGCTGAACAGTCGATTATCTGAGCTGCTGTTCAGTGAATATTTACAATGACTTTTTTAAAATTATCAAAATATCCGCAATTGTTTATTAAGTCAGTAAATGAGACTCCACCGATTGAGAAAAGATCACAGAGTATTTTTGTGCATAGTCATACCCCGACCTGAACTGAACTGAATTGCACGGAAAAAAAACTACGGTGAAAATAACCATACGGATACCTGATTTTGGCACCTGCTAGATGTTATGGTAATGTTAACCAGAAGTATACTATGTGTTGACTATACTAGGTGATGTTACCTGATTGCATGTCGAATTTACTCAAGGTATTGGTAAATGTACCATACTTCTGGTCAAGTTTACCATAACATCTAGCAGGTGCCAAAATCAGGTATCCGTATGGTTATTTTCACTAATCTTTTTTTTCCGTGTGAGTAGTCCTTTGATCAACCGGTGGAATCATCGGTGTATCGGTGATTTGAAAAATTCCATTAAAGCAGCAACTCTGGTAGGCATCTAGAATTGAATTTTATCACCCCATGATTTTACCTGCATTTAATGTATTTGTTCAATTCACCGATTTTTGACACCGCCGGCTGACAAAAATACTACTTCAGTTCGGTTTAGTGTATGGCTGTAATCTGTAAAGCGCGAAAATATTCTGGTCTGCAATCTTTTCTCATCCGGTCGCAGTAGAGTCTCGGTCACTTACTTTAAAAAAAATTCCGGACGGTTTAATAATTTAACAGTGATATTTCACCGATTGAAGAACATATTACAGATGCGAGAATTTACGTTTACATTGGCGTCATGAACTTAACTGAACTATGTATACCTATAACCATATGATATGGAATCATGCAATCATATCAACTATTATCGAAATAGGAGCTCTGTGTTTTCTCTTACTTGAATCTATATGCAAGTGAATCGATTATTTGGAGGTTAAAAGTTGAACCCCATTACAACCGATTCACTTCTATTGGTTTAATAGGAGAGTTGTCGTTTCAAGAGCTGATAATCAGAAGCCGAATAAACATGTAACTCTGCTCTAACTGATAAAAGAGGCTTGTCTCCAGGGCTGCCGTTTTGCGTATAATCAATGCTATTTTTCTATTCACCGATGATTCCACCGGTTCAGAAAAGATTATACAGTTCAGTTTAGTGTATGACTGTAATGCATGAAAATACTCGCATCTGTAATCTTTCCTCAATCGGTGGAAACGCCGTTGATTAATTAAAATATCCGCAAGTTTTTAAAAGTCATCGACGACTCCACCGGTTGAGAAAAGATTACAGATGCGAGTGTTTTTTAGTTAATTACAGTTATACACTGAACTGAACTCTGTAATCTTTTCTCAACCGGTGGAATCATCGGTGATTAGAAAAATAGCATTGATTATACGCAAAACGGCAGCCCAGCTTGTCTCTTTCTCTCACGATTTAGCATGATGAAAGACAATCTTACAATTCATTGACGCGGCAGATTTGTCATGAACGAAGGAACAGTTTGTTTGTCAATAATTGAACCGTCTCATGCGAAAACGTCCGATGGCCAAAATATTTTTTATTGAGAAGACAAATTTAAAAAAATAAAAAGAAATAGCATTTTAAAAAATAAAAAGATTAATGAAAACTGGCAAGACAAGGAGAATAGGAGAAAGAAGCCGCGGAAAAAGTCTGATCAGTACTTACACAGGTGGAGCATCTTTTTAAGAGTGGTGTAATTTCACGAAAGCAAATGTAAACAAGTTGGAACTTGCAACACTGGAACAGTGTTAGCAAAGAGAGCATGAGTGTCGGCCGTAAATCATTGTAAGTGTGGAGTTCCATATTGATAGTACAAAACTGCGACAAATTCAATCGCAACGCTGCATTTGTGTTTGTATAACAGTGATCGCTGTAAAAATAACTTGATAGGTCAAAGTGGGAATGAAAATTTACTTATAGCGTGTTGAAACAGTTGTTCACGAGGCGAGGTGAATACTGTGGTTTTGAAAATCGATTTCGATAGTGATAGTTCCTTTAAAATCGGATGACGCAATACCAATCCTAGCAAGCCGCAAAGTCTAGTTTAGTTATTTGGGACTTTTTTAGATTTCTCTCGCCTGAACCAAAGTCATCAGGAAGGAAATTCTTAATACCAATCCTAGCAAGCCGGAAAGTCTAGTCTAGTTATTTGGGACTTCTATAGAATTTTCCTCGCTTGAACCAAAGTCATCACGATGGAAATTCTTCGTCTTTATGGTTTCAGCTCTTTTTGTCTCAGATTAAAAAATGAATGTTAATATTGATCAAATGTCATCCGACACTCATCAAGGCCCTTAAGGAACGTAATATGAACTTGAAAAAAGCTCATTCGATTTTTAAGGGAGCTTAAACGGTCCATGAGAGACGAAATTCGCGGATACAGAGTATCCACAGCTTTTTTCAATGTTCGATCTGACAAGACCGTGCGCCTTTGAAAAATCGATATCTCGATAGTGAATCGATGTATTGCAATTCGGTTTGCACCGATCGAAAGCGCTTGCTTGTGACTGACAACCTCGAAAAATTTCAGATCCATCCGAGTTTATTTAATGACCTTACAGGACCTCTCGCGGCCGCAGTTAGACATTTCTTGTCAGAGTTACGCTGAAACGGGGAGTATTTCCCCCCCTAAGATGATTTTTTTTGGCTCGAAACTGCATTGGGCCCTCTCGGGACATCATTGGGACCCGAAAAAAAGCGGAACCGATATAATACGGCACACGACTGGTTCGTGAGAGACGAAATTCGCCTTTTTCCAGCCTCCAGCGCCCCTCTAAGGTCGATCTGACAAGACCGCGCGCCTTTGAAAAATCGATATCTCGAGAACGAATCGATGGATTGCGCACTGCGGTTTGGATTGGGCGGTAGCTTCAGCTTTTAGATAATTCTTGAAAAAATTCAGATCCATCCAAGTTTTAAACGGATCTTATGGGACCTCCCGCGGCCGCAGTGAGACATTGTACGTGAGACTTACGCTGGAGTTGGGGCCACGCCCCCCCCCCCGATATAGACTTTATCGGTCCGACATTTGTCGGGGCCCCTTAATGAACTTCATGTGAACTCAAAAAACTCACATATGACTTCTCACGGCGCATACTAGGTCCATGAGAGTCGAAATTCGCGGATTTTAGAGAATCTTAGATTTCTGACCCTATACCGCGCGCCTTTGAAAAATCGATATCTCGAGAGTAAATCGATGTATCGCAATCCGGTTTGGACCGATCAAAAGAGTAAGCTTACCGGTACTCGCCTTTAAAAATTTTTGGATCCATCTGATTTCATTTTGAGACCTTACTTGAGTTACTTGGACCCCAGTTGGAATTATTTTTTCGGAGTTACGCTGGCAAGGGGGTCGCTCCCTCTCTTGGAAAACTGTGGAGGGGGCCCTTTGCTGGGGCATACATTCTATTTTTCACTTTTTTTTTTTTTTTTTTTTTTTTTTAATTTTATATTTGTGTCTAATCTAAGTTGGGGGAGGAGGAGGAGAGTACCTGCAAGTCAACCGGCAATTTACTTCTGATAGTGGCTGCGGGTCGAGGGTGCGGATTGCGGACTTTTAACTTGTTGTGGGGTTTACAGGGTGGCCGTGTCTAAACTTATGAGAAAAGAAGGCAACCACAGACCGGAAGAACGTTCAATTTCTGGTTCAGAGACCATGGACAAAGACATGGGCACCCGCAAAACAATTGCCCGGAGGGGCAACTTTTTGAATGTCAATGGAAGGTCTAGGGGACACCACCTAGAGACGGGCAAGTCTAGAGAACCCCCCCCCCCCCCACTTCCGCCCAAAATAGAAAATAAATCAATTATCCTTCCAAATGGTAGAAATTGTAAGTGATTGTAGCATGTAGTTGTATCAAAAGTAATTCTATTTTTGATGTGTTTGATATTATGAATAAAGTAACAGCATCAGATGATAGAAATAGTAAAAAGCTAAGTACAACTATTCCTTCTTTATTTTCATTGTCCTGATGAATTCTTAGAGTTAACCTATTTAAATTAACAAAACCAAAACTCTTGCCTATACATTCTCTAATCATGTAATTATCGACCAGAGGATTCTGAATTTTCAAGGAAGTTCGCAAAATTCTCGTTGCCAACGGTAGTTGCCAATGTAGACACGTTCATACTAGTAGATTTTAAAACTTCTTTCGGCGAGGGAGATGACGGGTGGGAAGTATGATGTCGTCTGAATCAGGAGGGGGTGGGGAAAAATCAGGGGGAGGTCTAGATCTGGGGGGAGAGGAATCCTGAAACTGGGGGGCGAGCTGTATAGTGGCAAGGGGTGGTTGGGCACCACTGCTTGGGGGGCTACTTCCCGCCCTGCCCCCCCTAAATTACGCCCCCTATTAAAATTGTAAAGTAAACTAAGAATAAAGTTTGTTAACTCTTACTCCTTTCGTTATTATTTGATCTTCGAATGTTCCGATTCTTTTTTATTGTAAAGTTTTGATTTTTCTGAATTAGGGGGGGGGCGCCGCGCCGCCCCTCGGGGAGCGCCCATTGACAGATAAGGGAGAAAGGTAAGTGTGGGAAAGCGCACGGGAATCCGGCGTAGTGTGCCGCAAAAATTACTACCAATGGCGGATCCAGAAAATTCTTTTAGGGGGGGGGGGGGGTTCACGCCTATGAATTTTCAAATTTGCAGAGAGGAATTTATGGGATTTTTTCTGTTGAAAAAAGGCAAAGGCTACCGTGAGTTGGGGGGGGCGTGCCTTTCCCGAATCCGCCGCTGATTACCATGTAACACTGGGCCACGATGACCGATGTCGCATAAAACCAGGTAGAAGACCCGTGGCGGGCGTGGCATCCGTGATGGCTGTGAAATTGGGATGAAGTAGATGGACACACATCATTCATGCAATCTGCACAACGCGGCAAGCAACTGTTGTAGGCATAGGTGCAGTAGTTCGTGGGGAGGGCAAAGGGGACGGGAGGTCGTCGCAAAACCATGGACGAAGATATAACTAAGGACTGCCGACTGTTGTTAGTCCTGTTTTGCTCTCGACCCCAGCGCTCCAAGCAGCGGTCAGCTGAACTACTCTTTCAAGTGAGCGATCCTGGCGATGTGTCCATGCTCACATGCTGTGCTACTGCTAAAACCGTTGTTGGAGTTGGTCTGTTATGGCATGGCTGTCAACTGCTGTCGGCGACCCAAGAGGATCAGATAACTCAGTATCTCAATGGAAGATCGAAAGCAAGGGAAATTCAGAATCAACTTTGGACAAGGTAACAGAAACCATCAGCAAATTAAAAGAGTCGCCTGATCTCTACTAATAAAACAAATGTCTATGTACTCTTTCTTGTTTGATTCCGTTTTGAGGTTAACTGTGATGTATAGTATTTCAGTCCTTGATTAATCATTTTCGACAATTCAGGAATCTTTCAAGAAATACTCCAGACGTTTGCTTTTTAGCGGATTTTGCTTCCTTTTAATTCGCTGATCATTTGTTCCCTTCGTTCAATCGTGATTCAAATTACCTACACGGTATACATTTGCGGGAAGGCATGGGAGAAAGGGAGCCGGAGCGGCCACCGCTGCAGCGGTTCGCTTTTAGTTGACCCTTATTGCTGCTTGGAGCGCTGCGGTCGCGCTCGAAAACCCGCTAACAGGTTTTAACACGGGCGGAGATAGGGAGTCGGCAGTCCTTAGTTATATCTTCGTCCATGGCTCGGAATGGTCTTAAAATTTTCCTTAGGATTTGATCTAGAACGCAACGTTCTTACATTTTCGAAAAGTTAACTCTAGCTCTCGCAATTAACGATTAAAGGCGGAAAAAGCATGGTTTCTGGACCGCGGAACAGTGACGTTATCTAGCGGATGAGAATCTTACTACAGGTCGCTGAGGATTCACCTTAAAACGCAACGCCGATCGCGTTCCCCCAAAAGAACTCTTTTAGCGGACCGAAACATCAACAATAACAGGATTGGAAATTTGAAATCATCTAAATGCATTTTAAATCGCAGAATACACGAAACATGGACACAATCCTCTGATATAAAACCCCAATATCTCATACAGAAGATTTCGTTGAAGTCTGATCCAAATTAGTAACGTAATTACATTCCCAAAAATGCTTAACCTCAATCTTGGCCAAAAACTCCCGCCACAAAGAAAAAAGGACAAATTGGGAGGACACCGGATTGGCGGAATCACATGGGTCAATCGGTCCTCGAGGACCCGTTCTCGATACTGAAACCAAGCGATCCCCCGAGCGGACCCCCGAACCATGCCGTTCCTATAAGAAAAGCATTATTGACCTTGTAGAAACGATTTCAATAGAGCATGACACTCATGCTCTAAAAAATGAACAACGGACGTTTTCGCATGAGAGCCTGTTCAATTATTTTCGGTTTTAAAACCCCTTCAAAACGGGGAGCAGGCAATTTCACTACAGTTTGTGGGACACAGTTATTTTTTAAAGCAAAAATTCTATCAAACCAATGCTTGTGGCTGAGAGACTCTCATTTTTTCAAAATTCAAAATTTCGGTTCGATTTAAGCGATCACGGTCGGTTTATTTTCTCGCATGTGATTCGACTATATTGCAAAAAAAAAAAAAAAAAAAAAAAAAAAAAAAAAAAAAAAAAAAAAACAACTTTTTTACACGGTTTTTGAATACTTTTAATCATTTTTTTTGTGTTAGCACGAAAAAAACCTGACAATTTTCCTTTTCTTGAACCTCTATTTTTCTTTTCTTTTACCAAAACTTGAATTTAAATAATCCGTTATTTTTTTCCCCTCTTTAAAATGTTTTCATGGACAAGAAAAGAATAGGGGAAATTTGCACAGTAAAAGCAGGAAGTACAAATTCTGCTTCACCTGACTAAATCTTGAACCTTTAATGCAATTAATCGAACCAACATAGAGCATATATGGAACCGAAAAACAAATCGGGTTTTGCCGTGACCATTATAGTTTTCAGTTAAAAATCAGTTCAAAGAATCTCCCGAATGATTCTCAGTTCGATCGAAATCCTAGTATAAAGTAGTTTACTGTTCGAATCCGTATGATAAAGTAGAAAAGAAAGATGATTGTAGGAATGGCATAGCCGTAGCCAGGATATTGTCTTTCTCTCTCTCTTAGCCTGTTTGAACGCATGTGTTAGAAAATGACAGAGACAGGGGCTGAAGTCACGTGACAGCTCCTGTATCCGTCCTTTTCTAACACATGCGTTTAAATGGGGAAAGAGAGAGGAAGACAATATCCTACGCACGGCTATGGAGGAATGGTGAGAACGGGCTTTGCAGTGGTGGCAAATCCTCCAGTCTTCTGTCGAATTTAACGTTCCAGTTTTTTCAAGCGCTCGACTCTTTCCAAATGGGCCTCTTGCAAACTTTTGCTATAAGCAAATGAACTGTCCAATGTGATGTAAAAACCAGTGAAAATCACAAAAATCACAATAAAAAAGTATAAAATTCAGTAACAAACTCAGATAACTGCTATAATGGCAAGTTCGTAATGGCGGTTCAACGCAGGTATCACGGGAGATTCCTGTCTATTATGTCCCTTTATCTACAGAAACACAGAGATATGTCCTAATGTAGATAGGAATCTCCCATGATACCTGCGTCTCTCCGACATTAAGCCCGATTTTGAGAGTGAATTTCGTGATTTTTTAGTGTACTCATTATCATTTATACAGGTTTTTATGGAAGAATCAACACTTCAATCCCCTGTAGCATAACAGCTAGCTCACCCGTTTTGCCTCAGCGGCAACTTAACTTCCAACGCCTCTGCTTGATTTGCCATAGGACAAGGTATATGGAAGAACAGGTATGGACAGGAGGCGGGGTTTAAGGGGCTTTCGAGTTTTCCCGCCAAATGATGACGACACACTTGCTTTAGCGATGACGTAGCCGTCACCTACTGCAGTAGCAAGAGATGGGGGTAGGCGAATTTTATCGCGACCGTCTAGAACATCTGTGACGTAGCCGTCACCTACTGAGATAGGCTCCGCCTCCTGTCCATACCTGTTCTTCCATATACCTTGGCCATAGGAGGCATGAGGCAGGCCGCAGGCCCCTTCCGTTGGCTGCAGTAATGTGCGTGTGAGAAGACGTGACACGTTTTCTTAATCTTAATGACCACTTTCTTAATGGTTTCGTCAGTTATTTTTTTCCCTTCCTATGCTCAAGCTTGTCTCTTTAATTACGTGCAACCCTGGTAAAATTTGCATCTAGTGGTCACGCGTGTTCAATTTCAATTTTAAATAGAATTGTGAACATTTCCCCGTTAAATTTTTTTTTTTTTTTTTTTTTTTTTTTTGCCAAATTGCTTTTACATTATTTATTGCTGAAATATAAGATGGGGAAACTTACTTTTTGCCCGACCCTCATAGATGAGAGGTAGTGGGAAATTTTCCTAGGTGAGTTCGGCAAAATTTAATTTTTGAGTGATCATTTCTGTGCATTTAATTAAAAAAAAATGACATAAGGCTAGTGAAGATGAAGCAATTAACTCCGCTTTTTGATTAAATTTATCTTAATGAGGGGCTGAGGGGAAAAAAGGGAGCCTTAAGCTCAGAATGACTCTTGTATTTGCAGATGGAAAAATACCATATTGTCATTGGACATGCGGAATATGACTCACATTGGAAATTATCCCATATGATTATACGATCGCGCCTAAAAAAGCATTTTTCGAATTTAGGAGTGAATTTCATAATTTTTTTGTGATACCAGCGTTATTTTTGCAGGTGTTTAGATCTGAATCTCACATAATATTTCATGCAGCAAAAGTTTGTTACCACCCCATTGTGGTTAACTTTGTCCCCGACCAAGATACTATGTACGTATTGTTAAATTTCCAAAAGGTTCAGTCGAATTTCCTCATTCACTTTTTCACTGAGTGAATCAGACTCGTCGTGTGGATTTTATCATAGATATACTGTTTAGTTGAGGCCGAAATCAACAAAAAGTATGGTTTTGATCAATAATTATTTTCTGTGCAATTTTTCGTGGAATTAGTCTCTTTTAGCCTCCTATGAAACAAGGACATCGATTCAAATCGGGATTTTTTTTCTCTATTGCATCGACGCGTTTTTAATCGTATCAGGAGAATAGAATATAGAAAGAATCTCAAAACAAAGGCTCTATATCGTTTGATCTGTTTGCTAGGATATTTTGGTGTACATCTGTATTTACACATGACAAACTGCCTTACATAAAAATATAATATTGTTGATTAAACATACATTTATAAAAATGATTCACAGCCGTTGTGAAAAATATCGGGGATACAACTATATAACCCATAATAATTCTGGTATCTAGGATTAATATCTGACTTACAGAAGAAATTTCCACCTACCTGATTACTCGCTGTGAGAATATGATTATTTTGAAGGAGTCGAATCCTTCGCTCATCAGACAACATACTTTTTTCTATTCGTTCCTTCAACGTTAGACACCGAACACGGAGCGGAACAATTTCCTCTCTGTTCCTACTCAATAGATACAGATGTAAAGCTATAAGCAACTGCTTACTTGACTTACCACCGTAGGCGTACATGTTTTCAGATGATAAGTCTGAATCTGAGCTTGGTATTAATCCGCCAAACTCTGGGTATTGGAGCATGGCGGGCGCCTCAAAACTACCGGCGACGTTAATTTTCGGAGAGCTGAAATAAGGTTTCTGTCCCAGATTACAATAATGAGGGAACATCATTCGTAATCTGAACAGAGTCGCACTCTCCGAGTTTTCTGCTTTCGGTATAATTTTATATTTGTTCAGAAGTTCCTCAAGATAGGTTTGATCAGCGCCAATCTCCGGTGAAATTATTTGTCTTATTTCCCAGTGGAATTGGTTCGGGGGCGTAGCCGTCGACCTAGCTCTTTCAACCAGGAGAAGCATGATTGCTTCTGGGTCGAAATCGCTGTGCATCGCCACAATATCTTTCTCACCTTCTTTGTAGTCCATCAAGAATTCCAAACTTGTTCCATTTAACGGATCTTTCAGAACCTTAGAGTACGAATCAACGTCGTATGGTTGAGGGTTGATCTTACCAGTTCTATTGCTCCTTGTGACACCTTCCTGAAAAATGCCATCGAAAGTTATTATAAAAAAATTCAGAAGTGATTCAAACCCACAATTATAAGATACTAGCCGTTACGGGCACCCTACGGGTGCCCTACACGTCCAGCATTCTAGGGGCATGGGTTAGTTGGTATGTTTAAGTCCATTCTACTTGTATTTGGAAGGTCTTAATAGCTGTAATTTGTTATAGCATCTCCGATGCTTGTGTCGAAAATTTTGGCATCATAAAAAACTGGTCTTTGGACACCAGTTGTTATGCCATAACAAATTCCCGGTATTGGTTTACATAACGAAGAAAAAGACCATCCACTGAAAAAAAAAACAAAGTTTAAGTACAGCCGAAGCAGCCTTTTAAGAGCAATATTCTATCTCGTGGAGCTATTAGAAGTTGTACCAAAGCACAAATTCCGTAGATTAATAGCCTTCTTCGTGCTTTCGCTCGGTAGGGACAACCGCAACTTGCTACGGCAGAGCTAAAACTTTTGCTCCATGCACGAAAAAGATGATTAAAAGGCGGCTTAGGCTGTACTTGAACTTTGGTTTCTCAGTGCCTCTGTGTTAATGCTAGGTTGAGACTAATGCATCAATAGTACCCGCATAATTTTTTTTTTTTTTTTTTTTTTTTCATTTTCTGTAACAATATTTATTTAAAAAAAACAAAAACAAAAACAAAGAAACAAACCAACAAAATTATTTTAAACGATTAAAGGTGGGTAAACAAAATTATGTGTGTGAGGAACATTATTTAATACACCTTGGCGCGGCAATAACACTTTCAAATTGTAACTGTTCCTCACACGACCGAGAGCCCCATAAAGTTATCTATGACTAAATACGTCACTACGCAGATCAACACCGACGCGGCACAAAGTTTGACTCTGTGTTTTGTTGATTGTTAGACCTGTATTAAAAGCATTAAAACTGTTAACATATACGAAAAAACGAATCGAATAATTGATGCTGAGAAAGAGATTAAAGTGTAAAAATGTGAGCGCAAAGCGCTTTCATTTTCCTGTATTAAATAAATAAATAAAAATATATTGCCGCCCAATGCGTAAAAAGAACCAATATGACGCTCAGGATACCAAAATAAAAGCTTTGAAAGTCGAAAAAGAATTAAAAAAGAAGCGAGTGCTTAAAGGTTATTATAACGGTGACAATCACGGTAAAAGTAAGTGCACGATGCGCTAAGAATGTTTTCTTTAAAAAAAAAAAAAAAAAAAAAAATTAAATCAAGCGCATACAGCAAAATATTAGCGTTATTCAACGATCCCGATAATGTAAGTCGAAATGATAAAAATTTAAAGAAAATGAAAAGAGAAGAAAGAAGAAGAAAGGGAAACGAATGGTCAATACGCAAAATGGGAATGCGTCAGCTGAGAGATGATGATGTCCGTAAGGAGTGAGAGAGACGGGTGCGCTTGTATTATTTGTAATAATATTCGCTTGTAAATCCAATCTAGGGGGGACATATTTCTTTATTATTTAACATCGGCAACAATTCAAACACCACGGAAGTCACCCTGCCTGGCAGAATCGACACGGAAAACCCTCGTCAGAGAATTTAATGAAAAAAAGAAAAAAACCTCAATAAAAAACATGTAAACTACTCAGTAAATGGGGAAAAAACGAAAGAAACTTTTGAAGCACACGTGTTTCACCCGAGTCAATGAAATACAAGATAGTGACACATGTTGAATTTATGTAAATTCATCGTGAAATTTAAACAAATTCAAAAAGCTGTGAGAACCTAAAGTATATTTGTTGATAATAATATGTTTACTTTTTTTCGATCTTGTTGTGCGTTTTTACATAGTTAATGATACTAGGGACTACGTAGTACGTACGCATGAATCATTTTTCTCTCTAACCTCACGGTTCACGGTTAAAAAAAAAAAAAAAAAAAAAAAAAAAAAAATTGTTTGAAACGCGGCTGTCCTAATTTTGATATTCTAAAAAGTGGTAAGACACGAATCAATTTGCAACAAATTGGAGGAGTAAAATTGAAGATTAGCGTAATTTTACTCAAAATAAAGTTTCGAAGCGTTTGAGTAAACTTTTCACAAAATTATTCATCCAAGACTTCACGAATAGTTCCGTATGCCTCGATCGATGTACGTACAAAAATATCAAGTTAAATCCTACATGGAACTAATGATTTCGAGTAATCCTACAACCAAGATTTCAAATGAACTTTGTAGCAAGAGTTTTTAGAATAGTGCTGGAAAAACCAATTCGTAAATCTGAATCACATTATTTACCTTCTTTCCTAAACATTTATGAGTTTGAATTAAGCTTGTTTGTGAGAAAACTTGGCTAATTTTACGTACTTAGTTACCATAATTTTCTGCAAAGAGTAAAAATAATTGTCTTGTGCCAAAATCTTTTTCTCTCTCTTTTCTCTACTCTATTCGTATAAACAAAAAAAAAAATCACTTGCCGGACAGGTATCCTCGTCAGAACCATCTGTGCAATCAACTTCTCCGTCACATAGATACTCAAGAGGGATACAAATAAATTTTCTGCTACACTGGAACTGGGTTGCAGTATCACAACTGTTTGATTCTACATTAACCGAAAATACATGAATTGAATGGGTCTGTTATACATTTCTGCCAGAGCGTTTTAAATCACCAACTCTCATGTAAAAAAAAGCCATACAAATGACAATGGCAGCATTAAAACACCAACAGTCATTAATAAAGTCACAGATTGCAAACAATATGAGACGCTATCCACCTATGTAGTATGTATCTTTCCACAACCTACACGATATTTCGCGGGGTTAGCGCAGCACATTCAAATAAGCATGATCGGCTGTCATCTCTGATGACTTCACAAACAAGGAAACAGTAAACGCTGAAGGCGTCTGGTTGAATTCTCACCTCTAGCGACGCACAATACTTTGAACTCGTGCTCTGTTGTTAATTTTTATCAAATTTAATTAGATTAAAACAGTGTTTTTATTTCATACCTCACGGATTAAATTGCTGGCTGTCCACCGGCTCCAAGTATGATATTTCAACTTCAGTAATTATTCTTGAAACTTCCGTGTGTTATTTGTTTCATTTTTATAATTTTTCGACACAAATATCGGTTTCCTGGGGCGGAAATTCACCCCTCTTAGATACACTAGGGTTAATACTTGTCACATCGGAAAAAATTCTCAGCCCGGAAGAATTACCAGCTGAAGACTGCATAGAGCAAAAGTTTAGCTCATCGAATGTAGCTGAGGGATATCCACATTGTTTATACTTGATGACAGAACTTTACTTTTCGATGAGCACAAAAGATACCTTCTCATTGTTTTCCAACAGCAACCCTCCTCTCAGCCAGTCTACCAGAGTTATCCAATAATTTCAATGATCAGCTCGCTGGTTGGGTAATGAATTTTTAAACAGCGATTTATGATGTCTAAAATCCCAAAAATAAATCAAACCTAGATATTTTCACCTGAGTGATTTAGGTTTTTTTTTTTTTTTTTTTTTTTTTTTTTTATAAAAAAACAACATTTGACTCATTACCGCAGAATAATACAATCAGAACGGAAACTCCCATAAGAGCCAATGGAAGCAAGTTTGGAATTTAACGGCACCAATAGGCAACGCTGTGGTCATATATCCCAACATGGCGGACGAGTGTGATTTGTGTTGAAACTCATTTATTTCTGTAAATTCTGGAAAGAAATTTTAAGTTTCCGGCCTCACTTTTATTCTGTTGGTATTTCAGAATGAAAATTTCGCGGATCATGTCCTATATTTTTTTTTTTCACGCGCGAATCCAGATGTAAACATCCTATATCCCAACATGGCGGACGCGAAATGAATTTGCTTCAAAATCCGACAGAGTTTCCGTTCTGGTTGTATTATTCTGTGTCATTACCTCGTATTCTTTCTTTTCTATTGAAGACTAGAACTTTATCGATAATGTACACTTAAATGCAAAAAAAAAAAAAAAAAATATAGAAATGAATAGATTCTAGAAGGGCCGCGTGGCTCGGCAGTGAAACGATTGGATCCAAGTTACACTTACCCGGGTTTGAGTTTGATGGAACTATGAGAAATAGAGCGATGCATAGTAAAATGTCCGTCAATTTATGCCGAGAAAAATTAAGGTCCGAGAAAAAATTCAAGAAAGACCCCATCCCTGAAAAGACATTAAAAGCAGATAGAATAACTCCGATCATGAGTTTATGACAAACGTTTCTAACATGAGGTTGGGCCACATTACTAGAGTTATTTGAAGAGGATATGTTTCCTTATTTTGTTTCTTAGCCCTAAGTAACGTTTGGTATGAATCTTAAACAATTTATTAATTTTCAAGCATTGATTTTGTTTACATTATTTAGTAGATGTTTCAGTCTCTTTGTTGTTAATAGTATAATATAGAGATGTTGTTACAGATCGTAAGGACCTATTTTGGATTCTGATGATTTAGAGTATCCATGTAGTAAAAAAAGGAGGGCGAGAACGTTTTTCGCTATCGAGATATCGAATGGCAAAGTTCGAATTACGAAGATTGCTCAAATGCAGAAAACTATGCTGACCCCCGAATTATGGCAAAATGCTCAATTTTGTATGCCTTTTCGATCGTCGTATCACTCAACTATATCGACGTATCGTCCTTTGGAATTTTTGAGTGGCTCCGGGGTAAAAACGTTAAACATTTTTGGGGGCTCTAAAACCAAGTGATGACACATTGTGTGTCAAAGCCGTATTTTTTTCTAAAAAAAACTCATGTTTATAAAAATATTTCGGAATATTGTTTTTTTTCAATTCCGACTTTTTGAAAATGTTTAGTGATTTTTTTCAAAATTAAGTTCAAATCGAACTTTGAACTTCAATATAACAAAAATGGAAAACGATATCGATAGATACTTATGTTATCCTTCGAATCGCTAATTTTATCGGTTGAAATAAAATTACTAATTTTTTTCCCAGTAAACATGGGTTAAAAATACTCTCCTCCCGAGTTAAATCCCACTCTCTAAAGTTTTGGAAATCGATGGTTCTTTTTTTGTTTTTGTTTTTTTTTTTTTTTTTGAACAGCGTTCATAAATTATGAACCGCGCGACGCGCGTGTCATACATATTTTTCTCTTAGATATAATTTCTACCTGCCAAACTCATGGAATGACCTTGAAAAAATCAGAAATTGGGAGTGATTACTTTATAGTTTTCTCGTCTTTTGACAGCAAAAATTACATGTGACCGTAATTCATGTGAAAGATTTATAGTCCCCCCCCCTATATGATTCAATCCATGCAAGATAAATCAGTAGTTAGCGATTTACCTATGATGGGCGGCACGGAGGAAGCGCGTTCACTCAATCAGTGGCGTCTCTTGTAATGGGTCTGTTGGCACACTTCGGCTAGAGCGTTTTAAAGTATCGATTCGTTTGCAAAAAGTCGTGAAAATAACAATGGCAGCATCAGAAAACACCAAAATTCATTAATAAACTCACAAATTGGGAAAAACACTAGACACTAGAGTCCCTATATACTATGAGAGTTGCGACAGGACTCTCAAAATGAAGAAGAAGAAGCTGATCAATGGAGCCCCCAAGAGGCAAATTGCAAATGGCGGATGGCCATTTGCCTCTGCGCTGTTGCCACTATTTCGCTATCTCTTTTAGGTTAGATTCAGATTCTCGACAATAACGGTCGTTATTGAAAGAGATAATGTTCTCCAGAGTAACATTCAAGCACAGGAAAAATTCACAAAAATTACCGCGGCCACTGTTACTTCAAATGTGTAAGTTCGCGAATAGTAAACAAACCCTCCGCCATTTGCATTTTGCCTCTTGGAGCTTTCTTGACAGCCTAAATCTGAGAGCCAATCAGAAATGGATTCAGCAATGGTGCAACTCTCATAGTATATAGGGACTCTACTAGACACTATTCACCCCTGTATCTTTCCACCACGTGCACTATATTTCGCGAGATTAGCGCGGCACATTCAAATAATCAAGGCCGACAGTCATCACAGCTGACTTCGTAAACAAATAAATAGTAAACACTGACGGTGTCGGTTCGAATTTCTTTCGTCTCAATATCCTCAATGCCTCACAATAGGTTGTGGAAGGTACGGAAACCGATATTTGTGTCGAAAACTTGTCAAAATGAAACAATAACACACAGGAGTTCCGAGGATGATGATTGAAGTTGAAACCATACTTGAAACTCCTTTGTGTTATTGTTTCATTTTGACAAGTTTTCGACACAAATATCGCTTTCCTTACCTTCCACAACCTATTGTGAGGAATTGAGGACATTGAGACGTAAGAAATTCGAACAGACACCGTCAGTGTTTACTGTTTATTTGTTTATGAAGACAGCTGTGATGACTGTCGGCCGTGATTATTTGAATGTGCCGCGCTAATCTCGCGAAATATAGTGCACGTGGTGGAAAGATACAGGGGTGAATAGTGTCTAGTGTTTTTCGCAATTTGTGAGTTTATTAATGAATTTTGGTGTTTTCTGATGCTGCCATTGTTATTTTCACGGCTTTTTACAAAAGAATTGATACTTTAAAACGCTTTAGCCGAAATGTGCAACACACCCATTTGGCAACCACGTATCTTCTCCATTTGAACATATGTAAAATGGTCGATCTTCAGGGGGTTCATTGAACCCTTAAGAAATCGATACTTTTGCATTGGTTTAAATGGCAAAACGCTTTGTTGCCAAATTGCACGAGCCGCTTTTGATCATTGCTTATGCTTGACGACCCAACGACACTTCCTGCTTGAGCGGCGGCGGCTTATCTGGCTAGGAGCAATGAGCCCTTACGTCGAATATGCTAAAAAAAAAAAAGGATCTCTCATAAAGTTTTTTTCTTGTAATTTTTGAAATTATTTTTGAAATTTGATATTGGTAAAATAAAATTCAAAAGTACGCGATTACCTAAAGAGTGCAGTATGACTCAATTTCTGATTTTTTAAAGCTCATCGTTTTCGAATTTTGCAATTTTGGAATACCTCTTACGAGGCAGATTTTCATGACATTTGATTCATCACAGAGAACCGTTTTCCAAAAAAAAAACAGCCATTTTTCAAAATTTTGGTGGGACTTTAGCTTGAAAGGGGGTAATTTTTGGACGCATGTTTAGTGGGAAAAGTGTCAATGCGTTCTGTGATGCTGGGTGGTTAATTATCAGGATTCCTATTTTTTCTTTCCTACAGACTACAAAGAAACCTAAGAAAGTCAATGGGTCTGTTGCAATATTTTGCTACAGGCTACAGCAAAATAGAGTGCCTAATCCAGAATAAAATTACTTTATAATAACGTTGGGATCATCAGAAAGTTCCAAAATTGACGCCCTAACTCAATAAATGCGTTTAAAAAATTCAAAGATGGCAGTTGAATGAGGGGGTTGCTACGGGGTCGTTCCATTTAATCTAAATATTCTATGCTGAGAAAAACGATCTATCATAGAGAAACAATGCTGCAACGAGACAAGTCTCCCCCATTGTGATCCACTCATTCGACCATCCATCTTCAAATTTTTTGCGCACATTCATTGAATTTGTGAGTGGATTTTGAGACTTGCCGTCAATGTGATTTCCAGGTGATTGCAAAGAGGACTTGATCCTCTAAAATGCTTCAGCAAAAGTTTGCAATAGTCCCATTACACTTCTTCTGTAAAGTGTGCAAGTAAATAAATATTAAAGTTTTTAAAATTTAGTATAGATATCGCGTAATTATTCACTCACTTTTTCGTGTGCCCATTGTTCTAAGTCAAATTCAAAGATTTTTCTGCGAATATCCAATGTTTAAATGCGATCACAAAGTCTGATGAACACTCTATAACATGTTGATAGACTGATATTTCAACTACGATTGAGTCTCGCGTTTAGCAATCTAATGTTTCTTTTTATAATCAAATGTGACTTTGCTGTTGATAATGAAAAGGAAAGAAGAGATAGAGATAGTGAGTAATAATAATATAAACAAGAATCGTTGAAGAAACATAATACGCTATAATGATATGATGAGTATATGAAGAGACTTTAGTATACAAACGTTGCTCATTTTTCTTCTTCTTTCTTTTACTTTTCTATATCTAATCGTCGGCGGCAGCATCAAAGGCCAAAAGAGCGGACTCTCCGGTGTACAATGATGTTCAGCAGAGAGGTAAAGGTCGTAAAAAAACGAATACTCGGCAAATTTTGAATAAAAAAATATCCGATTAAATTGATACAGAAGAGTATCTAAATCTGTTTCCCTTCGCATTTGCAATTGAATCAATTTTTATAATTCAGATCATGAGTGTTTACCTTTGCAGTAACACTGAACTTAGATTTTCTTCTCTATTCATTTCAGGTGAAATCTGGCGAAAGTTATTTGGGTTCTTTCAATTAGCTAGATGGCGCCCGTTGCCTTTATATCATATTCTAAAGCTGTCGTATTTTTGGGGTTATTTTAATGGGATAACTGGTGATTATCTATAACGCTCATTATAATAGTGGAAAGTCGCGTCGCGGTGTTATTTGATTTTTTATGAAAACTTCAAGCTACCAATCATTAAAATTGCGAATAAGATTAGTATAAGACATAATTTTAAGAGTGCACCTCAATTGCACACATTATAAAAATTGCCCGAATTCAAGAGCTGCTCCCTCAATTATAATAGAGATTGGAGTTGATCTGGATCATCCTTGTATATGTATTGATTCCCGCATCCTGATAGATACATACATATACACTGAAAAAAATAGAAGGGTAAAGTTTACCATTATAAGGTTCCATGTTGCGTAGCAATTGGCATGGTTAATACTTACAGCGCGATGGTTAAATAATACAGGACTTTTCGGTATACTTTATACACTCATGGGGAAAAAATAGGCACCAATTCGGCACACAGTTTTAACCCTGATTTTGCAATTTGCAATTTTGCACAGTGGTCAGCCGCCTTCACGGACCTTTGACCCTCGACTTTTTATTCATGGGTGTCATCAGCGTCATCAATGGATGTCATCCGTGATTGAGTGAGAAGGGAAAACGGGATTTCGTTGGTATTTTTCTGCTAATATACTTCCAAGCCGGGTTTAGAGGAGGTCTTCAACTCTCTCATCCATTCCGAAGAAGATAGCTTAAACCCATTGGTGAATACAGAAATTTGCCTGTCTCTCTCCTTGCCCATTTGAACGTGTGCGCTAGAAGAGGACAGAGATAGGGGCTAAAGTCACGTGATGGACCCTCTGCTATCCTTTTCCAGCGCATGCTTTCAAATAGGAAGAGAGAGAAACCGACAGACGAATTCCTGTATCCACCCGTGCCTAAACCCATAGTGAAGGTATTAATGTCTTTGAAACATGCATAGATGGCTTTTCTACTGACATTAATATCTGATCATCATGGTTTTCAGTTCAACATCAGTTCAAAGAGTCTGCAAAATGAAATTCAGTTCGATCGAAACTACACTGCCCCGCAAAAAAAACGGCGCACCTGTCGCGCTGGATCATTCCGCTCGAAAATGCGACAAAATTACAAAAGTTCAAATTGTCATAACTTTTGAACTATAAAAGAGTTAGAAATATTTCAAAGCCAGAGTCGAATTCCTCATACTTTCTAGTTTTTTAAACTTAAGCTCAAATTTTCTTGTGGTTGTTTTCACGCCCGTATAAAGAGATTTTCCAAACCCTCGCCAAAACTGTTTTTTTGGAGCACATCTATAAAAAGTTACTCAAACTTCTTACATCTCTTTGGTCAAAACTAGCATAGATAGACAAAATCTGAAACATGCATCAGATTTCTCAAAGTCAGGGCTTTCGACCTGGCTACTTCAATTATGTCTCCAAAATTTTTTTAATGTCGGAAAATGAACTTTCTCGAGACCATGTACAGACCGCTTCTGAACACACAGTTTACACATCCTACTCATCAATGCGAAAATATGTTAAAAGTTCAAATCGTCATAACTTTGGGACTAAAAGAGCTACAAATATTTTAAAAAAACGTTCGGATTCCTCATAGTTTCTGATTTTTGATGCTGGAAATCAAATTTTTCGCCGGTCATTTTCACGCCCTTGAGAAGAGTTTTTCCAAAGCCTCACGAATGTTTTCCCACTGTGTATGCTTTTGTTGCACAAAAAAATGCATTTACCGACATTCAAACAATTTTGTAGACAAAATTGAGGTGGCCAAGTCGAAATCTCTGACTTTGAGAAATCTGATACATGATTCAGATTTTGTCCATCTAAGCTAGTTTTGACCAAATAGATGTGAGAAGTTCGAGTAACTTTTTAGAGATGTGCTCCAAAGAAACAGTTTTCGCGAGGGTTTGGAAAATCTCTTCATACGGGCGTGAAAACAACCACAAGAAAATTTAAGCTTTAAATTAAAATCCTAAAGCTAGTATGAGGAATTTGACCCTGGCTTTGAAATATTTTTAGCTCTTTTAGTTCAAAAGTTATGACGATTTGAACTTTTGTAATTTTTTCGCATTTTCGAGCGAGATGATCCAGCGCGCCAGATGCGCCGTTTTTTTGCGGGGCAGTGTAGTTTAGTGTTCGAATCCGCATGATAAGGTAGAATAGAAAGATGATTGTAGGAATTGCACAGCCGTAGCCAGGATATTGTCTTTCTCTCTCTCTTAGCCCATTTGAACGCATGTGTTAGAAAAAGACAGAAAGAGGGGCTGAAGTCACGTGACAGCCCCTGTATCCATCCTTTTCTATTACATGCGTTTAAATGGGGAAAGAGAGAGGAAAACAATATCCTAGTCACGGCTATGAGGAATGACGAGAACGGGCCTTGCAGTGGTGGGCTGGTGGCAAATCCTCCAGTCTTCTGTCGAACTTAACGTTCCAGTTTTTTCAAGCGCTCTCGACTCTTTCCGAATGGGTCTCTTGCAAACTTTTGCTGTCAGCAAATGAACTGTCCAATGTGATGTAAAAACCAGTGAAAATCACAAAAATCACCATAAGCAAGTCGAAAATTCAGTAATAATCTCAGATAACTGCTATAACGGCAAGTTCGTAATGGCGGTTCAACGCAGGTATCACGGGAGATTCCTGTCTATCATGCCACTTTCTCTGTAGAAACACAGAGATATGTCCTAATGTAGATAGGAATATCCTATGATTCTTGAGTCTCTCCGCCATTAAGCCCGATTTTGAGAGTGAATTCCGTGATTTTTTAGTGTACCTACTCATCGTCATTTTTACAGGTTTTTATGCAAGAATCAACACTTCAATCCCCTGTAGCAAAAGTTTGAAAGAGCCCCATCACACTAAAAATAAGGGAAATTCTTCCTGTTTATTTGCGAACAGTTTTTTTTTTTTTTTTTTCCTCAAGGGAAGGATTTATTTATTTGAATATACATCTCTGCAAAGAATTTCTTACCAATTTACGTCTGGATGCGGTTGTGGATTTGTGAAGGATCGGTACATAGCAACGAGCTTTACATTTATCTAGAGTGGCGGTTTAATGGGTAACCTGCGTAACCACCATGGGGGATTTTGAGGTTAGGTTTAAGCGAGTAATTCTTCCATTTGTGTCCGTGTATTTTGATGGGACTCCACCGCACAATGGATTGGAACAGGCTTTGATCCACTGTGCGGTGGAGTCCCATCAACTTTAAATAATTTTACAAAATACACGGAAACAAAGGGACAAATTACCCGCTTAAATCTAACCTCAAAATCCCCCATGGTGATTAGGCAGGTTACCCATTAAACCGCCACTCTAGATAAATGTTTAGCTCGTTGGTACATAGTCATAGGCAGGCGCCTCGGATGAGAGAGTAAAAAACGAAAGAGAGGGAGGGTTGGAGGAGGGGGAGGAGGGGGAGAAGGGGGAGGAAGCTAGAGAAGGATGGATAGTTATGTATTGATGAGTCAACGATGACTGTGGCCTAATTAAAATACAAGAACAAAATAAACAGTTTTTCCGAGTCATCGGAAATATGTATTATGTATTAATGATAAACTCCGCTGTCTCCGTTGGGTAGTTGCCAGAGGCCAAATTGAGTTGAGTCTAGAGTTTTAGTTGAGCGCCGGTCATCACCTCGCACGGCAGAAGGGGCTAGGGATTTTTGTTTGTTTGTTTTGACAGTGATTTGAGAACAACATTTAATTACTTTGAATGGAACATTAAAAAAAAATGAAATAAAAAAATTATAATAATAATAATAAAAAATTGAAAAAAAAACAAATACTTTTCCTGATAAAGACATCTTTTTCACTTTTATACGGTGCAGAAAAATTGTCATAAATGATGGCCAAATTACCACACTAGATGCGTCCAGCGGAAAAGGACGTCAACACTCAACAGGTCAAGTTGTCGAAGTTAGCGGCGTCTTGTCTCAGCAGCAACTTAACGTCCAACACCTCTGTTTGATTTGCCCTTGGAGGCAGCAGGCAGCAGGGCTGCCGTTTTGCGTATAATCAATGCTATTTTTCAATTAACCGATGATTCGACCGGTTGAGAAAAGATTACACAGTTCAGTTTAGATCATGGCTGTAATAAACTAAAATACTCGCATCTGTAATCTTTTCTCAACCGGTGGAGTCGTCGATGACTTTAAAAAAACTTGCGGATATTTTAATTAATCAACGGAGTTTCCACCGATTAAGGAAAGATTACAGATCAGAGCATTTTCGTGCATTACAGTCATACACTGAACTGAACTGTGTAATCTTTTCTCAACCGGTGGAATCATCGGTGAATAGAAAAATAGCATTGATTATACGCAAAACGGCAGCCCTGGGAGGCAGGCCCCTTCCGTCTCGTCGGCAATAATGTGCGTGTGAGGTGACGTGACACGTTTTTTTAATCTCAAGAAAGAACCATACTTCCTTAATGGATTTGACAATTATTTTGTTCCCTTCCTATGCTCAAGCTTGTTTCTTTAATTACGAGCAACCCTGGTAAAATTTGCATCTAGTGGTCTACCCAACTTCCACCAATGATGATGATTTTAGAATGAATGTCTCACAAAGGTCTGTATTTTTTGGGGCCTAGTAATTAAATTCTATGCAGCAAGGAAAGAAAAGTGCGGTATCTAGTTGACGGTTTTAGTGCGGCGTTACAGGAATCAACGGTTAGCTAACAATGCACTCATCAGTCAACAGCAGTAGTAATAAAACTCGCGTAGCGTTCCAACTTCCAAGCTATCTCTTTTAATCTCATATGACCCTCATACTCATAGCTACTAATTAAATATCTGTTTCGAGTAACAAATTTCGTATACAAAGCCTTGTTTCACGACATTTTCTTCTCAAGATTTCATTAAAGTGACTCGAAAAATTAATTTATCTGCGAGACAAATTTCACACAAAAATGTGTCTGTGATTTTACGAGGTCTGTGATTATTTTAAGGATCTGTGATTTTGTAAGATTTTATAGGTATGAGAGTGAGACATGGCATGCTGAGAGTGAGAGACACAGTTTGGAGCGCTCAGCGACCTTTTTCATCGAATGACGTCATCACTAATCTACCATCCTATACTCAAAAGTGGATTTTCTCAATTTCGATCCTGTATCCCTGAAAAATTAGTTCCATAAAAATCCTTAACCAAATCAATCTCCATACAATATGAATTTCCATAAACTCATAAGAATCTCCATGAAATTGTATACGGAAATCCTTGTTAACTCTTAGAGATTTCCATACTTGTCCATGGAGATCCTTCCATATTGCAATGAAATTTGGTCAAGATTTTCTTGGATCATTTTTAATAGGGATATATCACTTAATTATCTGCACAGAATAATATTTCAACGGCCTCATTAGATTCTTATTTTCAAACGAAACTTTGTAACGCTAATTAATTGAGGCAGTTCCCGAAAGGATGACCCATAAAAAATTAGGTGTGCTCTTCTGTAGGAACCTCTATGTGACTACGAACCTGATTTTTCCGAAAGATTTTACCTAAGCATTTGTGCTTTATTTATGGAACCATGCAAAATAAATATACAAATAATGCACGGGTATGTTGGAAACTTTTACTACTGCTAAAGAGGTGTAAAATCACTTGAAAATGACATTGAAAGCATAATAATTGAGTCATTTACGTCAATAAATGCATTTAATAAAATTCCAAGATGGCGGTCAAATAAGCGGATTACAATGAAAGAGTCCCATCTAATCGCAACTTTCTATGCTGAGAAACGTGATTCATACATCATAGAGAAATATGCAATTAAATGTGACTTTCTTGTTGTCCTATAATAATTATATCTGACGTCCCCTTTTATGCTGAGAAGATTCACAGAGTAAATAGCCACCGAAGTAGTGATTCACAGCGAATCTATAGTATCGTGACACAGGAAACAAGGGAAAACTATTTCTTATTATTGACCTCTTTTGACAGAGTGACAATATTTACAAATAGGAATCTCCCATGACTAGTGCGCAACGCCGCCGTAACGATCGTGCGTGTTAACTAATTTTATCAGTTTAGCAATGGATTTCGTAAGTAATTAATGCTACCAGCGGTTTTTTTCATTATTTTATTTTTATTTGAAGGGTTGACATCTACATTGCACGTCAAATCGCACGTTACAAAATTTTGTGACAGCCCCATTGTAGTTGATTCCACCCCGACCAAGGGATTTGGTAAACTCTACTGGACGTCCAGACGTCCTGGCTAAACTTTCCAAAAGTTTGGTCGAACTTACCGATTGATTACGTCGATCAGATGCCCTGCGAAGTTTACCGTACCGTTTCAAAATCAATCGCAACCTTTCGTGGAATCATATTTATTTTCACGCGTGACAAAATAGTGTAAATTAAATATCATGGCGTTGATTTAACATACATTTATAAATATGGTGTACATCCGTTGTGAAATTCTTTGGGAATGCAGCTATATATATCTGCATGCCCTTGGTTAACGGTTAATGGTGCCATACATAAGAAACTGTCACCTACTCTTTTACTTGCCGTGAGGATATGATTGTTTTGAAGAAGTCGAATCCGTCGGTCATCCGACAACACGCTTTTTTCCATTCGTTCTTTCAACGTCAGACACCGGATACGGTGCGGAACTGTTTCCTCGCTGTTCCTACTCAAAAGATACAGGTGTAAAGCTATGAGTGTTTGCTTAGTGGGCTTAGAATCATAACTGTAAGGATATTCGGTTTTTAAGGCTCCATCTGAGCGTGGTATTAAACCGGCGAACTCTGCGTATTGGAGCATGGCGGGCGCCTCAAAATGACCAACAACGTTGATTCTTGAAGAGTTGAAAAATGGTTTTTGTCCCAGATTGCAATAATGAGGGAACATCATTCTTAATCTGAATAGAGTCGCACTATCTTGGTCCTTTGCTTTTGGTCTAATTTTGTATTTTTCCTGAAGTTCTTCAAAATATGTTTGTTCAGAGTCACTCTCCGCTGAAAGTAGTTGTCTAATTTCCCAGTAGAATTGATTCGGTGGCGTGGCCGTAGACGCTGCCCTTACAATCAGGGCTCGCATGATTTTTTCCGAATCGAAATCTCTATGCTTCGCCAATATTTCTTTCTCTCCCTCTTTATAGTCAATCAAGAATTCCAAATTGGTTTGATTAATTGGATCCGTTTGGAATTTAGCGTAAGAATGCAAATCGCACAAAGGCTGAGGTTTGATATTTTCAGTTTCATTATTCCCGCTGACGTTCTCCTGAAAAATTCAATCAAATATTACTACAACAGAAAACCAATATACACATATTTTACACCAACGCCGCTGACGAGGACCATGGGACTCCCTCCCCCGGTTATATGTCAAGGGAATACTTTTTTCCTGAAATTAAAATTGTTTCTTGTTCTTCTTAAGCGCACTTGGTCACAAACCTCCACTGGAGCAAGATTTTCCGCAAGGTTTATCGGAGAGATACATGTTTCTCCTTTTTTTTTGTTTTTTCCTTTTCTTCAAATATCTTGTACTAACAAAAGCAAAAGTTTTGACTATCAATAATGCACGTAGAGCACAGGAGGGTGCTTCGATTACTTGAGGATTCGCCTTTTACTTCGAATTCTTGACCGCCAAAACGTTTATAGCATAAGGATCTTTTGCCACGGAAATCAGCATATTTGTGTCATTTTATTCTCTGCACTCATACAAGACTCGTAGAGAAAACTGCGGTTCCACATTCGATTCGGCAAGCTGCGGGAACCATAAAGAGAAAGTGCGGAGAGCCGGAAATCCCTTGTCAAAAATAGTCACCAAAGATCAGGTGATCTTGTTCCAATTGTCACCTAAGCAAGGTGATATCACCAAGAGTTCTTGGGTGACAAATGGAACAAGATTAGCTGATCTTCGGTGATTTTTGCCAAGGAGACAGTGGCAGACCCATGACGTTTTTCTGGGCGGGGGGGGGGGACTCCTAGGAAAGGAGACCGCGCTTCGTTTATAGGAACTGATTCTCGGTCAACTTCGATGAAATTAAAATATGTTGTGTAAAATGTGTCTCATGAGAATAATCTCTCACGCGAGGGGGGGGGGCGAGAAAGTTTTTATGGCAGAATATTATTGAGATATTTGCGTCTAAGGGGTACTATTTGTATTTGCTTCGTATTTTCATGTGCACAGGCTGTGATATTCAGACGGCTCATTTCTCAGCCAATTAGCTCAGCTCCAAGCGCATGATGATACAACAGCTTCCTTTCGCTATCCCTTCTACATCTACTGCTACATCTACTCACTTTTTGACCACTTTTGTTGATTGAGAAGTCACGAATAAGCATGGATGACGCGAGGATTAACAGAGGGTGTGGTCAAAAAGTGAGAAGAAAGGAGGGATAGCGAAAGGAAGCAGATATGTCTCAATGCACGTGGAGCTGAGCGAATCGACTGAGATATGAGCCGTCTGAATATCACAGTCTGTGCTTATGAGATTTATCTATAAAGATGAGAATACGGAGCACCGATCAAATACAAGAAGTACCCAACTTTAGACGCAAATATCTCATTAGACCTTTCTATTCCCGGGATAGCTTATTCTCAGAAGACATTTTGACACAAGCATGTTTAAATTTAATCAAAATTGACCGAAAATCAGTTTCCATAAGCTGAATGCGGCCTACTTTGACATTTGAGGCGTCACGGGAAGCCGTTTTGTGCTGTTTTCTGTTAAAAAGAGGCAATATTTGATGCTTTCAAAGAGAGGGGGATCACTTTCTCCGCGCCTCTCCTCCCTCTTACATTTGCCGTTGGGGAGGGATAAATTAATTCTTAAAAACCTTTTGAATACTTGTAGGAACTGGTTCATGGAACTGGTATAGGAACTGGTTTTTGTAGTTGGCGTTTGAGCGGTTGAGTATATGTCGAGTATAAAGCCCGATCACCTGGAAACGTAGCAATTTTGCCGAAAACAATTACAGTATTTGCTTTTGACTCATCCTCTTTCCCCGTTCCCTCGCATAACCATCACGCCACTGATTTCGTCCGGCTTGCAAAGTTTCATAGCCAGCCAATTGCCTGACTGGCCAGTGCAGGACTTCCGGCATCACCACGCGCCATGGTCAAAGCCCTGACTTTTCAACCCTCAACGTCGATCACGTATCTCGCTTAAAACGCGTTTTATCGTAATATGGACCTATCAACTTCACTACGAATATGTTAATTTAACACGCTTTGTAAATCCTCGTTGGCAACATGTACTCAGATATTAATTTCATGATTTTTCCGAAGGTTATTTTTTACTTTTACACCAAAAAACAAACTTGGTGCCAAATTTTACTATTATTAGTTTTCAAAAACAAATTTTCCCTCAAGTTAAGAAATCTCCACTCAGAGGGAAAAACCAAGTTTTTGTAGAGATAAAGGCTTATGTAAGTCTTAATTTTCTTTCGGAAATCAGTCTCTTTGGGTCTCTTTGGGTCTTTTTGGGCCTATTTGGTAGGTTGTTTCCTGCAAAACACCCTGTGTTTATGTGGTTACGAATAGATTTTAACATATTTTTTTTTTTTTTTTTTTTTTGCTTAGACGCTTTTCTCTCTGTTTTTTCTACTCCTATTAACATTAGTACTAGCTAAAAAAAAGTTACTTGCCGTGCAGTTTTGCTCGTCGGACATATCCCTGCAATCGATGATTCCGTCACACTTATAACTCAGGGAAATACATTGCAAAGTGTCGTTGCATTGGAAATATAACAAGGAGTCACAACTCGGTCGTTCTAAATTGACGTGAAATATAACAGCTGAATTATGATGAATGATAATAGCAGAAAGTTTTCGAAAAGAGAGAAATGAAGAAGTGTTTTGTACCATAATACACTATAATACATTCTGGATTAAAACAGGAAAACCGTTACAGATAGGTGTCAGTCACTTCAAAACATTTGTGGAGAGAACGTTGCTATTGTTTGTGTAAAAACGCGATTATTTGTATCTAGTCCAAAAAATAAAGGAGCGGTTATGTTTAGTAAAGTGCACACCTCTAAACCAGAGGGTACTCGTTTAATTAAACTCGTGACTCGTGAAGAAGAAGGAAAGGAATACGCTGGCAGTTGTATAAACGTCAACGTTTCTTGCTACACATTGCATTAGCCATTTCCTGTTCTTTATCTTTTAAAGTGTGCGTGAAAGGTTTCCATCCTGTTGAATGTCTGTACCGAAAGAGTTCAATTACTTCTCATTTTTGCCTTGCCTGAAATTGTTAGACATTCTAGTGGGGATGAGTGAACTTTTTTAATTTTTTGTTTAAGACATAGTTAAAAAAGACAAAACCAAGTAAGGAAATAACCAACATTTTGACTGCATCGGGCAAACAAATTTATTCCTTCATTTATTCACATCATCCATTTCTTTATTTATACTTTTTTATCATTGTATTTTAAGCTTGCCATGTAAGGCAAGCTTCTTCCAATCGTTTTGATGATGTCAATAAACGCATGTATACAACGCCTGTCTCCGGCAGCGGAGACAGGTGCGCATCTTAAGTTTGCGGCAGTGTCTTTTTTTCGTGTAGTAATCATGTATAATCACAGAATACTAAAATTAGAATGGAAATTACAGTTCTTTTTGAAGCATTATTTTCTAATTCACCGATTTGAGGAATTTTAAACAATTCCTATGCAAAGCTTTATAAAAGATACTAAGTCAAAGCAAAGGGGTGGGTCATAATTTCAAGACGGGAGAATTATGGCGTTTAGAAAGGAACTGAAATCAAAATTTGAAGCTGTAGAGTGGTTTTCTCTTCTTATTAGTACTATCAGAAATGACTTTTTATCAAAGGGTTTTGCTAAATATTTATAATTCGACCAATTTTATCATAAAAAAACGAATTTATCAGATGTCCTACAGTCCTACAATACACGCCCGTCCGTAGCTTGCTTCCAATGTCCATTGGTGAAGTGTCACCGATTGGGCAAAAATTGTTTTTAAAAACAATACAGCTCGCTCAGTTTAATTATTATGTTTATTTAAAAAAAATAAGACAGTTTAACCGAATTACAAACTATAGGAAATAGACACCTTCACTCACAAGATTTTTTTGATTCAAGTGCGGTTGAACAGGAGTATAGGTAAATTATGAGATCAAATTTTGCAATAGAAATTGTTTCAAAAACAAATTAGTCTGTTGATTCCAATCATTTCTGCTTCAAACGAGGAAAAAAGAAAATCGAAAGTAACCGACATTCTTTTTCAATTAAACCTTTAAAGCCCTGCAGAACCGCGAAATTTGAGCGTCATTGATGAACATTCTGGCACAAGAGGGCAACCATTTGTTGTGTTCTAAAGCATGAAGGAATATTACTCCTAGCAAAGTTAAACATTTATCCGAATTCTAAGGGTTTTTTTTGCGTTAGTTCGTGGGTTCTTAAACTCATGTGTATTTTAAACTGAATCTAGACCTTGTAATAAAATCCAAAAAATCCTCTAAGAGATGCATCACCGACGGACATAATGGGCCATAAAACAATTAAATAAATGTAATCGATTGTCCGTTAAAGTAGGTTTAATAATTACCATTTACTTGTCTTTTAGCCTCTGTAAAGCTCTGTAAGCACTCTTGACTAAGTAATAATATAATAATCGATTTGATCGGTGATTAGGTTTTGAAAGTAAATTCTTGTCGGGGCATCATTTTCCCCGTTTGGAATTATGCCCAAGGCTTGTCCATTATTCAGATTAGACACCGCAAGAGGCCGGAAAATGTTCCATTCCGATTGTCCTTTTTCTTTAGTGTAATATCCTGCTTGAATAGTGAAACAGACTCACCGAAGAAGTAATTGGCGGCGAATCCGGTATATTCGTTGCTGCCGTCCGACTTAAACTGGATCCGTATGTGGTTTGTCTCGAAGGTTATGAGTGGGAGACCTGAGCCGCAGTAGGGGCCGTAATAGTTAGGCTTCTTGGCGTTGTCCAGGTCGATCTGCGAGACGTTGACGGAATCGTACCGGCAATTATTCTGATCTGATGACTCCACCTGTAAATGGGTGAAGTTGAGGGTCATCGGGAACCGGCGTTGATTGTTTGGAGCCTTTATATCCCAAACGCATTGGGCGTTTCTAGGGTAAACCCCAGGGAACGAGGGGCTCGTTATCGTCCCGTTCCAACTCTCGAGAATACCTCCGCAAGCATCTGTAATCATTAACAACCCATGATTAGAAGCAAATTTTAGCGATCGAATATCATTCTCTTCAAAAATTGATGATTGCTAACTGATGCCGCTGATCGGTGAAAAAGCTAGCCAAGGAGAGTCGAGAGTGAACTTCTGAATGATATTCACGTGAAAATAAAAACTGCGATAGTAATATTCCATAACATAACCTCTAAAGCAGCTCTGAATGACACGGCCATTTTTAACGAAAAAAAAAAAAAAAACTAGCGTTTTCGAAGCTAACATTATGTTTGTCTCATAGGAAAATGACTTCTACGCATGGTCTCTACAGTAAACTTTATTGAAAAAGCTCGTCATTTCCGGAATCATCGTGGCAAAAGGAGTCAAAAAGGATAGAATATGAGATTTCTGACACCGGTTGCAACAATTAGAAATCGAATCTACCTCCGGAGGTGAATTCGAAATTTCCAATTGTTGGATTTCAACGATGTCCGGTGAGATCAACGAAACAATCGAATATCATCAAAATAAAATGCAAATCCATCGAATATCATACGATGGTGAATGATATTCGATCGCAAAAATTCGTTTTAGGCATATCTTTTACGCTGATGTCATGTGATATCATGCGCAAAGAAGGAAATTGGGATTAATCGTTTGGTTCAAGATTGTGCGGCGCAGCGTCTAGTTTTAAACATGTATTACATTCTATTGTACATTTCCCCACAACAAAAGTGGCACGCCTGGCACGCTGCATGAATACTTCCGCTTGAAAATGCCAAAAAAATTGAAAAGTTTAAATCGTCAGAACTTTTGAACAAAACGGGCTAAAAATATTTCAAAAGAAGTATCAGCTTTTTCTCACTCTTTCGTTTCTGATCTAGTTGTTTAAATTTTATTTCAGTTGTTTTTCAAACTGTGAGAAGAATTTTTCCACGCCCTAATGATTTTTTTTTTTTTTTTTTTTTTTTTTTGCAGCACATCTCAAAAAAATTACTCTAACTTCTCCCATCTCTGGGGTCAAAACTAGCATAGATAGACAAACTCTAAACGTGCGTCAGATTTTTCAGTCTGCACTTTTGATCAGTTTATCTAAATTTTGTCACAAACGAATTGCACTATTCTGCGACCAGAGTTGGGCAAAAAATTATTCGGAGATTATTCGGTGTGTCCGGCAACGCCGAGTCAATCGAATTATTCGACGAATAATTCTACAATTGACCTATACCTTCCGTGTGTTTCCCTTTCCTCAACTCAGGTAGCAAACCCAGTTTTCAGTGTTGCCGGAGTCATTTCATTATTTCCGATTATTCGGTTGCCCAACTCTGGACATAGCAAGACCACTTCTGAAGTCTAAACAGTACACAGACCGTTCACAAATTCTTCCTCAAAAATGTGGAAAATTTACAAAAGTTTAAAAACCATCATAACTTTTTTACAAAAAATGCGACAAAAATTCCAAAAAAAGCATCAGATTAGCAATTTCCTTAATTTATGATGCGATGGCCTAACTTTTTTTAAAGTCATAATTCTACCCATTATAACGGTTTTTTGAACCCCAAAACTGTGTGTTCGAAACAGTTTTTAGCTGATCGCGGAAAAAGGCATTTTCCAACGCCAAACATTTTTTGTTGACACAAATGAGGCACACGGGTCAAAAAGACACACTCCGAGAAATCTGTTTTGAATTTTGTCTATTCGTGCAACTTTTGACCACAGAGGTGCAAGAAGTTAGAACCACTTTTTTGAAATTTGCTGCAAAAAACATATTTGTGAGGGTTTGGATAAACTTATATCACTGACACTTTTTTAGTGTCAGAAAATGCACTTTTCGGACCGTTTCGAACACGCAGTTCTTAAGTTTAAAAAACTCTTATCAAGGATGAAAAAATATTTTTAAATAAATTTAAGCCATTGTATCATAAACTATAGAGAATGTAAATAATGTAATACTTTCTCGTAATTTTTGTGGCATTTCTTGTTCAAAAGTTACGACGGTTTAATTTGTAACTTTTCGCGGCATAGACATAGTCGACTAAACAGTCGATAGGCTGCTAAATAATAATAATAATTACGGAGAGACTGCGTCTTGAGGTTTAAGATTTCAAACTGCAGCCTGTGGTTTTTGATGCAACGTTGAAAAGGGATTTTTAATATCTCTAGCGCAAACTGGACATCGATAAAGTTTTCGTTAAAGCTAACAATAAGTTTGCTTTCAACCCCCTACATTACAATGTCTATTTTAAAAGTGAAAGAGTAAAAAGAAAACTTTTTTACTTCATACTATAAATACAGTTAATATACTGTAAAAATTGCAGTTGTGGAAAGTAATTATTGAAAAATCGGTTTCTGGCCTACAAAATAAATTATTTGATTGACATCTTTGGAACTATCAAATTCTTCCTTCTGACTTCCTTCTGACTTCCTTCAAAATTGTTCGAAATTTCCAAGCCCAAGTCATGAGTCCCTCTTTGATCATCTAACACAACACAAGGGGGCATTTTAATTCATCATAACCTATGCCGTTCACGGATTCTCTCTGTTCAAACATATGTAAAATAATCAATCTTTAGGGAATTCATTAAATCCCTAGAAAATAAATACTTTTACACAGGTTCAAATGACAACAAACCATGGGGGCCATATCGTACGAGCTGCCAGTGCTTACTATGCGACACTTACCATAGATAGCCTTGGATGGAGTGATGAGGAATAGAACGATGCATAGTAGAATGGCCGTCAATTTGGGCTGAGAAAATTTGGGGACTGAGAAAAAGTTCAAAGAATGCTTTTTACCTGAAAAATGATAGAAAATAGAATTCAACCGATCTTTAGTTCATTAACAAAAATCGTTTACAGACTAACCACATTACAAATATCAATCAAGGAATCCTTAAGTTCTCTTATTTTCATTCTTAGCTCTAAAACCGGTTGGAAAATAATGCATAACTGGGTTTCACGCAGCATACTTATTTTTCATCCTATTTTTATAGAGTCGTCACGTAGAATAAGGACTTATTTTAGGTTTAAATTTGAATCAATAGAAACTTTGGACAAAGCTTCTGAGCTTTTTGGAAATTATGAAAATTCGTAAGTTTAGGGTTAAAATAAGGAGAATATATACATATGTATGTAGATAACGCGTACTTAAATGTGTGTTTTCGGATTCATTTCATTGTTATTAAGGGATGAGAAATAAAATGGTAAGTTTTATTTTCTGATAGGCCCCCGGAATTTCATATTCAATAATATACTAGACGGCACGTAATTAGAACGCAATCATTGCATGGACGCAAGCAACAGATTATCTAAGGTCTGTAAAATCTCAAATCAAAACTCCACATGAGAAGGGGTGGGGTACCCGTCGATACTCGTAAGGGTTTGCTTGTTTTGAGCTCACTTTTGAGAAATTCGTGTGAAAATCGGCATTTTTCTAATTCCAGGTGGGTGCAATCTTTGTCCCCCCTCCCCACCATTAGAGTTTTTTACTCTTTTGAGAGAAAGAGATGATGGGATGTTGGATACGTTTTGTGAATTCTGACATTTTAATTAAAAGTATGTCCAGTAGCGTCATTCGATGGGGGGCAGAAGGAGAGGGAACCCCTTCCCCCCACGGTTTGACACATCCAGAAATGTTGGCTCACTCAGAAAATTCAAGGAGCAAAAAAAAAAGGGAAATGGTTGTCAAATCCAGTGAGTATGAGATAGGTTAAATTGGGGAGTAATGTATTTTTTCCCAAAATTTGCCCAGATAGTAAGTGATCCCATTAGGATCAAATCATAGTTCTCGAAAGTCCCTGCATACAGGTCCGGGTAGGTCCGCTATATTCCAAGTTTGCATGCACGTAGGGGGGGCGGCGTTGGAGAATAATAATAATAATAATAATAATAATAATAATAATAATAATAATAATAATAATAATAATAATAATAATATTGTGTGATGTTCGATGATAGCAGCGACGACGACGACGGTGACGAGCGGTGACGGACGCGTGGGACCGGGCCCGCCTTCTCGGGTAACCTGACCTGACCTGACCTAACCTAACCTAACCTGACGAAGCACGGCCAGTGGCGAAACATACATACATTGATCATCATCCTCATCCTTCACCTTACCTACCCTGCGTGAAGGGGGCCTATACGTTCCACCTTTAATCGTTTGTTTTCGCTGAAACAGTGCTTTTTTATGTATCCACTAGTCCGAGAGAATGATGCAATGTTATTCAATCATGCGAAATCTTTTTGCAGTCGATGCATCCTTATCTGATGCACCGAGCGCCTATATAACTCCGACTCGGTGCTGCACAATGCACTTGTCTCCTTTTACCAGTTGCAGTCAGTCAGTGTTTTTTTGTGCTCCGTATCTTATGTGTATTTTTCGAGAATTTCCGTTCCGTCGGCCCAACATTATAATTACAGACACCGCGGCTTTTGAAGTCCAAGAATATCCCATATCGGATTCCGACGACTCATCCGCGTACGACCCGCAACAAGACATAGAGGAACGCTACTACGAACCGGCGTCTCCCGAACCCACCCGAGCACAGCTGTTTCCTTGGGACCAAATTTCGGAACCGGGAGAGTTTCTATTGGAAGAAGAAGAAGACGACCTGTCGCAGTACCTCCACCTCGACGACATTCTGGCCCACTCGGACCTAGACGCGCACGATTTCAGCGAAGGAGCGGATGGATCAAACGACCGCCCCAGCGTCCCCTCCCCCGACTTCGAGTGGGTCACGGAAGCCGAGTGCAACGCCGGGTACCACGAGGGGGGGGGGGGGTACCCGTGCAGATACTGCCCCGCAGCGCTCGATCCGGAATTGCTTCTTCCCGACGACGACGACGACCCCGACGACCACGACGACGGGGAAGGGCAAAGCTCCCCTTGGGGGGGGAGCGCTCCGATCAAGGGGACCAAGAGGAGGTTGGTTTTCGATCTCAGCCCGACCCCGTCGCCGGAACCAGCCGAGGCCGGGGACGATCCGATGGACGATGCAGAACACCCCCCGCCACCCGCCACGCAGGCCCTCTTAGAGGAGGAAATGGAGATTTCGGAAAGCAAAAAGATCAAGTTGGACGAGGCGGCTCGAGTCAAGATTCTGGAGACCCACCCGCTGATAGATGCAATCCGGGTCTCGATGTACATGAAAGACGGCCTGGGCCTGGCGCCGCTGGAGCGAGCGCTTTCTGTGACGGAGAACTTCCTGACGACGAATTCGGCGGATGCACGGCCCCAGAGAGCATGGCGCTTCGCCCACCTAGCGATGAAAAAGGCCCTCAAGTCCCTTCTAGCATCCAATCGGAAACTCTCCGAATGTGGCGTACGGGATTTGATTCCGATAATTTCGGCGGATCAAGTCTCCTACACGACATTTACCGACTTGGATCTGGAGGAGAGCGTGAGGGACGTTTTCATGGACTGCTACGTGAGCTCTCCGGTCGAACGTCCGTCGTTAGTATCCACGGGTCCCACGTCCACGTGTGTCACGTCTGCAAGTACGCCCAATTTACTTGCAGGTGCGTCATCACAAAAAAGATCAGAGGAGAGCTTGGACGATGGGTGGCTCGCAAAGCAATTCAGTGCCGAACGATCACAGAGCACCACTGGGCTAATATCGCAATGTATCTCAGTGGTGAACGGCACCGAATTGCTCAGGTGGGTTACCCCGGGGGCTCCTGGGTACGTGACCGTGAAATTGGACCTCTTCCCGACGGCGGAATATCAGAAGGCCCCCAGTTCGGACCGCTGGCGGACGTTTACCCACAAGGCCCTGTATCATTTTCAAAATCCGCACGACCCCGACTTGGCCCTCCTATACAAGATGATAGAGCGGTGGATGAAGAGGGTGGCCGAGTTCCCCGACGCGACCCGCTCTTTCACAAGGTTAGGAGACACAAGGGGGAGCAAATTTTAGAAATGATACTCAGCTTTGCGGTGAGTCCCGTGAACAGGTTTTTCGATACCCCCCAATGGTTGAGGTCCGAGTACAAATGGATTTTCACGTCCACTAAGCTCGTGCTCCAAGCTCAGCGTTTGGCCTACTTTCATTTCACCGAGATGTCCGTGGCCGATTTCTACGATTGGCTGGTGGGTCTCCCGTTCGAAAACTTGCTGTTCGCCTCCAACGACCCGCAAAACTACTACATAGGCTGTTCAAAAAATAATGCACATTCGGGTTTTTTGGGAGAACAAAAGCAGCTATCAAAAAGCGGTTTGTGTGAGCTTAAAGTCCTTGTAATTTCCAATAAAACAAGACCAAGTAGAGCTCCGTAGCTTAAAAATTGACTGATATACAGGCCCTTGAAAATGGCATGTTGAAACTATCCCTCCAGGATTTTCAGCTATTTTTTCCAAGAAAAAACAAAAAACAAAACAAAATTAAAATTGAAAAAATTGATGTTTTTACTGACAAAAATTACAAGATCTTACTAAAGTTGACTGAAGTTAGTTGTCTTCATCGGATGACTCGCCTCTTTCTTAATTTTTTCGAATTACTGTCCATCATGTTTCACGCAAAGCCTCAGCCTTTCTGTCCACTTCTGAAGAATCGTTTTTTCAAACCGGATTTTTGAAGAAGTTTCACTGATTCCTGATCCTCAGAAAAGGATTTAAACCAATGACTTATGGCCGTTGTCTTAATATCGGTCTAAACAGTTGTCTTTATACACTTCTTTAATTTCTTTAAAAGCGTCTCTCACTGATAAACCACGCAAAAAACAATAATGAATAACGTGACGTTACTCTTCTTTCTCCTCGGCATTATTCGCGAAAAAAATTTGGAAGTTCGCACTGCGCACACACGTCAAACAGAACAGAAAAGTCAAACAGGAAAGTCGCAAGTACTGAGCACTGTGCATAATTATCCTGTAAGCTGTGCCTGCTGACCGGCCACACAATCAGTAAGATCTTGTAATTTTTTCAATTAAAACACTCAATTTTTTCAATTTAATTTTGTTTCGTGTTTTGTTTTTTCTTGGAAAAAATAGCTGAAAATCCTGGAGGGGTAGTTTCAACATGCCATTTTCAAGACTCTGTATATCAGTCAATTTTTAAGCTACAGAGCTCTACTTGGTCTTGTTTTATTGGAAATTACAAGGACTTTAAGCTCACACAAACCGCTTTTTGATAGCTGCTTTCGTTCTCCCAAAAAATCCGAATGTGCATTATTTCTTGAACAGCCTATGTATTATGGGATACTTGAATCCTACGAAATATTGGTTCAACTGATATGTTTTCAAGTATCCCCTTTCCGCTTTTTCGATTTTGTTAGTAATTTGTTCGACATCCTGGACAAGCGCCTGCCGAAAGTCAACACTCTCTTCGTTCTGGGCCCTCCGAATTCCGGTAAGAATTATCTGTTCGACGCCGTAATCGAGTGTTTTATCAATTATGGTCAGATTGGTAATTTTTCAAAACACGTTGCCTTCCCGCTAATGGAGACGGTGAATCGACGCGTCCTCTTGTGGAACGAGCCTAACTGCGAGAGCGGCGCGTTCGATACGCTCAAAACCATTTTCGGGGGGGACACGTGTAACGTGAAAGTCAAATACTCGTCTGACCACATATTGCATAGGACCCCGGTGATAGTGCTGTCGAACAGGGACATCTTCCCGAACGAGGAGGCGTTCCGAGTCCGAATGATCAAGTACGAATTTCGGCAGGCGTTTTGGCTCAGGGAGAAGAAGAAAAAATTGCACCCCCTTTCGATAATGTTTTTATTCTATATGTGTAACTGCTTAGACGACAGACGGCACACCATACCGTATGTCGTCTACGCGAAACTCTTAAAAATTCAAAAGAAAATCTTCCAAATCTACTCCGACGAGGTCCAAGGCAAGCGGCGTGGCGGGGATGACGATTTCGACGGCGACGACGACGACGACTTATACGACGGATGTAGCTCCGATGACAGCCGATGATCAGTATTAAAAAAAAATCAATGATGACAGCCGATGAAAAGTATTAAAGAAAAATCGATTGTTAGAATTAAGCGATGAATATGTAGTCAATAGAGCCCGGTCTTACCTTAACCGCTAGTTTCATTCCGAAATTTTCCTCTTTTTTTACCCGTTTCGATGTTTTTTTTTCCCCCGTTTCCACGGAACGGGGGAAGAAAAACCCCCTTCTGTCCGAAAAATGTGTAAATCGTAGCACCGAGGTGCGGCGGCGGACGACGCTCGACGGAGTCAGCCAGCCGCCGCACCGTGGCGAAACGTAACGCGATGAAAGATCTTTCACGCGGAAGCACAGAAAAATGATAAAAAGAAAAAAAGAAGACGAGAGATTTCGAGCGAAAAGACCCGGAAAAAAAATACGGAAAGGAGATACCCGTCTCCGTTCCGTATTTTTTTTTCGGGTTTTTCTGCCCGCGGTCCGACCGTCTCGTCTTTTTCGTTCTGAGAGTCAGTGGCGGATCGTGCGATGTGACAACATTGCCGACGCCCATCCGAACCCGTGCAAAAATATCGATCTTTCGAGCACGAGAAAAAAAAAAACCATCGGATTTTTTTGCACCCCCTTCCTTCCCCCGGGACGACCTGAAATGACACCACTGAGTATGTCAAAGTTCTTTCTCGCTTGAAACCCCCAGCAGCCAAATATGCGCGGTTTACGAAAATCTGAAGTAGGTAAAACAACTCATAAGTTTAAAAAAAATTATATTCTTACTCACTTTTTTGTGTGCCCATCATTCCAAGTCGAATTCGAAAAATTTCCCTTCAAGTAATGTTTAACGGCAACCACTACACCCGGTTTACACTACGTTGACATGTTGACAGTTGCTTATTTCGTCTGAGTCTCAGTTTATTGTTTAGCAAGCTAGCATTTCTTCTCAATCGAAGTTGACTCTATTTGATAATGAAAAGGCAGTAGAAGATAGCGATAGTGAGAAATTATTTATACGGGCGTCGTCGAAGAAACGTATAATTTTGCCATAATAATCAAATCATGAAAAACTCTGTTTTACACGTTCACTTTTTTTTTTTTTTGTTACCATCTTATCATAGAAGGTGACATCAAAGGTTATGACAATGACCTAACAAGTCTACAATGATGTTCATTAGAAGCGTATAAGTATAGATCGTGAGACATATGTATATTTTCAGAATCTCAGCTTTCTGTTTTTTAAAAAAAAATCTCAAAAATGTCAGATTGAATATTTCTACGTTCTTGTTCGGAACAAAGATTAAACCTGTTCCCTTTCGCATGTTCTTGATTGAATCTACACTCTACAGGATGTCAATTAAAAAAAGGAACCAGGCCGAACGGATTTCCTAAAACGCTGAGACACGTGCTCAATTATTTGGAGGAAGACGTCTTTTTAGGGGGTCACCGATCCCCTAAAAATCCAATGCTTCAAGCAGGGACTCCCATTTTTTATTTAGTAATCAAAAAGAAGGTAAAATTTTAAGACTTTTGGTACAAACCTGAGGTCGATATCGTTTTCCGTTCTCGATATATAGAAGACCAAAGTTCGATTTAGGCCCATTTTCAAAAAATCATTATTCCTCTTTGAAAAGTCGAAATTTAAAAAACAAAGATCCTAAAATATTCTAAAAAGCAAGCTCTTTTTATAAAAAACTTCAATTTTAACAAAAATGTGGTCAAAATTTGGTTTTCAGGTCCCCCAAACATATTTAACGTATTTGGCTCCACGGGGGTTATCTGAAAAATTCTGAGGGACTACCCTTATTGAGTGGTACATCAATCGGAAAGGAGTAACAAACTGAGCATTTTGGCGCAAACCGGAGAACGATATCATTTTTCAGATTCAAGTTATCGCAATGTGTGAAGTGACATTCGACATTCGATATATCAAATGTAAAAACGATATCGACCTCTGGTCTGCGCCAAAATGCTCAGTTTGTTACACCTTTTTGATTTATGAACCATTCAATAGGGGTTGTTATTCAGAATTTTTCAGATAGCCCCGATGAGGGCCATATACTCTAAAAATGTTTGGGGGCCTGAATTTATGGGGGCCTAACTTAAATAGTGATATGCAAATAAATCGGTTTTCAACTATGCATTTATCCCCGTGTTTATTACCTTTCATTTGCTGTTTTTTTGTTTGTTTTGTTTTGTTTTTTGTTTTGATTGTTTTTTCTTATTCTTTCTTCTCGTATTTTCAGCCGACGACCGAGGGTCAGCAGCACGGAGTCATGCCATCACTCGGCGGAGAGGGGCGATCAAGCATCAGAAAGTCCACCAAGTCAAAGGTCATTATTTCGTGGCAAAATTCTTCCGACAGCCAACATTCTGCGCATTTTGTAAAGATTTTTTATGGTAAGCATGATTGAAAAAAACTGACAATTATAAAGTAACTAGTGGCCGGTGGCCGCTTCGCGGCCAAGCGTTCCGTTTCGCGTCTTGCGCGTGATTTTTGTTTTTTCGAGCTAACAGTAAGACTTTGACTCGATATCATCCACTCCCTAACTCCGTTTGCTATTCACCCATCTAATCTTGCTCCGAAGAACGAAATCTAAAAACTTACTCTATTATTCCTGAAATACTGAAGTGTTATTTTCTCAGGTACACCAAAGGTTTAGAAAACAGGAGTCATTATTTGGAGGGGCATAAATAGCATAACCCCCGCCCAAACCCCTTTACATGAAACTTAAACATTTTTTAGGGATAGGCGTTCTCAAGAGGGCCCGATCCAAAACCGCCAATTTTTTTTTTGGTGCTCATGGAGACGCTGAAACCCCCAGAATCGGCGCATTAGGATGCACCGTATTAGCGCATGTGGATTATACGATTTATAACTGTACAGAGAAAAGAAGGGAAGGAGAGAAAGAGATAGCGATAGTGAGAAACCTGCATTCACAATAAAATGAGACGTCCGGGTTAAGCAAACAAACGCATGACCGAGATCGCACACCTACGATAACCTTTCGTTGAACTGACATGACATTAAGACATTGCGTTTCAGTGAATATAGTCTAAGATTTTATAGGGTCATTCTTTTAGCGCTTTTTGACAACTGATTTTGCAGCAAATTGCCGTTTTTGGGCTACTTTTTCAAAAAATCCTTCGTGCATGTTTTAGCGCTTTTAGCTTATCTTTTTTGGGGATTGGCGCTTTTGAATGGTCGCCTCCCCCCCCCCCCCCAATGATGAAATTCCTATTTTTTTGATTTTTTTTTAGACACTTCACGAAGCTCAAGTTTGTATAACCAGTGAACAGTTACTGGCAGCCGATTTTAGCGTACGACGCAACGGGTCCATTGGACCCAGTTCCAGCATCTAAGGGCATCTCAAGTTCACCATAGAGTTTTAGTGTGAAGTCAACGGTTAGCCAAAAATTGCATGAATAATGCACTCATCGGTTGCAATCGGTTGTGACAAAACTCGCATAGCGTTCCAAACTATCTCACCCAGCCACTCTCCCGTGACCTCCAATCCCCATGTGTATACCCATCTCTTTCTAGTGTCCTGATTTGTATACACAGGGTCTCGTATTACGGCTCGTTAATATTAAAATCACATTAAAATTGAGGAATTCATTCCTGCCAAAAAATATTTCACAAAAGATGTCTCTACATACGTTTTTTAAAATTAGAGTATAGCAGTACAACATGGGGGTTACGTGAGAGCAAGAGAGACAGTCTATGTTTGGAACGCTCATCACCGGATGACGTCATCACCAAGTCATCACTAAAAGAACCTTTGAAATAAACGTCGCACTGGCCCACTAATATTACTGCACAGATTAAAAAATAACAGGTATACAATCAAATGAACCATAAAAACTACATACTCAAGGCTCAAGCGATCTATCGAAACTTTGTCTTCTTTTTTTTTTTTAATTTAAATCGGGAAAAAACAGACCTTAAAAACATCATAACCTCGCCAAAACGCGAACTGAAACGAAAACAACTCAAATCGCCAACTTAAAAATGAAAAAATCTGTAACCATATTTTTGGTTCGTTAGTAAGTAGTATTCTTGGATGAATCACTTATACATTTAAAGTAAACGATGCATTTTCAACAGAAAACCAATTATTTACTTAACTCAGTATTCAGTAATATTTGACAGTATATTATTAATGAGAAAAGTATAACCACCGTCTCAACTTATGAATAATAACCCTAATCATTTAGTTTCTTTATAAATTCTCGAAACCTAACTGAAATTTGCTGGGTTATATTCGAGATATTGAATCAATGCACCGATCTCATCAAGTCATCGTTGATTGTACTATTCTGTATATATCTATGCATATGAAACATATGATAAGTATCGAAGCTCTATACATCGCGAAGCGATATAGCAACCTCGTCAAGCCATCATCAATCGAAGACTGTACAGTGCTGCCGTATTTAACATAAAATATTTATACAAATGTTTCATTAAGTTTGAAGTGCCTGGTATATTTCTCAACACAGCTAGCAGCACTGTGACTCTCTCATTGTGTATATCTACGTAAAAATATGGATAAAAAGTCGAAGCTATACATCGATATCATGAAGTCGCTATTAAAATGCGTCTACCCGAACGGTTCCTTCCGCGAGTAAAACATATGATGAAGATCGCCATGGTAACGTCAAATCGTGCGATCGAATTAAAAAAAAAATTGTCAGAGCATCACGTTTCTCGCTTACACGCGTACAAAATCGTATGCTCTTCCGCACGTATGCATTTAAAAAAGGACGACAAAATCTCGCTTCTCTCTCCCACCCTTACAAAACGAACTGATTCGCATCCTTTTCGCACTCGCACAACTTTTTGAGAGAAAAGTTTTTAGCATTTTAAAAAGGGACGCGGGGCCCGCACGGAAAAACTTATAATTTTCCCGAAGCATTGGAGCCGAGCCCGACCGATCGGTACCAGGCCCCTCCCGAACGGTGCAACGGTTCACCCGGAACTTAGCTTCATTCTTACAAATATAATATAGGATATTATTCATTAATTATTAATAATTGAACGGCTTTCTGTAGAAGGGAACCTACATTCCCGTGTCAGTAGGAGGGAACTACATATTTACATTGGAAGCGCATTTTAGTTGATTCCCTTCTACTGACACGGAAAAGTTGGTTCTTTCCTTTAAGGAAGTCGTCCAATTACATTCCAATTGTCACAGCGCCGCGCCGCACTATGTGGTATTTGACCGAAAAAGTTGGCATAAACTGTTTCTACTGTCCAAATAACTTGAAATTTGGTAGTCGGGGGTACTTTTTAACGCTGAATTCAAATTTCACATAAATTTTTCAAAATTTGAAAATCCAAGATGGCCGCCGACAAATTTTTGGCTAATCGGTCGGCAGCCATCTTGGATTTTCGAATTTTGAAAAACTGATGCAAAATATGAATTCAGCGTTAAAAAGTACCCTTGGATACTGAGTTTCAAGTCATTTGGACGGTGTTGCCAAATTTCACTCTTGTAGCGATGTAGCCTTTACAACACGTAAAAACGAGAATTTCGTGCAAAAACGCAAAATTCGAACTAATTTTCCCGGAAAAGCCGCATTTTTCCGCAACTTCTGACTTCAAGGCCTATTAGTACGCACTAAGGACTACCATTTCTCATATATATACCCGCGGGATGTGGCAGGATAATTGAACTTAAGTTCTCTTGAAAATCGGAAAATTTGCGTTTTTAGCTAAAAACTTTGAAATAGCAAAAAAATATCAAATTCAAATTAAAATTGGATAAAATAGGCATAAACTGATTGTAAATACCTTCAGGAAGACGATCCATGTACAAAAATTTTGTTCTGACTTCATTTGAAACACTTTTTTTTTACTTTGATTATAGTCTCGTGCTGAGGCTAAATTTAATGGTGGTAAAACTGATTTTTCCCCTGGTGGATTCTAGTTAAATTAATCCAGTTTAGACCCGCTAAATACAAGTTTCTAATGCAAAAATCTATGTAGATTCCGAATATCACAACAGTTTTTCCCAATAGCGACTTTTTTTTTTTGAGTTTATGCCAGCTTTTTTGGTCAAATACCACATAGTGCGCCGCGCCGTGAACATAACCATTTAAAATCGACGCTGTATGTTGAGATAACTCTTCGTACATGGCGGATATGGAATTGTATCCACGTGAAATGAAGGCGAACTTTGGAATAGTAAGAAAACAGCTTATACTACAACTATTCTCTGGAAAAAAATTAATTATAATTACCAAGAAAACGAATAAAAAAGTTTGTCAACTCTTATTCATTTAATTAGTATGGCATCTTCTTTTGTTCTTTTCATTTTTCATCGTCAAGTTTTGATTGTTCTGAAATCCGGGGGGGGGAGTTCTCCCTTGCCCCCCCCTTTGTATGCGGACGCCTATGCTTGTCAACCTCCTAAATTTTCTAAATTTTATTCACAATCCTCAAATGACGTTAAATTTCTGAATTGACCAGATGATTAGATGTATTCGTAAGTCATGCTAGTATAAAAGTAATAAATTTTAATTGATCTTCATTCACACAAATCATTCTCTTTGGAATATGCCTTGTGTTGTCTTTTTAGTTTTCTGCTATATCCATGATGAAAGTTTTTGTGATGGTAAGAAATTAAATTCTTGTTCCATGGCTCATTGGAACCGAAATAACCAATTCACTCGAAAGTTGGATTGCTATAGAATTCGGCTAACTGCGCATCGCACTTAATTTAAAGTTCACTTAAAAAACTCGAATCCACAGTTGACGAGTGTCATCCAAACTCCGGAATCGATAGGCAACCTGCAAGAAAATGCTTTTGAAGATAGGCTGCGCCACCTTAAATGGCGGGTAGATGGGAGGGGGGATTGCTCAGAGGAGAAACAACTGAAGACAAGTTTCGGGCTTTTGCCTCATCTGCCTATTTCCGTAGTGCAGATTAGTTATATTTGTTTATCTGAATGATTTAGGTTCACGTTTTTTTTCTCGCTTTGAATTTATACTAACCAATTCACCATTACTCACTATTTTTAGCAAGGGTAATAGCTAGGCCAACAGAATGCAGGGTTGTCGACTTTAATTTGTTTTTTCTTTTTCGGGGTGGAAATCTGTTTACCGGAGCAAAGTTTCTCGCAAATTTCGTTGGACGGACAGTTGATCACAAAACTATAGCGAAGGCTAAAATGCGCAAATTATGTATCAATGCCTTCAATACCGATTAGTACTTACTATAGTATTTGAGTCTAAACTATGTTTTTCAGTTAAACCGTAAAACTCGACATCTATAGGTGCATTAGCGTGAAGAGGCTAAACCCCATTTTGTCAACTTTAAAGGAGGCGTTTAAAACTGCATTTATTTCTCATTAAACTCACCAGTATATCTGCAGTTGTCTTCTTCATTTTTGTATGTTTCATCAATATATTTCGGATTTTTTTTTTTTTTAAATTTATCTTTGAAAAATTAAAAAAATAAGCTGTTGCTTAGTTTTTTCCAATGTGGTTATTCTAAACCACAGTGACGTGTATTTGTTGTCTTTTTTGTTTTGTAAATTAGTTACAGCACCTTTGAAATGTATTCTTATCCTCTGTTTCAGGGGTTTTGGGAAGCAGGGATATCAATGTCAGTGTGAGTATTTTTCGTACTGTTACTATCTGAAATTATATGGAAATTCTCTTAGAGATAAAATAATAATGTAATCAACAGAGTATAAGAACGGGTTATTGTTACCGAGCTTTAACTGTCCGTTCACCTGCAAAATGTTGCGGAATTTACTGTCGAAGTGACAATATCGATTTTTAAATACAAGTCCAGTTTTTAATTCACAATCATACAGACAGTTATGTTGACTTTGACGTGCAAGGTGTATGCTTGCGCTCTCATCGGCAAAGCTGCGAACTGCATGCAAACGAGAGAATAATGAATATAAGAAATGAAAAGAATATAAAAATAGCCTTAAAGTAAGCGTGTATGCAATATGAGAATCACTTATTGCGTCTCGTACAATTTGAAGGCGCTTTTATTCGATGTGACGCTCTACTCGTCTTATTTATCATTACGATGATAGGCCAGTTAAAAGCTTTGAATTTATTGACCATACGAACAGCCATCTTAAAAAGTTTAAAATCATTTGTGAATCAAAGAAATTTAAGTTTACAATTTGGTACTTGCCAACATCCAGATTTTCGTGCCTCTACCATTTAACGTAGAACTTATTCACGAGTAAAAGTTAGCATCCATTCCTAACGAGCGTTATCGCTGATTTCTAAGAAAGACAAACAAGAGCTCAGCGAGTTATTGTTTTTGAGTATTTCTTTATTACTTTTCACTCATTGATTCATTGTACCCAATTTTGTAAGTGGCACCACAGCGCACTTTGAGGCGCAAAGAATGCTACTATTTAGTATACTGTATGTGTTAGAAGTCTTTACTAGGGGGCCGATCATTTACTCCATCTAAAAACCGATCGTTAAGATTGTCTATATGAGTGATGCTTTCTGTCGAAAATTGTAAAACTTGCCCGTTGCTGTGGTAACCACCGTTAACGTACACGGAAAAAAAAGATTAGTGAAAATAACCATACGGATACCCGATTTTGGCACCTGCTAGATGTTAGGGTAAACTTGACCAGAAGTATGGTATATTTACCGATACTTTGAGTAAATTTGACATGCAATCAGGTAACATCACCTAGTATCAAGTCAAAACATAGTATACTTCTGGTTAACATTACCATAACATCTATAGTAGGTGCCAAAATCAGGTATCCGTATGGTTATTATCACCGTAGTTTTTTTCCGTGTACCCGTTTTTAAAAACCATTCAATAAAAAAGCCTTTAAAGACGGTCCTTCAACGATGGTTATTATAGCAACAGCCAAGTTTTACAAATTTCGACCAATAGCATCACTCATGGCCTGTATAAGCGATCGGTTTATCCATGAACTAAATGATTGGCTACCATGTCAAGGAAAACAAAAAAAAAAAAAAACAAAACAAAAACGGGAAAAAACTCGTACCTTATTTCCATAAAAAACGGGTCTGCTCGTTATTTGTAGATCAGTAGAATCGTTCATTAATTTATATAAGAAATTCTGCATAGATCAAGCTAACGACCCGTTGTTTATCGAAATGAGGCACCTGTTTCTCAACTCGAACCTGGTAAGAACTTATGCGGCAAGCTGTATAGTATAACCCTGTTTAAAACTCGTCACATCATCTGAATTTCATGAAATAGATCGGGGTCTTTGTTTGTTTTTCGTTTCTTTCATTTTTTTTCTTTGTTTTGTCTTTTTAAGTATGTCAGACTGCCGTCCATAAGAAATGTCACGATAAGTTACTATCAAAGTGTCCGGGGTCTAGTCAAGAATCTGAAAGTACAATAGTAAGTGTATACCTTCTTTTTATTACTTTTACTATAAAACTATTAGTAAAAAGCTTTGGATGCTTTCAAAATAGTAGAAAGTTGATTCAGTAACGCTCGCATGTATATTATGAGTCTGATCTACATTTAAGTAGCCATCCATGCCATGCCATGCCATGGTAGTAATCTATGCCTCATAGAAAAAGGAGATGAAACTTTATTAATAGAAACTTTCCGGAATGTGAAACTGTAACCAGCTATGTTCCAGAAAATTGCTCTTTTTTATCTAAATAATAATAAAAAAAAAAAACAATATTATATACTATATTTCAGCTGCGTGACGTGGTGGTTCGAACTGATCCACCGTTAAATCATCTTAAACTTCCAACAGTGGCGTCGCATGCCATCTGGTAACAATGCCACTGCTCCATTTAAACTCATTAAAAATATCGAATTTTCCTTGTACACTGTGCACCCCCTGAATTCGATCATTTACATGAATTTAAATGGATAGAATACATTGTTGCCAAATTGCACGCGACGCCACTGACTTCCAACAAAAACAAAAAAATGCGAGATCCCGCTGTATTTTTCCGATTTCATTTCAAATAATTGCGGATTATCCTAAAAATGTTAAATTCCTCTCAAACAAAAGGAAATTATAAATCTCAACTTTAAGCCCTCAAACTTCTGCAGATCTTTAAGTATGATAGGATAAGTGCAAAACTCTCGACTTTTGTGTTTTGAGTGAAGCAAATAAAGTCACTTAGTGAGAGGAAAACAAAGATGCCTTTGGTTTGTTTCTAGGCAGTGGCGATGCGTGCAATCTGGCAATGCTGGGATTTGTCCATTTAAATCTATGCAAAAATATCAATTCGAGGGAGTGCACTTTGCACCTTCAATCGTTCGACCTTTTTCGTGCGTTTAAGTGGACTAAATACTGCGTTTCCAGATTGCACGCGACGCCACTGTTTCTAGGTTTCTTGGTTCCGAAGATACGATTTCGATCCAAAATTCATTGTTTCATACGGAAATTTCGTATTGTGACAGCACAGCCAACAGGATTTTTTTTAGATAGTTACACGAGTATACATATATCTCCGAAACACTTCAGCGATACTTTTAGGATAAAATCAAAGGCATTGTTTTCTTACTCTGTAAGGTTCTGTTATTTTTTTCATCAATTCTGAATTACAAAGTTTTTGACTAAAGAAACAATGCTGGAAACATGAAAGTCAATTATTGTTTATTTCGGATGTATTTTTGGTTGCAGTACCTGAGAGAAAGGTTCAAGATTGATGTTCCTCATCGCTTCAAAGTTCATAATTTTATGTCTCCTACATTCTGTGATCACTGTGGTTCCTTAATATATGTATTGTTCCGGCAAGGACTTAAATGTGAAGGTAAGGTACGTTCTCATTTCATTTTTAGTCATACCAAATTTTTACATTAATAAGATTTTAACTTCAATAAAAGCTGAAAATAATACTAGGTAATATCTGCGAGAATAATGTGAAAAATACTGGCTTTAATCTTCGAATAACTTCAATTCACGATCAGTCATTCGCATCTATGACTCATTTTCTTCGAAGGTCGATGGAATATAAATTTTAACTATGAAATACTGATCTTAATTCGTCGCAAATTCGCCTAGTTACTAACTAACAATAAGTTCTAGATCTCAGCCACTATAGTCGTTAAATATTTGTCACCTATGGTCGCTGCGCAAATAGCAAGTGACACGTGAAATTTCGTTTTTAGTCATGTACCAATTTTTACATTTATAAGATTATATTACTGAAACAAAAGCTATGAAAATATATCGGAATGCTACCTCCAAGAATAATGGGAAAATTCTGACACTGCTCTCCGAGTAACTTTACTTCACAAACAGTCAGGGCCGGCTCGAGGCTATCTGGCGCCCTCAGGCGAATTTCTGGACAGTGCCCCGGCTAATAACGTACACCACAATGTGGGAAGTCTGTGGGAGACAACCCCCCCCCCCCCCGAATACAGGGGGTCTGGGGGCTTTCCCCTTCCAAATTTTGAAAATTTTGATTTCCCGTGATCGACTTTTAAGCTATTTTAAAGAGGAGCTTTCTAAAATATTTGATCGGGAAAGTGTAACGATTTTTCCCAGTTTGCCTTTCAAAAAGAATAAAATATTGGCAATTCTTGCTTTAAAACACGGACGTAGCAGTCCTTTCTGTTTGACTTTTACAAGTAAGGATTTTGATTGCGCCTGAAAATCTTCATTAAATAAATAAATATATATATTTATTTCTCGGGCACCCCTCAGAACGTTGCGCTCTCAGACGATCACCTAGTCTCGCACCTTTAACCGCATTTCTTATAGAAAAAACAACAAAATAAACCAAATAATATAAATTAATAAATAATATTTCAAAATAAAGTTTGACAGTAAAATGTTGCTTTTGTTCCGTCAAAAAAATCGCCTCGTCACAAAGTTCGCAATCTCAGCCACGCGCTGTGAACTGTCACTTTACCTTATCACGGCGCAAATGGCAAGTGATGAGTAAAATATGAATTTTAATCTTATGGGAGCTGAGAATGGGAGAGGGAGAGGGGCCAAGCAACGATGCGCGTGTTTTCTCTTGGTAAGATAGGACCAGTGTTGCCAGATTGGAGTGAAAAAGCCGTACATTTTATATTGATTTAAATGGAGACGATACGGTTTTTTTACCCTCGATCTGGCAACACTGGATAGGACCCGCGTGAGTTGGAGAGAAACTGCATCTGCATTACAGTCCATCCTAAAGTACGTTTGTGACAGCGATCTTATGACCCCTTTTAAGAGCATTGACAGATTTACATCGGTGAGAGATTTATTAATTGTCTAAGCATGCACGCAGTGATAAGCGCACTTATACAGCGTGCTGCTCAGTGGCTATCCACAATCGAATATAGTCTGAACTTAAAAGGGGATGAATATTGGCCGGATCAGCTTTTGGACCGTACGTTTATTTTCATGCAGGTGTATGGATCAAATTATACATACCCTACTCCTCGACTAGAGCCATCTTATCGGGGCTCGAAATTTGTTTATAGAAAGAATAGTAATAAAAATAATAAAGAGTAATGCTTGCCAAAAAAATAACTTCTTAATTTATTTCGAGATCAAAGAGAGTTTCAGTTTTATTTATTTGAGCCTTGAGTGACGTTCAACTATCTACGTCAGTTTGATTTCTACTTGCCTATAAAAAAAAGAATAATGGACGTACATAATAAGTTATGGGCGACTCTTATTGCTTACCCAGATATGAAAGAAATATTTTAAAAACATTTTAAAAAACATGATTTGTTCATGCCAATTAGTTGTCAAAATATTTTTGAAATATTTTAAAAATATTTTTAAAAGGCAAAAATATTTTTAAAATATTTTAATTAAAATGTTTTAAAATATTTTAATTAAAATATTTTAAAAACATTTTAAAAATATTTTTGCCTTTTAAAAATATTTTTATTGAAATGTTTTAAAAATATTTTTAAAATATTTCTTCATAATATAGAGGTAGGATCGAGTCCATAAAGCGAGCACGTCGACAAAGGTATTTAAGTGGAGAAAGAAAGTTGAGTTGTGAATAAATCTTTAGAATGCCATAATTTTACTATTCACCACTTAACACTACATACTCTTCAATCTCAACCTATTTCCCTAAAGTACCCAATCGTTTTGCGTCAAAATCAAAGAAAAATCATCAATTCGAATTACAACATTTGAAAATTGTCACTGCTGAACTGAATCTTGTGAGATTATCTTGAGATCTAAATCGAATCGAAATATACAAAGGAACTGACTCGTAATGAGAAGTAAATTTTTGCATAATGTACCTATTCTTTCCCCACCTCTCTATTTGTCTCTAGCGCAAAAAAAGTTCTAATGCTGGCATGTCTAGCGGCAAACAGTCCAAATTACGCTTGACCTAATGATTATCAAATGTCAAGAGGCAGCTTTCGGAAGTTCGCACTTTTGATGATCCATCAGACGGCGCATAGGCGGATCCAGCAATCTGTCGACAGCGCATTCTCCCCCATTTGAACGTATGATAAGCAATCGATTCTTTAAGGAGCTACAGCCCCGTGATTAATCGATTTTTTCTCATGCAATCAAATGGGAAGAATGCACTGTCGGCAGGTTGCTGGCCTAATAACACCGGCAAGAAGAACGTGCAGATTCGCATTAGATTGGCCCTGGCCAATAAGAACTGCCTTAAAAGGCTGCTTTTATAGAATCAATCAAAAGCACCATTTTGTATCTTGTTCGTGAATTCGCGGCAAATGCGTATTCGACGGACCTTGTAACTTTTTTTTAAAAAAAATGATTGAATGCAATCCGTTGAAAAGTGGCAATGATTCAATGTGAGCTAAAATTGGCCCCTTTTTAGAATCTTAAGATTGGATGTCCCTCATGGCCGCACTATACGTTGTCGTTTGGAATCGGGCGGAGTGAAAATGCTCCGAATGAGAAGTGAGAGTCGCAAGAGAAATTTAATGACCTAAACGGCCTCTATAGCAATGGCGGCTCGTGCGATTTGGCAACTGTGCAATTTTCCATTTAAACTTATGTAAAAGAATCGATTCTTGAGGAGGCTGACAGCCTCTGGAAGTATCGATTGTTTTACATTGGTTAAATGAGAGGAGGACACTGTTGCCAAATTTCACGAGCCGCCACTGTTCTATAGTCTACCCAGAATTTATACTCATCGCACTTTCCGATCTTTTTATACGTACCTTGTCAAACGATCGAAATTTTGATTTTATGTAAGATCGTAAATTCTATGGAAAAAATAATTGCGTAAAATTTGCTGTTTTATAGTTAGAGAAACGAGCGATATTTGGAAGATTTTAGAGTATTCACACAGTTTTTTTCTGGTCTGAAAATGCCAAGCATAAAATTCTAAAATCTTGAAATTCCTCGCTCAGTAGAAATTTTATGTATTCAATTGATATTCTTTGGAATTCTATGTTCGAATTATAAGTAAAATTTCGCAAAAATGTCGAATGTTTTGGTCTACTTTGCTCTATATTTTACTATGTACATTCGCTGTAATTTTGAGGTAGCCATCTTTGCAACTACCCATTCTCGTTCTGATTGTTTAAGAGTCAGTATAAAGCTTCGAAAGCTCGTGAATTTCAAAATGTAAATTTCTCCTCCAACTTCCAAACGAACTTGTCCACCGCTTATCTGTTTTATCTAAATATTACCGTCGGAAAATATTCCATTCTCAGAGGAGACAACTGACCCTTTAGATAATCGAAACTTTAGCGCAGGATCAAATGGGAGACAAACGATGATAGCAATTTTAAAGCAAACAGGAGCCAGTCGTCGCTTCTATGGCTTGAAGTGAGAGTCACGGTTCCATCGGTGGGTCAGGTGCCGTAGCGTATACACAGGAATTTGTGCTTCTCTCTTTTTCCCCATTGGAACACGTGAGTAAGAAAAGGACAGAGACACGTGTCTTCAGCCCCTTAGCGCAGGATCAAATGGGAGACAAACGATGATAGCAATTTTAAAGCAAACACGAGCCAGTCGTCGCTTCTATGTCTTGAAGTGAGAGTCACGGTTCCATCGGTGGGTCAGGTGCCGTAGCGTATACACAGGAATTTGTGTTTCTGTCTCTCTTTCCTCATTGGAACACGTGAGTAAGAAAAGGACAGAGACACGTGTCTTCAGCCCCTATCTCTCTCCTTTTCTAGTATATACACTCAAACGGGAAAAGAGTGAGAGGGACTAATTCCTGCGTACGCCATTGGTCAGGTGGAGTAAACGCACCGCTAATCAATTAATTTACACTAGGCGTGGGAGTTGAGGGAGAATGCAAATTGCGAATTGCTTGGGCGAAGGTGAGGTGATGATGGACTGACAATGGACGTTTGACATTTGACGATCGGCTTCATATTATTTTCGACACTCTCTCAAACGTTTTTCTTTTTCTCGCTCTCACCCGAGTTGATCTTCTTCTCTTTACATGTGTCTTCGTGTCAATGTTAGTCAAACAGCTCTCTCTTCCTCTCTCTGCCTTCCTCACTCAATCTCTCTCTCTCTCTCTCTCTCTCTCTCTCTCGTTCTCTCTCTCTCTCTCTCTCTCTCTCTCTCTCTCTCTCCCTCTTTTTTTGAAAGCCTCCCCCTCTTCTTTCTCACTCATTTGTTGCGGGTTTTCTCTCCTTTCTCTTTCGCTCTCTCTCTCTCTCTCTCTCTCTCTCTCTCTCTCTCTCTCTCTCTCTCTCTCTCTCTCTCTCTCTCTCTCTCTCTCTTTTTTTTTTCTCTCTCCCCCCTTCCTCACTACCGCGCTATTTCTTTCTCTCGGCACAGAGTGAAGTGAATCAATGGGAGAGGACGGGCATGGTATGTAAAATTCCAGGGCTGCCGTTTTGCGTATAATCAATTCTATTTTTCTATTCACCGATGATTCCACCGGTTGAGAAAAGATTACACAGTTCAGCTCAGTGCATAACTGCAATGCACGAAAATACTCTGATCTGTAATCTTTCCTTGATCGGTGGAGACTCCGCTGATTAATTAAAATATCCGCAAGTTTTTTAAAGTCATCGACGACTCCACCGGTTGAGAAAATATTACAGATGCGAGTATTTTAGTTTATTACAGTCATTCACTGAACTGAGCTGTGTAATCTTTTCTCAACCGGTGGAATCATCGATGAATTGAAAAAAAACATTGATTGTACGCACAACGGCAGCCCTGTAAACTTTAGATGCTTTTATCTTTGCTAATACGCAACGTGAAAGTTTGACTGTGATGTCATTGGTTTTTTTCGTAAAATTGTCTACAAGAGTCACTCATTACAATGCGTATTTTGTGACCATAAAAACATTAAAAAAAATGCATTTTTGGTCATGTATATTTTGTCCGATCCCTCTCATAGATTCGCTCCACTGTGCGTCGTGAGACTGGCGCAAACTGCTTTCAGTTCTCTCTGCCAGGCTCAATAAAAATATATCTCGTAAAACTTATGAACCTCCAATACCTACGTTTAGGCGTTTTAAATGAGCGTACTTTGAAATTGAAAGCTGCAAATATGAATAGCTTTATGCTAAGCATCTATTGGTAAAATGTATCCAAGGGTGTTGGGCTTCAACCTTAAGTCGAATCGTGATTTCGTTCCTTTAACGTTTCATTTTTCTTTAACGTTTCATTTTTCTATCTTCTTACGATTTATTTTTGTAAAAGAATGATGCCCGAAAGGGGCTACTTGTCAACATTAAGATGGTTAGCTCTGCGAATGGGTCTGTTGCACACTTCGCACAGTGCTTTGACCTTATGGAAGATACGGACAAAAGTCATAACTTTTTAACGAAAGCAGATAAAGACTTGAAACTTGGGCAAAATGTAGGCAATTTATTCAGCTAAACACTGGGAAAGTTACAATTTTGAACGGTATCTCGAAGGGGGCAGGAGGGCCGCATAATCACCAAGAATCTACAAGCATTATTTTGACGCCTTTTTCTGTCATAGTAAAATACCTTTTTTTCTATCGGTTTACTTGACGAATCGGTGGGATGGTATCAAAAATATATTTAGGCTAAGAAATGAAATACTATACGTATATACATTATTTTTCTCAAAAAAGGGATGATCATAAGGCCTAGAAAAATCTCACGGTACCTCCTGCCAATGTACATGCCACTTCAATCTGGAAAACACTGTTGAATTGCAACTCCCTTTTTTTTTCTTTTTTTCTTTTTATTTCTCTTTTTTTCTGTCGGACTGACAACAAATAAAAACTATGCTACTAGTTATCAAAAATCAGATATCCTTGTTGAGGATGCAACTGGATCATTTATTAGATAAAACATAATGTGAGCTTGGTAGTAAAACAACGAGCTCAAAAAAAAAAAGAGAAAAAAAGAAAAAAAACACTCACCAAATGAGTTTGACAACAACGATAAAAATATGTTAAGTATTAAAGAAAACGTGAACAAAGCGTAGACTACTTCTCTAATTATTAAGGAAAGTAAAATTTAGTCTTCCTCAAAAGATATTAAAACAAACTATGTAATAAATATATATTGATTCAATTGTAGCGAGAGTGTTGAGGCGCGAACGTGAATGTATGTGGCGAGGCGACTGTAATCACACAACTTCAACCTTCACCTATTGAGTTTCACCATTGCGGCAATGCATTGTCATATGAGATTAAAGGGTTTTTTACGGCCTTTTCTCAGGCAGTAGAGTGAAATAATTCTCTCCTAGATTAATCCGTATTTATGCTAAAAGTATCAAAATGTCAAACATATTATAGATACTTTCCATTTTGCATCCTCCTTTTCAATTGCAAAAATACGAGTACCTCTAAGTTGCCAAAATATAACACTTGTAAATTCGTGACTTAATTATTATAGCATGTCATCGTTAAATCCTGAAGATGTTCATTCTGCTTTATTTACTCGTCAAGTTCAGTTTTGTAATGCAGCATTAATTATTTCAGTCTCAAGTAGGCTGTTTATTAGGTACCTAGCCAAGATGTTTCGAAGAAAATACTCTGCCTCTTCTCTTATTTCTATCAGTTCTTTATTCTGATTTAAGAACATTCACTTCGCAATTTAAAGAAATGAGAATCACAAGAGGGATTATTAAGCAATAGAATCGTACAAGACGACTTTGTTACCACAACTCATTGTTTCATTAAAGTCTCAAGCCCTTATTGCTCTCTATACCAACTAATTCAGAAGAATTATGAATATTACTATGAGCTCAGGTTAAACACGATTTTAAGGGAGTATGGTAAAACCGGCACATTTCAAAGTATCGCTGTGAGATTATGCGCAAGTTTGCGCAAAATCTGAAAAAATATTCTGAATCCTCATAGTTTGGGCTACAAAATATGTGAAAATGGGGGCGTTATAATTCGTTATATTTTTTATACACGTCTCCAAACATTTTGAATAATTAAAAAAAAACGGAAAATTTAACCTTTTTTTCCAAAATAGCTTTAATAAGCGAACTATTTCAATTAAATAAGTGAACAAATTTATTTTCTTGAAGAAATAACTTATCAGAAGTGGAGAGATCCATAGTTGTTGTTATTCCGACATTTGTCTTCATGATCTGACTCATCTAGGGTAGCGCCACTGCGTAACTCAAAGGCGCGTCGCCGAATCTGAAGCGACGATCTCTTATCTTCCCATTGTCGCCACAGCCGTTGATTTTGCAATTAAAGAAAACCAATGCCGGAAACTTACCCATTGGTTACCCCCCTTTCCATTAGAAAAGTCCAAAAAACCCTACAAGATGGTCGGTTTTTTGACTTTTGTCCACAGGTCGCTGCACTGTGCTTCGGCTCGAGCGTTTGAAAGTATCAATTCATAGATAAAAACCCAGAAAATGACAATGGCAGCATCAGAAAACAACAAAATTCATTAATAAACTCACAAATTGCGAAAAATCTTAGACACTATTCACCCCTGTATCTTTCCACCGCGTGCACGATATTTCGCGAGATTAACGTGGCACATTCAAATAATTACGGCTGACTGTCACCGGGAGTTGCCCGATTCCCTCCCAAGATTCCCTCCCGATTCCGATTCCCTCCCGTGACGCTATCCGATACCCGATTCCCTCCCGATATCGAATGAATGAAAAAAATGGCAACGTTGCAACAAGAAGTTTAATGATAAAAACTAAAACTAAACTCACCATGTCAGGAATGTTTAGTTCGTACCGTAAGTTGATAGGCAGTATAAAATTATTAGATGCTCGGATGAAGAAAATGGGTTCAGTGGACAGAACGTTTCCAAACTCTGCTTCACAATCATAAAGCAAAGTTTGAAAACCTTCCCCCTCCCTTAACCTTTATCATGGCTGCCGGATGAAAATGATGTTAAAAAATTAGGAAACTAAAGTCGTAAAATTTACTGTACGGGTGTATGGAGCCCTGTGCGTCAAAAATTTGAACCTTAAACGTATATTACAAATTCACAAAAAACATTCGGAGAATTCCTGTATGAGACCGTGCGAATATATTTAAAGATGATCTCGTCGTCACAATTTTCGGCGAGGTTTCCGATGGTTTCTTCGAGGAACTCGATTTTTTTTTAGGATAAGTGGCCGATTTTTCGCACTTGTGTTATTCGCGGAATTTATTAAAATTTTTGAATCCCTGAATTTTTTTTTCGAGAGCCCCGATGAAGGCAGGAAAGTTGGGATCTGGGCATTTTGTACTTCTTATCAACTTACGATCGGAACAATTATTTATTCCTTAAACTTGTTGTTGCGACGTTGCCATTTTTTTCATTTACTAGACACTGGGAGGGAATCGGCTATCGGATAGCTTCACGAGAGTGAATCGGAATCGGGAGGGAATCTTGGGAGGGAATCGGGCGACGCCCCTGTCACCACAGCTAACTTAATAAACCAATAAAAAGTGAAAACTGACGGCATCTGTTCGAATTCTTACGTTTCAATAGCCTCAATTCCTCAAAAAAGGTTGTGAAAGGTACGGAAACCGATATTTGTATCGAAAACTTGTCAAAATGAAACAATAACACACGGGAGTTCCAACGATGATGATTGAACACGGAAAAAAAGATTAGTGAAAATAACAATACGGATACCTGATTTTCGCACCTGCTAGATGTTATGGTAAACTTGACCAGAAGTATGGTACATTTACCAATACTTTGAGTAAATTCGACATGCAATCAGGTAGCATCACCTAGTACCAAGTCAAAACATAGTATACTTTTGATTAACATTACCATAACATTTAGCAGGTGCCAAAATCAGGTATTCGTATGGTTATTTTCACCGTATAGTTTTTTTTCCGTGAAGTTGGAATCATACTTGGAACACCTGTGTGTCATTGTTTCATTTTGACAAGTTTTCGACATAAACATCGGTTTCCGTACCTACCTTTTACAACCTATTCTGAGGAATTGAGGCTATTGAGACGTATGAATTCAAACAGACACCGTCAGAGTTTACTGTTTATTTGTTTACGAAGTCAGCTGTGATGACAGTCGCGGCCATGATTATTTGAATATGCCGCGCTAATCTCGCGAAATATCGTGCACTCGGTGGAAAGATACAGGGGTGAACAATTAGCTATAACTGTAGAGTGGCACATCAAGGAACGTTTCGCTGGTTCATTGTTGTCACCTAGAGCGCCGCCATCTTTCCGTAAAAATCGATTTTGAGGTTAAATTTTGTAGGTCGTTTCCGGTCGTTTCATGAACAAACTCGGACATCGCCGGAATCGACCTACAAAATTTAACCTCAAACCATGGAATCTGCCGTCCTAATTCCGCTTTTTCCCGGGATTCCTTCTACCCTGTGTGGCACAAGGTGGACCACCCCGCTGCCATTCTAAAGTTATAGCTCATTGGGGGTGAATAGTGTCTAGTGTTTTTCGCAATTTGTGAGTTTATTAATAAATATTGGTGTTTTCTGATGCTGCCAATGTCATTTTTACCGCTTTTTACGTGTGAACTGATACTTTAAACCGCTCGAGCCGAAGTGTGCAACAGGCCCATTAAAAGGAAAACATATTTGTAATTTTAATACAATCAAAGGTGCCATATATAAATAAAACAAATAATTAAAAAAGATCAAAGCGTGGTCCGGAAGAAGTGCCTGTATAAAATGTGAGGTAGCGTCTTCCAAAGAAATCTTAATCTGACAGGAATGCTGATTTTTTCAGAAGAGCACACTGCATGTTTTATTGGATCTTCTTTCTAACAATGCCTCAACCCTTTATATAACACCGGTTCAATTCATTTATGACTTTTAAGATCAATTTCAATCACAGAGGACACTTTTAATCAGTAATTCAAACCCAGAAATGTCACTGGAAAGTTTTAATTACTTTTAATTATGTTTTAATTTCTTTAATTACTTTTTTTCACTTCCCCCTCCCCACTTTTTTCTCATCTCAGACCATGTAGTATGTCGGGTTGGGTGTTCAAATTGCCAACACTGAGAGGCTATGCTTTCCCATACGAAGCTCTGATGCAATCTCTTATTTGAGCCTCATTGGGAAAATCCACACATACTCATGCATATTGCCCATGCAATCGTAATTAAAGAGCTTCGTTTCATGGACTTGACTCTGAAAAATTGTCTACATTCTCCACACTGTAAATCATCGCATCGGTTCCCTGAACACAAAGTTGGAGGCGTTGCGCGTTGATTATATAGGAGACAAATCTAACTTACGCCGTTTACTATTATCTAGCATCGATTTATAAAAATCGCAAACCACTGGATATTATACAGTCGTATCTTCAGATGTGTGCGGGGAGACACACAAAATGCACTTGTGTGAGCGACGATTTTGGCACAAAAAAGGATAATTGGCCTTAGAGCAGTTCATTTCTCTTTGCATACTTTTTTTTATTTCCCCCCCCCCACATTCTTTTCCTTCTTTATTTTTTATTTATTTTTCTTTTTCGTTCCTCCTCCCCCTCCCCCTCCCGCCTTCCTCCTCCATTTGAAAGTCCCGAAATAAGCACAAATTTGGCAGAGTAGTGAGCTCTGAACTCGGATGATAATTTGACGATGTCAGGCACTTTGAAAGATGGTCAAAAGTGCAACTTGCCATCTTCATTTCTTCATTCCTTACCGTAGACTCCGAATTAATTTAATTTAATTTATATAGATAATGAGTGAACTATCTCGTTTTATTCGTCGTTTTTTTATCCGGCAATTTCTTCGTGTTTCTATTGCATCTTGACTGTTCAGTTTTTTTCCGTGTAATAAGTATACTGTGATAAGAGGAGTTTTTTAATTCACCGATGATTCCACTCAGTGGCGCACCGAAGGGGGTGGTTATAGGGTCACCCCCCCCCCCAAGCATCAAGATTTTGCCCTAAAAAAAGGTCATCTTCGGCCAGAATTGCTTTCAACCCCCCCCCCCCCCCCCCAAGGCCTCAGAAAATAGAAAATTTGCTGTGAAACCCCCACCAAACTAAAGTTCTCGGTGCGCCACTGATTCCACTGGTTGACGAAAAGATTACGCTGTTCAGTTCAGTAGCTCGGCTGTAACGCACGAAAATGGGTCTGTTGCAAACTTTTGCTACAACAATTAAGAGCGTTTGATCTAATGTAAAATCGCCTGAAACGTCCATTGATGGCATCAGAAAGTCATAAAATGCAATAATAAACTCACAAGAGGCGTTTTATGAGATCCAAGATGGCGGATAAATATCGAGCAATTTGTATGCATGCACCACGAACATTCAAGGATAGCCAACCTCACAATATCGATCACAACCAATCACAACGTAAACAAACACATGACCTCTACCTCCAGTGAGGTTGTCAAAGTTGGCTATATCCTTGGATGTTCGTGGTACATGCAAACAAATTGCTCGATATTTCTCCGCCATGTTGGATTTCATTAAACGCGTCTTGTCAGTTTATTATTGCATTTTATGACTTTCTGATGCCACCACCAATGGACTTTTCGGGCGATTTTACATTAGATCAAACACACACTCTTAATCGTTGTAGCAAAAGTTTGCAACAGACCCATTCTCCAGTCTTGAATATATTTTATTCAACCGACCGAATCATCGATGAATATCGAAATTCTAATATACCACGTATAGACTGACACCATTTTATTGGAGTTTTGATACGGTTTCTGACTACTCTCTAAACTTCGAAACGAAACGAAACTTCGACTTTGATGAGAAGACCGAGAAAGTTTAGAGGATTGGACATCATTTTACAAGGGTGTGAAAATTAAAGACACTTCTTCTCCTTCTTGCTTTCTTCTTTTTCTTCTTATATTTTTTCATCTTCTTCTCCGTCTTCATGTTTAAACCAGGCGTTACGCTTACGGGGTCCGCCTTCATAGCACATCACGCCCACACCTTCAGACTCTTTAATGTTTCGATGTTTTGCTTTTTTCCATCTACATTGTTTGTTTTTTTTTTTTTTTAGACACACTTAAAAAAAAAACAAAAATAACAAAAAAATAAACAAAAAAAAAAAACAAACAAAAAAAACAAAAAACAAAAAAACTCAATATATTTATTCTTAATACTCTTACACCAGGCAATTCGACAATGTTGCTCTTCTGCATCGCTTCGGCACGAAAACAAAACAATTAATTTCAAAATAATTCAGATACTCTCTTTTGCTCTCGACAGAAATATTTTTTATTGAAACTTTCTTGAAAGTTTTTGGGAAAAAGTTTACACGTGTTATATTGAAAGCTGCCATGTAGAGGTTTCAAACCCATCGCAAATTTACAGCTTGAATGTGTACTTTTTATCTTTATCCCAGCGTGGTGGTTATGAAAAATTGTATTGTAATCATGTCGAGTTGTTATCGAGTTTGGTTTACAATATTGGCTAAAGTATTATTGGCCCCAACATTTCCACTACAAGTAAATAGAATTATCTATCCAACTATCTATCACCCTATCTTTATATCTACCTATTTATTTATTTATTTATTTATCCGTCTAATCTATATATTTTCCTATTTATCTATCTATCTATGCTGCAAGAATAATAAAACTAAATTGGCCAAATAACTGTAAGATGAGAAGGAAAAATGAGAACTAAGCCAAAAGGATATAAAAAACCCGAAACGTTTCGATCTAAATTACAAAATCTTCATCAGTCGGTAGTTGAAACACATAGAAAAAACAAAACAAAAAAAATATGAGTCGGGCCCAAAATCACAGTGGATACCAGACTGGCAAAAATGGTATGTCTCGATCCCGAGTGTGGTTGCACTAAAATACATGGGGATATATGGAAAAATTACACCTATGTGATTTTGGGTCAAATTCACATTTTTTGTATTTTGTTTTTTTTTATCTGTGTTTAACTACCGACAGATGAAGATTGATTTTGTGCTTAATTTAGATCGAAACGTTTCCGTTTTTTTTTTATATATCCTTTTGGATTAGTTCCCAATTTTCCTTCTCGTCTTATCTATGTATCTATCTATTTATCTACTTATTTATTTATTTATTTATTTATTTATTTATTTATTTATTTATTTATTTATTTATTTATTTATCTATCTATCAATTTATCTATCAAACGAACATCATGAAAATAAAAAGGGTTCTGTCTCAATCAGTGGTGGATGTAGAAATATTTCGGGGGGGGGGGGGGGGGGGGGTAATACGGACTTTTTCAACCAAATGCTCAAAATCTCCTTGAAAATCCCTTCAAAGACAGTGTATAAATTTGGCTGTCAGATCCACTACTGGGGCCAAATAATGTTTGGACCTCGTGACTCTCTTTATAGATAGATGGTGCGTAAGTACGTACTATACGTGCGAGAGGTTATTATCCGACCAAGCCCCTCATAAGCGAACATCAGTCATTTACCGATGACTACCGATTACCGCCGATGACCGCTCGTAAGTGCCGAAAAGTCCAACCATTATTTCGCCCCTTGTCGAAATGTCTGTATCTATAAATACTCGAAAGATTATCTGGAGAGTCATTTTAGAAAAATGTCTCTCCAGTCCATCGAATGATTCGAAATTTGTTACGTGCGGCCATAATTAATCGTTGCATCATATGACTCATCACATGGAAAAAAGGTGATGTCACCAACATCCCGCTTGTGACCCCTCTATCGATTCAGCTTGGAAAATGGAGTCGATCGCCCTCAAGGGTTTTCATATCATTTGCGATTTGGCCGTTTCGCTCATAGCAGCACATGACTCACCACATGGGCAAAAAGGTGGTGTCGCCAAAACCCCGCTTGTGACTCCACTATCGATTCAGCTTGGAAAATGGAGTCGATCGCCTTCAAGGGTTTTCACATCTTTTGCGATTTGGGCTCTCAAAACGTCCCCTCTGCTCTTTCGGGGCACCGCGAATGTATTCTCAAATGGGGAAATAGTCTAACGAGCAGACCTGTCGTTTTGGAGGGTTTTTAATCGCTGACAAGGCGCAGGGCTCTCGAAAAGTCCTCTCTGCTCTTCCGTGGCACCGTCAATGTAATTTTAAGTGGGGAAACATACTAACGAGCAGACCTGTCTTTTTTGTGAACCTTTAATCGCTGACAAGGCGCAGAGGGCTCTGAAAACGTCCCCTCTGCTCTTCACGCCACTCTGTTCACGATAAGAAGGCGGATGAAAATTCAGGTAGTAATGCACTATTTAGCAACAGTGCGGCTATGCCGGCTACCCCAACCCCTCGAAGTTGCCGCTGTTCTCCCGACCTTCTTCTTGGCACGGAAGATTTCCAGGAACCGACGGACTCTAAAATTTACACATGGCCAGTAAAAATGGCGAACAGTCAAAGATGCGACAAAACGGTCGACGGAATTTTCGTTCAAAAGGACCAAAACAAACTCGTCGAAAATTGTCAAATTTGAATGTGAATAACTCCTAAATTCATATTTTTCAGTCCGAATTTAATCGAGAATATATTCGTCGAACATCGATTTTCTTAATCATCAGTAGGCACGTTTCTGCCACAGAAACGTGCTTGCAGCAGATAGGGCAATAGTTGCCCAGTAAGAAAATGTTAGAATAAGTATTTAGAATAAGCAATTAGTTAAAATAATATGGATTAATTTGTTTATGACAAAGTAGCCATTAATAAAAAAGTTTAAAATCAGTATTCAAATTTGACTATTTTCGCCGAGTTTTGAACCGTTTTATCGTATTTTTGTCCGTTCGCAATGTTTACTAGGCGTTTGTAAATTTTAGAGTCTGTCGGTTCTTGGAAGTCCTCCGACCTCCGTGTTAAGAGGAAGGTCGGGAGAACAATGGCCACTGCGAATGGTTGGGGTAGCCGGCGTGTACGGAAAAAAAACTACGGTGAAAATAACCATACGGATACCTGATTTTGGCACCTGCTAGATGTCATGGTAATGTTGACCAGAAGTATACCATGTTTTGACAAGGTACTAAGTGATGTTACCTAATTGCATGTCGAATTTACTCAAAGTATCGGTAAATGTACCATACTTCTAGTCAAATTTACCATACCATCTAGCAGGTGCCAAAATCAGGTATCCGTATGGTTATTTTCACTAATCTTTTCCCGTGTGCATTACTACCTGACTTCTCACCCGCCTTCTTATCGGAAACAGAGTAGACATAGTATACAGCACAGGATATCGTAATCTTTTTTGCACGGATTCAGTAAATGGATGAATTCTAGAACGCTGCTGATGTGATCGTTCATAATCACCACCAAGATAGACGTGCCTCCTCCTCCCGTAAAAAAAAAAAAAAAAAAAAAAAAAAAAAATATTAATAAATCCGATCAGAAAACGCGTTGCCTTCTCTCGAAGGTCAGAGAGTACCAACTTTCGTTGAACTTTCTGCTCTAAATATGTCAATTGCACGCTATCGAATGAAAATAAAAATAAAACGAAAATTTGAAGAATTATATCTAGAGAGACCTCTAGTCTGCAATGAGATGCATATGGAGTGCGAGTATATGGTCGCCGTCGGTAAGCACAGGTGGCACCCCTTTAAAGCACGCTTTTGTTTCATGGATGTCCGAGGCCCGTCTTACTGACCCATTTGGCTCACCTCCACTCTTACTCTTGATCTCACTCGCATCTCGATCGGACAAACCCCCCCCCCCCCCCCCCCCCCCCGCGACCAGGTCCCTCCATCTACACACACACACTGACACATCTCCTTTTGTCTTTTACATGAATTAAAATCGTCCTAATGACTCACACGCACTCACACACCAACATAAAAGTACACGCGTCGACACTCACACACACTCGAAACAGCGAGAAGCTTTTTCGCAAGCTCTCGTACGGCTCGCGTATCATTCGAATCAGTATATTGATGAGCGCGATTCAAGCACTCTCGGTCGTTAAGAAAAAATAAATAAATAAAAAAAATAAAATTGGTTTTTTTGCAAAAAGTTTCCGCTGCCCGTACCTTCCGATTCAAATTAGTTCGCGCGCGGTTTTGTTGTTGTTGTTGTTGTCACACCTGTTAGTTTGTCACGTGACATTCGTGACATCACACGTCCGTCCCTTCCTTGACCCACGTTACATTAGTTTTTCTCCTCCTCCTCTTCCACCCCTCCTCTCTTCAACGAGGAGGATATTAATTTTAATTTTTTTTTTTTGAATCGTGCATTTCCGGGTTTTGAGATCGTGCGTTTCCGTTCGGAACCGGCGTGACCGCGAGTGCGCGCCAAACTGAGAGTGGCCGACGCTCGGGCGAAAGTGTCAACGAAATTTGCAAACCATGCTGGGGGTCGCGCGGGGTTCGGGGGGACCGGTGGAGATCGAAATTTTACGCGCGAGATTGGCACTTAAAAAAAATATTTTAGTGCTCTCTACGGTGGCTCTGTGAATGTCAGAAGTCACCCCCGAGTTGATTTCTCATTGGTGATTCAGTGTTTCAATCAATTTTTGTTTTTTTTTTTTTTTTTTTTTTTTTTAAAAAAAAAGAAAAAAAAGGAAAAAAATTGAATGTCAATGGCCTACAGTGTTTTGGTTTTGCTTTAAATTCGTCTCGTGTTTGACGAGTGTTTTCAGTGTTTCAAAGTTTCGCTGCGACACGGTCAGTGCCAGTCGGGTTTTTTTTTTAGTTTATGTCAATATCAATTATTTGTCGCGTCAGTCATCTGAACTAAGATTGAAAGCTAGTGCAACTGTCACGGAACGTTCGCAACATTCAAAAGCCAATTGACAAATTTCACTCATCAAAATTTGTCACAGTTCCTTTCTGTTTCCATAGAATACTATTTCTAAGAATACTTTTAAGCCAGAGATTCAGCACATGCTATGTTCCCGTGTCATAAATCTGAGGAAAGTGAAAAAATACTGTTCATTTTTCTTCGGTGACTTAGCAAAACAACATCTAACAGTCAACTACTGTTGAAACGTGAACATTAATCCAATTTAAATCTACCTGAAATTTCGCTTTGAAGTCAAAATGTCAATTGATCAAGGCATATAATTTTGAAATGATTTATCAATAACCGTTATTCTATTGAGAACCGACAATTTAAACCATGAGGGAAACCAAATCTACGCCCATCACTCATCATCAGTAGGTGACTGTTGGCTGCTGTTCTGATGAGTCCCGACCAAAACCCTGGATAAGTAGACACCTGTCGTAAACTTTGCGCTGGATCTGTTTGTCTCTGTCTCAGTAGTGGTGCGATTCCAGTAATTTGGCAACAGTGTTTTGTTCAGCTTATTATTAAACGAATGTAAATCAATCAATTTAGCCTCCTGAAGAATCGATTCTTTTGCTTAAATTAAACGTAAAAAGTGCATGGTTGTCAAAGTGCTCGGACCGCCGCCACTGCACCGCAGCCCTCTCGATTTATGCAATGTATTAGCAAACTCAAAAGTTTTGACGGTAAATAATGCACGAGGAGCACAAAAGGTTGAATTGATTATACTTGCCACTTATCTAGAATTCTCGAATGCCAACATTTCATTTTTGCATTTGGTAGTACACTGCGTCACTGCGTACAGATCTCCAACACCAATGTCAAAAATATTGATTGATTCAGGTTATTCCCCCCCCCCACACGATTACACCATTGATTTGTAACGAGGCGACAATGCGATAGTCAGAAACAATTACTGTAGCTCCATGTACCTAGCCTGCTCTTAATTTTGATTAGACCAAAGGATTTCGAACTCATATATACCGGCAGTAAATTTCTATTAAAAGACTCAATCGGCAATCTTCCAAAGTCACGATTTGATGAACACACAGGTGCAACATTGCTCAAAGGTGGACGCGCACAATTGTGAGGCAAAAATAATCCAATCTCTCCAAAATAGAGGCCGTTTCTGGCAAAAATGATAAAAAAAAAACAAAGGGTGCGCTCTTCAGACAAAATTATCAATTCAATCACAGTTCTGATTTCTTAGAAGGAGCGCACCAGTTGTTTTATGGGCCCTTGGTTCGAAAAAAGCTTTGATTAAATGGTCGTCGATGATGCTGGATAACTTGTGAGGAGATAATTTTGGCTGCAGGTCTGAGGTTTTTTTAAACTTATTCTTGAAAAAAAAAAAAAAAAAATATATATATTCCTCAAAGATATTTAGCGCCTAGTTTTTGAACAACAAAAAATGAACCCAAAAAAGGAAATAAACATTTTTATTTTTTTTATATTTTTATTTATTTATCTATCAGATTTCATTAAACAACTTTGGACGCACCAAATAAAAGCCCTTGCCCCTTCATGCTGTTTTTAATCTCTCGCTCAACATTGATTTCATTAGCGATCACATCAGCAGTCGATTGGATTTCGTCCAAGAAAAATTCCAAAATCCACCGCCACTTTAAAAGCAGGTAGTTTTCGGAAATTACTGTCTCAAAAAAGTAATACTTTTCTGTGCGCTTTATGATAAAGATAAGATCCAGTGCACCGCGGTGCGACTCAAAACACCGGTGCAACGCTCCGGTGCAATTCTAGGTACCGGTGCGAGGCTCCAGTGGCATGAGTTGCATTGGAGCCCATTGGTTGCTCCGGTGCATCAGAGTTTCACAATTAGTCATTTTTTTTTATTTTTTGTTTTTTTTTTACAAGAAAATGCTGTCACTGAGAATGATCAGGCCTTACGTCCATTATTATTTTCACAATTATTTGAAGTTTTTCTTGCATTTTCTTTGAACCTCTTTGAAATAACTCTTCACTTTTTGGAGGCTGATGTTCAAAGTTCATGATCAGTACCCATCAGTTCAAAATTTCAGAGGAAAAAAAGGAAAAAAACAGCTTCGGTAGAAAAACTACCCCGCAAAAAACTTTAGAAGAGGAAACCGAATCTTTCGTTCAACAAACCAAAGTGGTTTTTTATCGTGGAATCGAAAGTGGGCAAAACCCTATTTTTGGCTAGATTTGAAAGCGCAGCCAAGACTCTTTAACAAAACGTTTCCTGGCAACGTGGCTTGCGCCATTCAGAAACTAATGTAATCAGCTTTCCTCACAAAAGTGTTTAGTTCAGCTCCCTACATCGCGCATATTTTTCAAACTCAGAAAACGGTTTTTTGAAAATGTCAAAAATAAAAAAATGGCAACAACGGGCTCAAATATTTTGTTTTATCTAAACGTGTAGCACACTTATTGACAGACCTTTAAAAGACGCATCTTTTGACGCAAAGTTCACTAAAATACCTATTTTTGTTCAAAAGTTATGGAGCATTGAAGGTCTTGATTTTGACCCCCTGCCCCCTCCCGCTCGAAGTTGACCAAATTAAAAAAAAAAATGCTCACATTCTGAAAGCTGACGCTCACTTCTATCATTCCTTACAGTTTCATTTATTTCTGCGGGGGCCAATCCTAATGGTAACTAGATGGGCCGCTCATTTCGAGCGATCTGAATGCATGTTGACTTTGTCATAATGCATACATAACAAGGAATCTAGTACGTGGTGGCTCGTGCAATTTTGCAACAGTGCCCCCCCCCCTATTTAACCCTTTATGTTCCAAGCCGGAGTTTACTCGTTTTTCTCCTCTAGTCTATTTCACATTGTTTCAGTCTTAATGACGGATACGCGTGATAGCATCGACGAAAACACTTACAATATAAGATTTCGTTGGGCTCCTTCAATTCTTCGTATAGGCAATTCCATCTCCCCAGAGTACGAATAGTTAATTACCTCCCCTATATAAACGGAATCAGTGGCGTCGCGTGCAATTTGGCAACAATGTATTCTATCCATTTAAACTCATGTAAAAGATCGAATTCAGAGGGTGCACAGTGCACAAGGAAAATTCGATATATTTAATGAGTTTAAATGGAGCAGTTGCATTGTTGTCAGATGGCACGCGACACCACTGAACGGAATAGTCCTAAGAGTGACGTTCCTTTGAACCAACCCGGTCCCTGGAGGGTTAATACATGTAAAACAACAGATTCTTCAGGAGGCTTTGAAAAGATTGTAATACCTAATTTTAAAGGGAAACTGCATGGTTGCCTAATTGCACGGGCCGCCACGCCGCGCCACTGGTGTACGATTACCGACCATTCAAAAGAGATAGCTCAGAAGGTCAGAGCAGAATCTCAGTATACTCACAAATTTTAGATCTGAGTGAAATTTGTCAATTCCTCTAATAAGACAATTTTCGGGAGCTCGTTTCAATTTTTACGCTCCTCGATAATTGGCTCTAATTATTTGAAGTTTTTAAATGATTTACAATTTAAATTTGCGTTTTTATAGTGGCATACATTGTAAAAATCATGATGTTTTGGCGTCTTCTTCCGAGCCCGATTTTCAAAGATTATTATATTCAAAATCTGCAATTCGTCGTTCACTAACGATACCGCGGTTATCTAGTTCAGTGGTTTTTTAGAGTGCGTTTTTCGCGGAACTAAAAAATAAAAAAAATAAAAACTTAAAAATTTACTTAAATTTGAAGAACTTCAAAAAGTTGTTTTGTCTTTTTTTTAAAATAAAAAATTATATATTTTTATTAACATTTTATTATTATTATTTTTCGGCCCTTCTAAAAACCAACTTATTATTTTCGAGTGTAACCTCTTGTCTTTTACGCGCAGATCCATCGGATATACGATTTTGAGATCTTCACTTTTATTCAATTGTTTTCAACGGGTTTTGGTTTCTCTAAACTTTTGAATGAGCATAATGGCGATGCCTAACGATGAATTTCCGCCAGAGAACGCGTCAGGTGAAAAGAACAGCGGAGATTTGGCAACGGCTGCCGACTCCAAGACTGTCGACGAGAAGCCGAAAAAAATAGTGAAGAAGAAGAAAAAAATTGTGAAAAAGAAGAAGAAAGCGTCGCCGAAAGCGGACGAACCACCACCGCCACCGGTGGAAGAATACATTCCATGTCACCCTGTTTACGATTGGAAGTTGTTTGATGATCCGGATCCATCGATGTTCGCGAGAATCGAATCGTCTGAATCAGAAGACGACGATGATGACGAATCGGATGACGGTGAGCTGATAACATACAAGTATATTGCATGGATTTCATCAAAATTTTCGACGCAACCATTCTCAGTCGATTCCAAGCAAAGAGTAAACAAGAGTCGCAATTGAATGGAAGGCCTGCGTGGTCAACGTAGATAAGGGATCGAAAAGCGGGCTGGCCTCTGATTGGCTGCAACGCGTGGAGCTAAAATGTCTTAGGGTATAGGGAAATTAACACCGGGTTTTCGATCCGGGACGTTCATCTCGAAACCTGTGCAAAATCGTCTCTACGCAATTTATGCGAGTCGATTTAGCAGAATTTTCCGAACAAATTGATAGGTCATAAGTGCCACTTTATTGCAAATTCAAAAAGACTGTTTCAGTTTAAAAGTACGCACAATAGTGAGTCACTCAAACACTGCTCAAACAAACGCCAAGCATGTAAACACACTATTGTGCGTACTTTTAAACTGAAACAGTCTTTTTGAATTTGCAATAAAGTGGCACTTATGACCTATCAATTTGTTCGGAAAATTCTGCTAAATCGACTCGCATAAATTGCGTAGAGACGATTTTGCACAGGTTTCGAGATGAACGTCCCGGATCGAAAACCCGGTGTTAATTTCCCTATACCCTAAGACATTTTAGCTCCACGCGTTGCAGCCAATCAGAGGCCAGCCCGCTTTCCGATCCCTTATCTACGTTGACCACGCAGGCCTTCCATTCAATTGCGACTCTTGTTTACTCTTTGATTCCAAGCAAACATTTTCCAAATCTTAACCCTTAATCCCATGAAAATGTTCTGCTGATGTACCGGGAAAACAGGGGGGGGGGGGAGGGCTTTGGTTTTTTTCTACCCTCGTCAATAATTTTGGAGAGCATCCACAACAAGTGGCAACACTGGTGCGCGCTCGGTAGCGCGCAAAAAAAGAATCCTGTTCCGAGCGGTAGGGAGTCTGAGAGGCACCCAGTCCGAGTTAACGTAGGTACCGTTCTAGAATTGATCCCTTTATTGTCTCGATGCAGAAAAGATTATGAATAGCATCACTTTCCAATGTACATAGATATACAGTATCACAGGGTAATGTAATCTTTTTTGCACGGATGCAGTAAATGGTTGAATTCTAGAACGCTACCGTAAGTTTTAAACCTGGGTCAATGGAGCTGTTGCAAACTTTTGCTCCAGGCTTATTAATAGTTGATAATGGGGTCATACCCTGTGAGAATAACGATTAGCGCACGAAAAAATCACGAAATCCACACCTAAACTCACAAAATGCTTTTAAATGCGAGACCGTAATGGCGGCCGAGGCCGCGGTTTTCTTATGGCAATTGTATGCTTCTTCTTCTTCTTGTGTGGTGTTGCGAGAACACCTCGTGTAGATGGCGCTGATTGAATATAGGGAACCCCAATGAAAACCGTGGCCCCGGCCGCCATTACGTCTCGCGTTTAAAAGCATTTTGTGAGTTTAGGAGTGGATTCCGTGATTTTTTAGTGCGCTAATCGTTATTTTTACTGGGTATTACCCCACGATCAACAATTAATAAGCCTGTAGCAAAAGTTTGCAACAGCTCCATTGGTCAAATACTGAGATTGTGATATTTGTGACAACTCATTGTGCCTGAACAGCTTCCGAATAGCGAAAAAATAAAACAAACTATTAAAAAATATCTGAGGGTACGAGAAGTTCTTTAATCAATACCGCGCGCTAAAATAATGCTGAGCTGCGAAATCAAAAACACTATGTGCATCATTGACGCGCGCCGCGCCGATAGAGACTTTAGGGGCCCTGCACCCCCTCTATTCAACCCAAAATCCCGTAAAATTTTTTCTTAAGACACGCAATTTCGCAGTTTTCAAACAGAGCTTAGTAAAAATTTTAGGAGATAATCCGTCTTTCAGCGAAAATAATGGTGAGGTTCTCACAGACCTATAGTCTGCGACTGAGCGTATAAGTTTTTGCCACGTCCGCGAGGTTAAGGGTTAATCCGATGGATAGCGCCACTCGGTGAAGCGAGCCAATGGGAGAAGGCCGGACATGGCGGCGTGGTAACTTTACATGCGTATATCTTTATTATTACGCAACGTGGAAGTTTGAAAGTGATTTCATTGGTTTTATCGCAAAAAAAAAAAAAAAAAAAAAAAAAAAAAAATCAAGAATCGCCTATTACCGCAGTCTATTTTTTTACTGTATTACATTCCATGTTCGCAATGAGCTATACATTTATCTAGAGTGGCGGTTTAGTAGGTAACCTGCATAACCACCATGGCAGATTTTGAGGTTAGGTTTACGCGAGTAATTTGTCCATTTATTCCCATGTATTTTAGTACGACGCGGCGCAGAATGAATCAAAGCATGTTTCGGTCCATTGTGCGGTGGCGCCGCCGGAAACAAATAGACAAATTAATAGTTTAAACCTAACCTCAAAATCCCCCATGGTGGTTACGCAGGTTACCCACCGCCACTCTAGATAAATGTATAGCTCGTTGCATGTCCGACCCCTCCCGTTGACTCGCTCCACTGTGCGCCGCTGGTCATTTTTGGGAAAATTCTTGTTTTTGCTATTTGGCAAAGATTACAACGTTAGAACCTCTGTGGCATTGTAATCTTTGAATTATCGGACCAAAACAAAACAACGGCCCTCAGAATGTAAACAGATGGCACAAAGGCAGCTCCCGCATGGTTTCACTAGTTTTAAATCTCTACATGTAGGGACTCTAGATATACCTGGCTAGAAGTTGTCTCTGAGATGTTGACCAGTGGTACCATCTTTCAACAAGTATTTACAACTCGACGAGGTATATACGCTCGCTGTACTTCCAAAATATTTTTCATGGGTTTTAAGTATATAAAACGCATTGTTGCCAAATTTTAGGATTTTCCACCAGAGGTGAATAATATTATAGATCAATCGATCGATCGATCGCACTAACCCTTTGGACCCCTTCCTCCCCCCCCCCCGAGCAAATGTATCCACTTACATTTGCAAAATTCGTATTTGGAACGTGAAACCAACGAGTTATAACCATAAAAATCTAATACCATCATGCACGGAAAAAAAAGAATGGTGTAATTTACCATTCGCATAGCTGATTTTGGCCCTTACCAGAGTTAAGATAAACTTGACCAGAGCTATGGAACATTTGACCATGGTATCAAGTGAAATTGACCTGATTCCTGGTCGAATGTTCCATAACTTTGGTCAAGTTTATCTTAACTCTGGTAGGGGCCAAAATCAGCTATGCGAATGGTAAATTACACCATTCTTATTTTTCCGTGTAGCTGTTTCCTTCGTGGTGTCTTCAAACCTACGCCCCAGAAAGCCCCTCTATGGTAACAGCTCGTTGAGTATAACAGTACCTTCAAACTTTTGATCCATCGATCGATAACCGCAAGGGCGGCCATAATCCCGATGTTCGGTGAGACTCGTCGCTCTTCATTACAACCTTTCGTGAATTTTCAATGTCACGGTCGTATGATAATAATTCCATTATCTTGGCCGAGAATCAAGGATGTACGCTATTTAAATTGCAATTTAACGACATTAAAAAAAGAACATTAAATGTTTTATGATATATAAGAGTCTTAATGTAGAGGCTCTCAGTGTTTCTCTAGCTTGACTCGAGTATATGAAAATGTCGGAGACGGTGGGTTTGCTTATCGCACTAATTGAAAGATTCAGTGTCACAATACGTATTAGTAATGAAGCTCAATAAACGAGGCGCAAAAATAGAATATATATATATTTTTTTTTTAAAGATTGACGTGAATCACGCAGTAAACTGACCAATCAGCAGCTAGCTTAACGAAAGTATGATTCCTTCTAAACCTATCGACCTGCATGGCAAATAAAATAAACTAAGTCTCTAAGATGAAAACCCGTCTATGGGATCTTTTCAGACCCCACCTTGGTACCATACCATGGTTAAATACCTTGGGCTCACACCAATGGACTTTTCGGGCGATTTTACATACGATGAAACACAGCTCTTTATCGTTGTAGCAAAAGTTTGCAACTGACCCATTCTCTGTTTTTCCGTAGAGAAAGTGACATAAGAGACAGGAATCTCCCATGATACCTGCGTTGAACTGCCATTACGAGCTTGCAGTTATAGCAGTTACGTGAGTTTATTCAAGGTAGATGGAGAACAGGTATGGCCACCTCACTCGCCCCGCCTCTTTCTGAACCGCGCGAAAATGCGATGACGTAGCTGGCCCTAGAATCTTAGCGCGTCGTTCAAACGACAACGTAAAGCATAGGGCCAGGTCCAGCCAAGCCGCCCAAAGCGCCAAAGCACGGTAATGACGTCACTGGCTCTGCTTCTTGAGGCTCCACCCACCGGGGCCGAGGTGGCCATACCTGTTCTCCATCTACCTTGAGTTTATTACTGAATTTTAGACTTTCTTGGAGTGATTTTTGTTATTCTCACTGGTCTTTACATTAGATCGGACTATTTATTTGCTTACAGAAAAAGTTTGCGAGAGCCCCATTATGACTATATTTTCTTTTCAATATGAATCCATTTAGTAAGTCTGTGAGTGAGTGAATTTCATTAATGTGGTCATCATAATTTTTGCTTGATTTTACTCAGAAAGCAACTATTCATTCGTATCGATCAAAATTTAACAAGAGTCCTATTAAGGGCTCAATATACCGATGCAGATTGAACACGAGATTAGTTAGACAATTTTTTTTGGAACTGGCAGGTTGAATGACCCTTCCAAAGAGTCGAAAATTTGAACGGATGATGAGAGAGTAGAGACGTAGGTGAAAGAAGCGCTGATGGATAAAAAACATTTCATACGACGAGATCGTTACATAATAATCGCAGAACATAATCATAATAATTATCACAACATGCTAGATGCGAGGAGGAAAAGCGAGCCGAAAATATTTTGTCGTAGCTCACGCACGCGAGGGTGAGGAATGAAAGACCGATATTTTTTGATAAATGCATTTCGCCGGCCTCCGCGCTATGCACTAGAGCTGGACGCCGGCCAATCGAACGGAACATCTGATTTAATAAATCAAACGTTGTTGCCGTGTTTCGCGAGAGGCGAATCCCTCGTCGCGCTATCGGGATCGATTTTCAATATTGAAGCGGCCTCTAACAAAAAAGTGCAAGTCCATAAAGAAAGTTTTGTTTTTTTCTCTTAGAAATGTTAATGGGTTTTATTTGATTTTTATTCATTAGAGAATCTACAGCCACCTAGACACACAAAACACATTGATTTGATTAAACGGAGTTTTTTTTTTTTTTTTGCATATTGTCAGAATACATCAGAGACTTTGTAACAGCTATGCTCTAAGCACCAGGGCTGCCGTTTTGCGTATAATCAATGCTATTTTTTCTATTCACCGATGATTCCACCGGTTGAGAAAATATTACACAGTTCAGTTTAGTGTATGACTGTAATGCACGAAAATACTCTGATCTGTAATCTTTCCTTAATCGGTGGAAACTCCGTTGATTCATTAGAATACCCGCAAGTTTTGTAAAGTCATCGACGACTCCACCGGTTGAGAAAAGATTACAGATGCAAGTATTTTATTTTATTGCAGTCATGCTCTAAACTGAACTGTGTAATCTTTTCTCAACCGGTGGAATCATCGGTGAATGGAAAAATAGCATTGATTATACGCAAAACGGCAGCCCTGCTAAGCACTCAGATTTCCACTGTAATCTTTTCTGTGGACCCATACTGTTGAGGAGTCCGAGTGACAAGACGGCAGAGTTAAATTTGATGCCTCCACCGGGATTCAAATGTGGGGCTTATAAAAAGATGGATAGTCAAAAATTCTGGCCATGTTTCTAGATGTTTAGGGCAAATCTAACAGTTTTTAAGCGTTGGAAATAATTTTAACTGAGTGAATCGTTTAATTTAGCCTTTTTTTCAGTGTGTATGAGCTTCGCTGAAGAAGCTGCGTGGATTACATAATTTGGAAACATTTTTAGATTCTGCATGAATGGAAAATGTCTACAGTCTATAGCCTTCATAGTCGATAAATCATTGAATACGGAATATGTTTTCCCGAATTCAATTCAGCAATATTTTCTGAGTTATTTACGCTTGGCAACCGCGGAATTTTTTCGGTTCGTCCAGAGGTGGCCGTTGAGGAGCCTGTTACACTTATCATGGACCCAAAATAAAATATAAATTAAAATGAAACGAAATTAAGTGAAATGAATATGATGGATGAGCCCTGCGCTACAAGCATTTCCGAGTGCACCCGGTTGGCGGCGCGTTGATGCCAAATTTCATCATGATAATCACTTGTTTCTTGCACAATTTTTACCGGAATGTATAAGTACAGTTTTGTTATTTTTGATTTTATTTGTTCCCCACATCTGCTGACAGCTACTCAATTTTGAAGGATTCCGAGTTTTACGAGGGGTAATAATAAAAACTTTCACTTTGTCTATATGACATCGTTAACGGTTCTTTTTTTTGTGAACTAAACTTGGCAGCAGAGAGCAAATCACGCATAAAGTTCTTTGAGAGGGGGGTGATCGCGAACAGCTTCAAATCTTGCGTTAATCCTCAGCGTAAACCAGATTAGTGGAGATTAGACTGGATTTATTTTTCGTTTTCAATAGTTAATTCAGCGTTTCCGTACGAGCTTGCGATGGAGTAGAACCTATCAGAATACTTCATCACATAGCAATCTGAAGAGAGACAAAGCTGAAGTATTTTCAAAATTTGAAACTTTTTGCGAGCCGAAACACATCGGTTCACGAGAGTCCCTACAATAATACTATGAGAGTTGCGCCGTGTAATATTCTTCTTCTTAAAAAATGAAGAAGAAGAAGAAATAAATCAAGGAGCGCTCAAGATGCAAAATGCAAATGGCGGTCGTTGCTATAAAAGGATAATATCTTTCTCATCCAGGCAGCAGGCTTTTTATAAACAATCGTATATCGTAATGCTATCGAATCGATGATCGAGTGCGTGTTATCTTATGGGTGGTGACATACCGAAAGGTTCCGTTCCGATAGAAAACCCTCCCATCTCTACGGAAATCCGCCGATGACTCCTGAGCTATCGGAGAATTCCCGTAGAGATGGGAGGGTTTCTATCGGAATGAAACCTTTCGGTATGGCACCACCCATAAGACAACACACACTCGATCCGACTCAATAGCTTTACGATACGACCGATCATAATCAGCCTGCAGAGGAAGTCAAACGATACTTAAGGTGGTCATGATACTGTAAATGTGTGAAATTTAATGAGGAATTGCAAAAAGTAAACGGGGATTTCCGCAATTTGCCTTTTGCCTCTTGGGACTTCTGTGAGCGCCTAAATCCGAGAGCCAATGAGAAATAGATTTCGACATGACACAACTCTCATGGTATATGTAAGAACTAGTCGTTTCAGATCGCACACCTTCCACGTCTAGCATTCTAGAGGTATATATAGATTAGTAAGTGTGGACGTTTATGACGTCCCTAGATTTTTTTATTTTAAAAATACCATAAAATATTCTTGTCAACCGATGAAATCATCGATGAATTGAAAAATGCCATCAAATCTTTTGGTCAACCGGTGTCAAATCATCGATAAATTTTAAAATGTCTTAAAATATTCCCAAAACGGCATCTTTAAGAGAAAAATTCTTCAATACGTGAATGATACGTTAAACACAAGAAAAATCGACCCCACCGAAGGGGAAGGGCCCGGGTATGACGCTCTCAAAGTCAAGGCCATTGAAAAATTTTCGTCTGATAGGTAACATTGTTCTGCTTATTTGCTAAAATTAGGAGTACAGTGGCGGGATGGGGGGGGGGCTCGGGAGAGCGAGCGTGTACCCTGTTAAGCTTGTAAACAGACTTTGACACGATAACATTTTGGAATGAGCTCAAAAACAGGAGAGAGGGAAAAGAGTGATGCGGAATCACCTCTGCGACACTTTGCGACAATACCTCCTCCCTCCCTCTCTCCATCTTTTCTCTATTCCCCTCTCCCACCACTCGCACAGCATTCACATTTTGCCCACACCCCTCATTATCTTCCCCTTCTTGGATGCCGATATTTTTCAATTCTGCATAAATATACTTTTCCCACGTGTCCGTGTCTTCCTAGCTCAGGTAGGTAAGTATATGAGAGCTGACAAGTGCCCGCCGCACAGTGGAGCGAGTCGACGGGGCTCTTTGAAACGTTTGCTGTGGGCAAATAAATAGTCCAATCTGATGTAAAAAAAAACCAGCAAAAATCACGAAAATCACACTAAGAAAGTCTAAAATTCAGTGATAAACTCACAAAACTGCTCTAAAGGCAAGATCGTAGTGGCGGCTCGATGCAGGGATTACAGGAGATTCATATGTCTATTATGTCACTTTTTCTACGGAAACACAGAGATACGCCTCAATTTAGATGGGAATCTCCCAAGATACCTGCGTCTCTCCGTCACTAAGCCCGATTCTGAGAGTGAATTTTGTGATTTTTTTGTGTACTCATCATCATTTTTATAGGTTTTTGTGCAAGAATCAACTCTTCAATCCCCTGTGGCAAAAGTTTGCAAGAGCCCCATTGGAGAGGCTGGGCAAATCCTGGCAACTTTAGCCCTTTCACGCACGCGTTTTGGGATTTGTAGGTTTTTTTTTTTTTTTTTTTTTTTTTTTTAGATTTGATTGAACCGTTCGAAAGAGGAACATTTTCTAAGAAGTTTGGTGGGTCACTCATTTTTTGACAAAATGTCCGTTTACATTCTATTGAATCCCACGTTACATAAAACGGTACATATATTATGTGTACCACTTCCTCTGAAAGGGTTAAATGCGTATATCTTCAATAATACGCAACGTAAAAGTTTGGAAAAGATTTCATTCGGTTTTTTTTTTTTTTTTTTTTTTTTTTTTTTTTTTTTTTTTTTAAATAAAATTGTCTTCAAGAATTGCCCTTTGTAGTTTTTATTTTGACGGTGAAAACATCAAATTTGCATTTTTAGTAATTGAAGGGGAGAGTGGATGCAGGGGTTATGTGACACTTTTTTGATTTTGAGAAAATCGACTTTAAAGTTTAAAGTATGGACGTTTTCGACAATTTAGCTGAACATCAACCGCAACAGCTTCGAAAGTAGGGTCATATCCAACATTTTTTGAACCAAGTTCGAAAAGTTATAGATAGATACCATCATAACTCTTTCATCCACTGTGCTAACTCGATTTTTTCCAAAATGTCACATAACCCCTTTATCCATTCTACCCTTCAATTTATTCCATGTCCGACTCTTTTCATTGACTCGCTCCAATGTGTGCCGCGCCGGGCCGTTGGAATTGCGTGGAAGGTCAAGCGCGGGACCACTCGCGTCACGTGGGTGTATGTGGTGATGTTGAGAGACAAGATGACGGGACGCACAGGAAAACCTCACATTAGGCAAAACCAACCCTATCGTCTATTCAGAGAGGGAAAAGCTCTGGGCACAGAAAACTACAGTCAGAAAGGAAACTCCCACAGGAACCAATCAGAGGCAAATAGAATCACACCGTATGCTTCCCGTGTTAGAAAAGTGAAGCAAGTTTAGCGGTCACAGTTTTGGTCGGGAGTCACCTGCTGCAACGATAAATCATTGCCTACTGTTGAATGGTGAAGCTCAACAAAAGGCTGTGATTGGTTCATCGTCCCGGAAACGAAAACAGGTTTTGCTTTTCGAATGCAAAACACAAGCTCATCAGTCAACAGTGGACACCGGTCGCAAGCTTTGTGCTGGGTCTCTATTTGTCTCTGGAACCAATAGAAACCGGATTCAGAATTTACCAGCGCAAATTGGCAACCGTGCTTGCTCACTTCTCAAGATGGCGGACGTGCTTTTTATGGATATATTTACAATCAGGGTTGACGCCAAAGATAATATATAATAGAGACCACGCACTAGCCGTGCGGCGTGCGTGCGGTGGCTGACTTATTTTTCGGGACTCAACAGGATTTAACACAGGGAGCATGAGGGTGCACCATCCAACACGGTCCATACGTTGACTGATGCAATTTCGGTGCTTCAGTTTCACCAGGCAAAAATCTCAACAACGTTTCTCATCAGTCAACGTATGGATCATGTTTGCGGTGTTCTGTTGAGACACTGAAAAAAAAGTTGCCACCGCGCGCAAACATGGGCAAGATAGATAGTGCGTGGTCTCTATTATATATTGTCTCTGGTTGACGCTCAACCAATCCCAACTCGACTGGTTGTCGAAGATTTGTCGGAAATACTTCCTTTCCACCACGATGGATCCGGAGTTACACCCGAGGTAAAGAAAATTTCAAAATGAACCAGAGTCTCCATTCTGATACGAGTAATGTGTGCTTTGAGCTCAGACGCTGAAATGATGGCAAATGCACCATGTGACAACACTGAAGAGCTTCGCTGCTGATGAAAGGATGCCACTTGTCCAGCTAGCTCACATAGTTTTTTGCAACAGCTAAATGCGATCCTTTGTTCAATGTCAGGATCTCCTACCTTTGTTTTGAGAATCCTTTTGGAAACCAGTGCACTTTTGCAAATGTTTCTAACGTGCTGCACGGACTTTCATATTCGAAGCAGTCCCAGTTTTCAATGTGTGGATTTTTTTTTTTTCAAGTAAAATACAAGGAAAATACAGTCCAATACATACAAAAATGACATGATTAAAGAAAGGCATAACTCCAATATTTGATCTCTTTAATATCCGACTTCCCGCGTCGAATTTAGAGTCATTCAGTGAACAAATAAAAAGTTTTGGTAAAAAGTTAAATGGTAGTGGGTCTGTTACGAACTTTCGTCATAGAGCTATGGGTCTGTTGCAAACTTACTTCTGCTGCAGAGGAGTGTTATTGATGAGGGCCGATTTCTATATAAAGTAACGTGAAAAACACATCGAAATTTTATACCGTCAAAAAGTCTGAAAGTCCACTCATGATCCTACAAAAGGCGTCTTAAAAGAGTTAGCCAAGACATCGGTTGAAGGAAAGGGGGTCCCAATGGGGGAGTCCCATCTAATGTCAGCTTTCTCTATGATGATTACTTTTCTCAGCTTATAAAGAGGCGTTTAGATAGGACCTCCCCAATCCCCAATGTGACATACCTTCATTTGACCACCACATTGGAGGTTTGTTCAACCACATTCATTGAGCTTGCGTGGACCAATTTTGGAACATTTTGATGCTCTCACCGTCCCTTTAAAGCGGTTACATACCGAAATAAACCTTCTCCAGCAAACTTTGACTATAGGTAGCAAATGTTTGCAACAAGTACTGATTAAAAAGTACTTTGGTAAAAGCGCGGAAATGAAACAAAGGGTATGCTCGTTTAAAAAAAAAAAAAAAAAAAAAAAAAAAAAAAAAAAAAAAAAAAAATCAAATTCATTTTAAGGTTATTGTGTGAGATTAGAAGAGTTCAATTGGGTCTTTTTAATAATCTGACGATTAGGTTATACACAGAATACCCTTTGATTGTCAAGTTATTGAGGAAATCCAGCTTTTCCTTTCAGAATAACCTAACTCAAATTCTAATTTTGAAACAAGGACTTTTCAGCAAGAGCACATTCTCTGTTTTTCAGTCTTTTTAACAAAGTACTCCTTAATTTTAAATTTTGAACATGCCAGGATTTAAGGCCAAAACATATAATATCTATGTTATAAAACTCGAGGTATGGTCAAGTTATCATCCTTTGGAGGTGCAAAAAGTAGCTGCCATAATGATAAACCTTACTTCTTATTTATTTCCGTGATTTTTGTAATTGAAAGTTATTTACATTATTAATGTCCTAATGGGTCTGTTGCAAACTTTTGCTACAGCGACATTAAGTGTTTAATCCGATGTAAAATCGCCTGAAAAGTCCATTGGTGGCATCATAAAGTCATGAAATACAATATTAAACTCACAAGAGGCGTTTATTGAAATCCAAGATGGCGGCAAAATATCGAGGAATCTGAATGTATGCACCGTGATCATCCAAGGATTGCCAACTTTGACAACCTCACTGTAGGTTGAGGTTATGTGTTTGTTTACGTTGTGATTGGTTGTGATGGATATTGTGAGGTTGGCTATCCTTAAATGTTTGTGGTGCATGCATACAGATTGCTCGATATTTTGCCGCCATCTTGGATTTCATTAAATGCCTCTTGTGAGTTTATTATTGCATTTCATGGCTTTCTGATGCCACCATTGGACTTTTCAGGCGATTTTACAATAGATTATACACTCTTAATTGTTGTAGCAAAAGTTTGCAACAGACCCATTATACAACACAGTGTGACCGTATTCAAATAAATTGAAAACAAAATATATTGAAAACTCTCTTTTCAATACCTTGGTAACTTGGTTTGTTGTTCTTTGATCTCTTACTTGTTCACACTAGCTGATATCTCTTTTGTTTTACTGTGGGATAAACCGATGGACGAAAGTTCCATATTGGCGGTCAGCGTTTTTTTTTTTTTTTTTTTTTTTTTTTTTTTTTCATTTTCTCATCTTCGTTTGATGAACGGTCAACTCTTTTTCTCTTCCTATTTTTTCGGGGGGAGAAAACTTATTATGCTTGGCTCATTACCCACCGGGGCTCTCTTCGTGACATCACTGACCTATAAATAGGACTTTTCCGAGTCGAGTTCAAATTCTCTCCTCTTCTTATCCCCCCTCCCCTTTACTCTTGTTTGAAGGGCCCCTTCCTTGTTTCCACGTTTAACGTAAAAGCAGCGATAAAGCGATGCGGCGCGCGCGCGCGTCTAGGCCTGGCGCGGCGTGGCGGCAGGCCGTCCGTCCGTTGGGATGTACGGACTCCGCGCGGTATCGCTGCGTCGCGGCGCTGCGCATTAGTGCGAGATCGTGGTCCGGTCGTTGAGGTTCGGCTCCTCCGTCGTGAAGTGGTCGATATTCAAAACGGAAGCGGAGGAATCATAAAAAAATCCAGATCTTTGTTTATCGTCCAAAGGAAAAAAGAAAGTAATTCCAAAAGTTCTAACTTCAGAAATCAGTGCGTCACGGAAAGTCGAGGGTGCGATCGCAAAAAAAAATCGAATTTCGTGCGGGTATTAAAAATAAAATTAAATACGCGAAATAAATAATAGAAAAAAAATAAAATTAATAGATTCTATCGATCGATTGACGCTGACCTCCCCCTGATCGCAACGTGCCTTTCTTTTCATCCCGATTGGATAGCAGTGCCGATATATACGCAGTGGTAGTGAATTATCGAGAGTGACCAGTGCCAAAATATAAATATAGTATTCGTCAACACGTATTTATACATCGCGAGAAATGCGACATGGCCATTGCGTTATCCTTCCAATTTTTACTGTCGTCTATTAGTCACTGAAACATAGTTCACGGAGAACCACAATGGGTTAATGATATTTATTTTATTTTTTTCCTGTGGACGTTACAAAGGAAACTGGACAAATAACGCGTTTCAACATTTGTACCATTGCTTTATTTCTATTCAAAATTGAGTATTTTTTCTTGAGGAGGTGCAGAATTCGAGAAGAACACTATGCCGCTCTTTTCTGACTATTCGATGTACAATTATTCACCCCCTTTCTCCCCGCCATTCTACTCGCCAACGTTTTCCAACTTACCCAGCAGTGGCGCTAGTGGGAGTGGCCTCGGCGGTTTTCGCGGCTACCCAAGCTCAAGCTTTGGATACCCTTCAACCTCATCGACTGGATACCTGCCAACCTCTTCATCGAGCCCGTTATCGCAATCGAATTTCGTCGTATCAACAGCGAGAAATTTAGCCGCCGGCAGCAGTCGTGGCTACATGCCCCATCTGTCGTCAATATCAGAGTCACCTCCCTCGCCGTCATCATTGTATGGCCGAGATATATCGCCTCGGAACATCGTATCGAAATCGAAATTGTCGCCTCACCATCACTATCGATCCAAACCAAATTTCCGAAGCACGGATAGTATCGATGTATCACTATCGCGAGGACGAAAAACGGGAAATACGCCTGCGTACGGAGGGAAAATCCAACGGGGACGGACTGTGGTCCGCATCCAAACGCTGCGTACCAAAGACAGTCCCGGAGGAGGAAATAAAGCAAAGAGGAAAACTCCAGGCGAGCGTCTCGTTGAAAAATTTCTCATACGAGACAAAGAAAACGACGAAAAGAGCGGGACCTGGAACGAAATGAACCGTAACAAGCGCAATTCCATCAAGAGATATATATCAGTTAAGAAAAAGAATAGTATTCCTTCTGAGGAGAAAGAACCACCTATGCCTTCAACGTCTTTGAAGCCAGAAGAGGCGGCCGCGTTTCGAAGGCCGTCGATCAGCGAAGCCATGCTGCGAGAAGAAGAGGCCTGGTTTGACAACCTGATTCTAGAAGAGATGAAAACAGCCGACCTTCCCGGAAAGCCTCGGCGGAGCAGCAGTGGTGATGTGTGCCCCATGCTGGAGCGCTCTCTATCGTTGGAGGACGAGGCTCCCAAGGTCAGTTCGACCAGGCGGAAATCCGAACCGAAACTCTTCTTATCTCACAAGAACAAGTTTTACATTCGGTTGCCGTCCGCCAAGGACGACGGGTCGGCCGAGGATCTGTCCTTGCAACAACTGAAGGACGGCACGAAACGTTTGGCTGCTCGTGGTAAAAAGGATAACGTTGCTATGATGTTGCCGACCCTACACGAGCAGCTGCCGACGCTTGACGAGCAGTCACCGACTCTTGACGAGCGAGTTAACAGAACGGACGTCACTATGAGAGCGACACCAGGCGATCTGGAGAGTGACGCTGCCTCGGATGGGAAGAAGCCACGATTGGTGTTTACAGTGACCGATGTGGAGATCGAAGAGTCGTTGCCCCAGTCGCCCCGGAAGAGGGCGCCAAAGTTGGTCGGATACGAAGTGACCGTAACCGAGGACCCGCTTTCAGAACCCAATATGGTGGTGACGGCTTCAGAACGGGACATAAATTCAGTCCCTCAACAAAAAAGTGGAAATGTAATTGATGAACCCGGTTTGGTGTACAGGAATGATGTTAAAAAGAAACCAGCTCGTAACGTGACGACTGAAATCAACGTGGAAGGTTCGTCGGAGTTTACCAACAGTGAGGAAACGAAAAAAGATGTTTGCCTCAAAGTGAACGGCGGTCCAGAAGTATCAGCGGGAAATACAGTTGAAACTAAAAAAGACGGTTTAAAAAACGTATCTGTTAATGCTGTTCTTTCAAAAAATAACCATACAGAAAAGTTGGATGAGCATGAACAAAATGTGGCACTAGAGTCTAAATCTAAACCAATAATTAAAATTTCAAACAAAAAAGAGGCTCTAAATACTAAAAACCGTGCAAAATCTCCTTCTAACTTTAATAAAATTTCCGAAACAACAAACTCGATGGCAAACGACGTGAAATATGGAAAAGATAGTTTTGCCCGAGAGAACAAACTCTGTTTAAATGCCAAAAAAGAAGGGACAGACATGGATTCTAATATCTTATCAAACTTTAATGCAACCGAAGTAAACCCTAAACTGAAATTTAATCATACAGATGTAAAACATAAATTGAACTTGAATTCGACTGAAGTTAAAAATGAACAAAAAATGTCACCTTTAAATGTTTCTAAAAATACGGATCCTGCAAATTCAGAATTAAAGAATGGAAAAACTGAAAGTCTGTCTCCAACACAATCAAATAAACTATCTGCAGAGTCAAAACTAGTAGAAAATACCTCTGGCATGAAAAACAAAGAAAAAGTGACTTCAGCAGAATCCAAACCTAAAGGAGAACCAGAGCTTAAAGATTTGAACGTAAAATTAGAGGCGCATGGGCTCAACTCTAGACCGAAAGACAAAAGCATTGACACCAACAGTAAACCAAACTTCATTTCAACCGAAGACAAAATGAAGCAAGCACAGTTGGCTTTAAATTTGAGTAATAATCAAGAACCTCCAAAATTAGAAGCCCTTAATGTAAAAGAGAAAACAGGTAGTCCAATCTCAGAGAGCAAACTTGACGAAATGAGTGTCAATATTGTGGGAGACCGAGGTAAAAAGAATACCAACGTAAAATTAGAGGTTATGAAGCCAAAGCATGCGCCAAAAACAGTCGAAACCAATCGTTTAGAATTGAAAAAAGGTGACCCAAAAGCTGCAGATAAAGGCCTAAAACTAGATTTGGTTCAAGATAAATCAAAGAGTCCAACTGTTGATTTACTTGAAGAGTTAAAAGGTTCTATGCAAACAGCAGGTCCTAAGAAAGTTAACGACCAGGTCCTAATATCAAATTTAAATGGATCTAAAGAAATTGATCACAGTAGGGGTGTAGAGCCCAAGATTTGTGATGATAATTCAGACAATAAGACTTTACATGCAGACGCAAAATCTACAGATAGAGCTCAAAAAATAGCTGAAAGCGAAATAAAAGGAAATACATCTGCCTCGACTTTAGTTCCTAAATCCAACGAAGTGAAAGAACAAATAAACTTAGAAATATTAAATGAAAACGCACTTACTAATCAAAAAAATTTTTCTAATACTGAACAACAGAACTTACAAAACGATATTTCTATTAAAACTAACAATATGAATAAAACTCTGGCTGCACAGAAAATCGAAGAGGATGCAGTTGAGAATTTAAAAGGAAATAAAACTATAGAAGAAAAGACTCAATTGAAGTTAAACCTATCTGCCAATAGCAAAGACTTGAACTCAGAAGCTGCCAATCAGCAACCTGAACTAATGGGCAAGAAAGTTGGAGCGAAGAAAAAGAAAAATATCGTCAATAAAATCACGGACAAAATCGGACTGACCAAAAACGAGACTGAAGTAACTTGCTGTGTCCCTGACAAAAATAAAATTTTAGGTAAAAATGATAAATTGCAAGGCGCAACAGATTTACTCAAGGAAAAAGATGGGAAATTAGGAGCTCAAAGTGAACTAGACATAATTGATAAATTCACCGGTATTAACGAGTTGTCGAAAACAGAGGCTGATTCAAATGAGTTTTATCATAAAAAAGTTGCAGCTGAAAGTAATGACGAAACATCAATAGAGGAGAAAGGTCAAAAAACCGAGACAAAATTAGAGTCTGGCTCAAAAGAAAGTGAGCCAAAGACAGGATCGGAATCCGACCTCGATGAAGATGAAAGACCAAGACCCGGAAACCTGAACAAGTTTAAAAAATCTGGAACGATCATGAAACAAAAGCTAACAGCTGATAAGCAAAAAAATAAAAAGGGTAAAAAAGTGACGATTGTAGAGAAACTGGTGAAGAAGAGTCGTAATCTAAAAAATAGTGTTAGTGTTAGCAAAAGAGACAAAACAGCGATAAAAAGTGCGGTAAGCGCGAAATTGGATAAAACTAGTGATGCGAGTGACGGTAAGGAGGAAAACGACGACGGTCTCGGAAGTGTGAAATCGGTTTCTGAAAAAGTTGGCAGTGCTTCTGAAGAAACGAATAGTGACGAGTCTTCAAAAGACGAGTCTTCATCGCAAGACGAAAAGGAGGAGGAGGAGTCTTCAGGTGACGAAAGTGATGACGAGTCAAGCACCTGCTCTTCAAAGTCGTCCCGTGATCAAGGTGAAGTGAAAAAACGCTACGGTAATCGAAAGAGTACATCATCAGAAGACTCAGGGTTCGAATCCCTCCCACCAAGTAGCCCAGCGGGAAACTTTAATGACAAGGGTACCGAAATAGGCCATTTACATTATTTGCTTGAAGGCACAAAACTAAGCAGATCAGTTTGATTCTTCGATGTACAATCATTTTTATTTTTTACTATTTTCAATGGAACTTTTGCAAGTTTTGCAAAGTTTCAATTAAAGGCTATTGGGGTTTCGGTACGAGAAGGGCTCTTCTCCGTTACAGTGTTTCATTATCGCATTTCATTTTTCATTTCTTTTTTTTTAAAAGAAATGCCAAGACATAAAATTTTTCTTGATGATTTTACTAAAAACACCAACATGCCATGAAAAATTCTCTGTAAAATTTTCAACATGATATAAGTATTTGCTCTTCTTGAAATGATAAAATATACTGAACAAACAATGAAATACTGTAATGGATTGGTACCCTTCTCAATTCTGAAAAGAAACATTCAAAGAATGACGAATAGATCATCAAATAAGTCTAAAACTCACTCCTTTCTCAGAGAAAACTTAGCTTAAAATATAAGTGAATCACTCTTGTATGAGTATGCAGTAGGTATGAACCACACATTTCAAACAAAAGAAACTAAAATTGGAACCATAGCACAGCTGCGTTTGGTCTTTAAATATAGTATGATTGAAGGTTAATTCTTAAAGCTTTTGTCGAGAAGAACATGATGATCTCAACAAAAAAAGTTCGAAGTTGCGTAAGAGGCAGAAGAGGAAGAAGCACTAGATTCAATGTACTAGTGACGTAATTTTCACGAGTCCTTGAGGGAATGAATTCGTCAGTACATTCAATAAAGTTCTTTTTTCTCGCTTATTATACACATAATAGCTGTTTTTGTTCGTCTCACGGCGTTCCTCATGACAAAAACTGTAAGAATAAACCTTCAAATCCAATACTTTTAAATAAAATACATGCAACTGTGTTATTGTTCCCATTCCGAGGTTTATTTCTTTTGTTCCGGAGTGTTAAACGTTTTAGCTGCACGGAAAAAAAAGATCAGTGAAAATAACCATACGGATACCTGATTTTGGCACCTGCTAGATGTTATGGTAAACTTGACCAGAAGTATGGTACATTTATCGATACTTTGAGTAAATTTGACATGCAATCAGGTAACATCACCTAGTACCTAGTCAAAACACAGTATACTTCTGGTTAACATTACCATAACAACTAGCAGGTGCCAAAATCAGGTATCTGTATGGTTATTTTCACCGTAGTTTTTTTTTTTCCGTGTGGGACAAAGATACTCGTCTAGGGTAGGTGATACGCAACACACAACATATCATTCAACACGTGTATAACTCGCGTTGCGTGTTGCATTTCCTGGTCAGCGGGCCCATCTTTGGAATCATTACACAAGGCTGGGAGACTGGCTAAATTAAGCTCTGCTATTGGTTCCTTTAAAGTGTTTATCGAAAAAATAGCTTATCAACCAAGTATCTCTCCGCTACATTCGATAAGCTATCGGAGTGTTTCAAGCGGGTGATAGCTTATCGAATGTAGCGGAGGGATACTTGGTCGGAGATCTCTTCTTTTCGATAAACAATTTATAGGGACCCAGCAGTGCCTCATTTTTACAGTCTGCTGGCCTTATCTATTGATTTCAAAGATCGACCCGACGCGCCGGTTTCTTTGTCCTCACTAGTTCGTTGCGCATACATACACAGGTGATCCATCTAAGTTTTGAGCTAAATTGTCTTCGACAGTTCTTGATTTCAGACTTTTTCAAAACGCTCACCGCTCCCCTCTTCCCCCCGCAAATTATTACCTACGATTTGAAAATCCTCGTTCATCCACTGAAAGACCTAATAATAGTTTCCCAAGATGGAAGTTCTTTGTAAGGAGTACCGAGACGATATCGACGACTTATGGTTGGTTGTTGATTCAACACGGGCAGCTACATAAGACGATGTCATCTAGCGGCAAATATAAGAGGCCAAAAGAGTTGATTTGCTATCTTGCTAATGTTAATTTATCAACCTTTTTGAGCTCGATTGCGTCGGTACTCCTTCTGAAACGTTTCCATCTAGGGACGCTAAGCTCCGTTAAGGAAAAATATTGACTCATACCTACTAAAACTTCATTGATTGCGTTTTCAAAGGAATTTAATTTTGAGAAAATTTTCGTAACCTCTAAAGATCATCCCAGTTGGCTTATGGGGGAGCTTAATCCACACAGAATTCTCTAATGGACGGGTTCCCAGGACTTTTAACAGACGCTAACGAACGCGTCATAAGTTAAGATAAATAAATAAACATCCTAAGAGTCACGGTTGAATAAATTTTGAAATAAGTCTACGCGTCAGTGTTACCAGATTATGCGAAATATCACATTTCCCGTAAAAGCCATTTCAATATTTGGTGACTTATTTTTTCTTTTGTACAAAGTCTGGCAACTATGCAGAATGTGTCCGTCCGCGACAATGTTACTGGCTACATTTATTTACAGGCGGCAGTTTTGATGAAGCAAAGAGCAAGCGGAAGAAATCGTAATTTTGTATGAAATTTACAGTCTGCAGTCACGTGTGAGTAAAACGGAAGAGTCGTAAACATATAAAGTTACAGCTTTAATGCTCAAAATTACTCAAAGTCAATAAAAGTTGCCTGCGCCGTTTTTAAAACTTACTTTCCTTTTAAAACGGAACGTACTCTGAATCAATTTTATTTTTACGATGAATAATATTATCAAATGGGGGGGGGGGGTAGGGATAACAAAGTTCCTCGTTTGCAATTAAAAACATTTTTAAGAATATATGTATGATGCCGACCATTTTAAGTATGTATAAATCTAATTTAGTAAACTCAACCCTTTCTCATTTACATTGCAATGATCTAAAACTATAATTTACTTCAATATCAGGTAAAGACACAGCCAACTTCTATAAGTAATAAAACTTTCAAACGTGTTGATAGACTACTGAAAGTGTTTCTCCTTGATGGATAGAATCAAAACCTAAAAATAACTACCTGGGTCTGCTTAGTTCGGTGTCTTCAAACTTTTTTTTCTGACTTTCATTCCATTCTAACATTTTAAAACCATTTTTTCAATCTATCTCTCTCCTCTCACTTACTCTTACCTCTCGTCTTCCTTAGAATGATGCTAAATTCAAATGGAAGTAAAACTTTCTACCTACCTCCTCTGCCAGGAGAAAGTATTGCGATCCGGCATTTTTCTGTCTCAGATTTTTAAAGTTATGCGTTGAGACCTGTCAATTCTGTTAATTTACGATCATTGAATAATGTATGTTAGTTGCTGATTAATTCAATTTTCACTTGATTTTTACCAATTGAAGATTACACAGAAAGAATATGAAATTTTACCTATCATGTTTGTAATACGTAAGTTTGCATCTTTTTTACTATGAGCAAAAAGAATGATTGAGAAATATATTTCTCAATTTTTCATTGTAATAATTGAAGCGTTGAAATAAATAACGAGGTAGGCACCATCATACATTACAAAGGCTGTGCAGTTGTTATTTTCGTCAAACAGACGTCCTGTGGAACGAAAGTTTTAAATTATATGTTTCTTTTGTAATGAATGATTTTTTCCAGAAAAAACCGGCTTTGATAAACACACTCAGTATTTTAGATAATCAAGGGGAAGATGCACAATCTTTGCAACAACTGATGGCGCATAGTTCATTATATGTATGTAGGTATATTTTAACGCTTCATTTTCCGGCTGCACTGTCAACATTTTTTTTAGTGAAAACTTCCAATTTCGATCAATTTTTCTGTAAATACTAAACAACTCAAAAATAATAAAGAAATAGTTGTAAAATTAGTGCAAAAGGGTAATTGATTTATCAGGCAAGATGCTTACCAAGTTCTGTTTGTTGATTTTCCATGAATGTGAGCTCGGAGGGAGATTTACTCAATGCGGTGTTTGTTGAATTTAGCATCATATCTGGAAATTCTCATTTCTCACACAACACTTCACTAAACTTGATTTTCACTCCTGATTTCAGCATGACGAGCATCTTTCTTTTCTACTAACTTATCGTTTAATTTTCTTTTCCAACATTGATCATGTTCAAGCTTTCAAACGCAAGCAGCAGCTCACATTGGTTCAAAGACTTTTAGGTTAATAATCTGGAGGTTAAAAACGTTAAAACTAAACGTTAGATGATCGTTATCGTTAAAAATATTTTAAGAGTGATTCTACCCATGCACACATATTTAAACCAAAAATGACAAATCGTTGCAGCTGGGAAATACAATTTATTTGTCTGAAATTCTTAATTTGAAAGGAGTTATACGATAATTTTCGGTCATTTTAACGTGTTATTTTTTTGCCATCAAATCGTTAGTACTAAGTGGCGTCTCGTGCAATTTGGCGACAATGTAATTCGTCCATTTAAACTTTTGAAAAAGGTCGAACTAATGGGGGTGTGCAGTGAACTTCTTCAAATCAATATTTTACTCGGGTTTAAAATGACGAAATGCAGCGATGCCAGATTGCACGCGACGCTACTGGTTAGTACATAACTGCCCAAGTGCCCACTGCGCGGCGTGGCATTTCGTCACCTCCTTGGTCGACTGTACCTTCGACTTACTGTTCTGCAGCTGGTAAAAATTGAAGGGCTAATTATATGTAAACGAATGAAGGGGTGAAGTGACAACTTTTAATTTTGAGTAAAGGACTTAAAAGTTCAAAGGTTGTAAGTTTTGAACATTATGGATGAATATGAAAAATAATAGTTTAAAAGCTAAGTTCGTGTACCATGCATTTGGCACCAAAGTGAGACATGAAAAAAAAAAATTGTCCTATAATACTTTGCGATTTTTAAATTATAACTAGGCCCCTTTATCTAACTCAGCCATTTTAATTACAACTTTACCTACAAAATTAAGAGTAGGCTATCGCACAATTGACGAGATCCAGTGGCGTCGCGTGCCATCTGGCAACAATGTGCCTCCTCCATTTAAAAGCATTCAATATATCGAATTTACCGTGTGCACTGTGCACCCCCTGAATTCGACTTTTTACATGAGTTTAAATGGGTAGAATACAGTGTTGCCAGATTGCACGCGACGCCACTAACGAGATCCCTTTACCTGCTCAATAATTTGGAGCAAATTAGCGCGATATAAAAGACTTGGAGAACAACCTAGCTTTAGAAATATCGATGCTTCCGATCATAGAAATATCTCGATCAATCTTATCGATGATATCAATTATTTTTTGATTTTCTCGGAGACTTTTTGTAAGGAATCTGACTGTCGTATACTATAACTACGTATATACCCTCAATACTGATTGAGCCATGAGCAGATGCGTATTTCGAGCAATCGATTAAAGAATCTATGCCATTTTAATCTTTGCAAATATACTGAGCTTTAACTGAAACAAAAAAGGACCGATTCTTTTCCATAAGTTTTTATGGAGAAGATTTCGATGCATCGAAATTTATGAACTACCACCGTGGTCGAGTCTCTCATTTATGAGCGAGTATTAAATACTTTCGTATATTTGCCTTGCAGTTGCCTTTTTTTGTATATTTAATGACATTTTGTCAATTCATCGATGACTCCAACGGTAGACCAAAAGATTACACAGTTAAGTTCAGTATATGCCTATAATGCTCTAAAAATACTCATATCTGTAATCTTTTCTCAATCAGTGGGATCAATACTTAACTGACTTATCAAAATACCTGCAAATCTTTTTCAAGTCAGAGACGGTGACTCTAACGATCGAGAAAAGATTACAGATGTATTGGTATTTTCGTTTGTTACAGTCGCGCTCGCACACACACACGCGCGCACAGTTACACTCGCAGCTGTATTCTTTTAATGGTCGATAGAATCACCGTTGATTTATCAAAATATCTATTTTTGTTTTTGTTTTTTCTAAAGTTATTAGTGATGGAGACTCTACCGGTGGAGAGAAGATTACAAATGTATCAGTATTTTCATGCGTTACGCAGTCATATACTGAACTGCTGTGCAATATTTTATTCAACCGGTGGAATTATTGGTGGCTTTAAAAATGCTCTTAAATATACTCAAAGCGGCAGCTCTGTGTTGCATTGGCAGCTCGTGCAATCTGGCAACCGCGCTCTTTTGTCTTTTAGATCTATGCAAAAATATCGATTCTGGTGGGACACAGTGCCTTACGAAAGAATCGATTATTTTATATAGGTTTCAATGGGGGTAAGGAATCCATTATTTCGACATTTAATGAGCCACCACTGTTGTGTTACTCGCGGCGATGATCGTCTCTCTAATCCGTTCGCGCCACTTTTTCATTCGAATTGGAAAATTTACCCTTATTCTTCATCATGATCATTATAATTCTCGCCGTTATGATCATTATAATTCTCGTTCTCATTATCATTATTGAAATCCATTGTGTTTTCGTAAACAGCAAGACGACGGAAACGCCAAAAGCGTTTTAATAAATCCTCGTTATTTTTTATTTTTATTTTTTATTTTTTTGAGATTTGGTGAGCGAGTGATTAGCGCTTATTTATTGCCGTATTCTTTTCTCCCAACATTAAAATAATGCCTCGTCACCTCGTGCTCCTCGCCGCAGGGATTTACGGAGGCCCGAAAATAAACTGTATTCCGAGCGTCGAGAAGTTTATTTATTTTTCACCCCCCCCTCTCCTCCCTCCAACCCTCCACTCCCCCTCCCGTCCCTATCTGTCACTTTATCTCACACTTTCTGAATTTCGACGCGTCGAAATTGCCTCCACTGTCAAAACTCAGTCGTTGATACGTAACGTCCGGCAGGTCATTAAACTGTATCAGTGTTGATATTCATTTTTAGCGCCGCCGCCAATCTAGATTCCCCCTGCTGGCTACCCCCTCTCTCCCCTCTCACCCCCACCCCCACCCCTCCCACCCCATCCCTCACCCTCTCATAGCCCCCCCTCCCCCTCCCCTTCCTCCCATATCCTTCGCCCATCTTTTAAATAATAGATCAAACTTTTCTAGAACGAACTCGCCATTGCTGTTGGTTCTTCCCTCATTTCAGTATTCCTATCGAGATCCCATGATTTGTAAGTTAGCGAATATCCAAGATACGATAACGTCTCAAACATTTTAGTCAAAACTAAAAACTAGGTCACAATTTCAACAGGAAGTAGGGGTTTATGAAACAAAAGTAAGGCGCATTTTTGCTTCAATAATATAAAGCCTCGATTCTTACGTGAAATTCGGCAAATATAACGATGCTCAGATTAAAAACGTTAAAAAAAAACCAGGAAATCACTTCAATTCCAAACAGCCCGAGCTACACTAGACACTGTATGTTTGCACTAAAAGTTATTTGACAATTTTTTTTTGAAATATTGTAAACACATTTTTAAAAAATATTTATTATTGTAAAAATAGTACTAAATTAATATTTTAGGAAAAGGTAATTAAAAAACAATTTTTTTAAAAAAAACATTGTACAAATGTTTTTTGTAAATATTTTCAAAGAAATTTCCAAGTGATGAATAAGATACAGTTTTAAAACTTTATCTCACCATTACTTTAAAATATTTTGAAAATGTTTGAGAAAAAGTATTTTCTGAAAAATACTTTTAAACTTTTTCTCAATATTTTGAAAATAATTTTTAAATATTTTCCTGAGAATTTTGCCAATATTTGAAAAATATGTTTAAAATATTACATGTTTACTGGGATGGCTTCCGTTTTGAGTATATTTAATGCCATTTTTCATCGGTGAATTAAACAATTTCGTTAAATTGCACACAAAACGGTTTCTCTGAATAATGCACATTTGATATTAAAAGTATTTCGATCATTTCAATACTTTGATATTTTTTGGCATTTTGATTCAATAATTCGATGGTTCACGCGTAGTTAACGTTTCACGAAAAAACTCAATTAGGATGAGCTCATGGGCGGATACAGGAATTAATCTTTGTCTCTTTCCAGAGCCGTTCAAACGCATGCAATAGAAAAGGATAAAGATGGTGCCATCAGATGAATTCAGCCCCTAGTTCTGTCTTTTTCTAACGCTTCCGTTCAAATGGGAGGAGAGAGAGAGAGGGAGAGAGAGAGGGAGAGAGAGAGAGAGAGAGAGAGAGAGAGAGAGAGAGATAGAGAGAGAGAGAAACTCCTGTACCCGCCTATGGATGAGCTACGGCATCCGTCATTCGTGCAGTTCCATTCTGCAAGTTTCGAAGAAATTTGTTCCTTTTTCCTCATTCACGTTGATCCAAAGTATTTTTAGAAATTCTCTGAAAACAATTGGGGTATATTTTCACCCTTTTGGTGCTCTCACAGATGTATAGCTCGACTCCTCCCAAGATACTACCGTAATGACTTTGACCCTGACACCATTTGTTTAAAGTGTTTTCTTTGTTGTACATTTTCGCGAGTCATTTGTCGGATTTAATCGTTGTCGCGCAAACGATTATCAAACGCGTCTCCAATATCAAGTCAGGACCGCACCTTGTCTCTTCGGCAGAAACCGTCCTATCTCTCTCACTGTCACGTGATCCACATATGCTACTATCTCACTCTCATCACTAAAATCATCTACACCCGGAAAAAGAATAACTGGTTGAATTTACCATCTGCATGTAGCTGATTTTGAAGTCAGCTAACAAGTACGGTAAATTTCACTAAATGATGGTGAAATGTACCAACATATTAACTTAATTTACCATAATGTTCGTTTCATTTACCATTTATTTGATAGCTGGCTCCAAAATCAGCGCAGATGGTAGATTCTACCAGTCTTTTCTTATTCCGTACAGATAAGAGTCCGCTGATATCTCGATAAAACTGCCGGATACTTCATTTGCAAGGGTCAAGATTTTAAATTTTCTTTATACTCCCATAGAGAATCTCCAAACTATACACCAACACCTGCTTAGTAGTCTTTGCACGCACCTAGTGGTACGAATCCCCCCCCCCCACCCCCGGCGTTTAAAAGAGTATGAATTGGACACATTTATACCAAACAGACCTATTAGTTTTCTGACGTTGCAGTTTAATCTCGACTTTTTCATTCCCTTAAAAATCATTTATGATTGAAAAAATTGTGTGATATCCAGGATCAAGACTTAAAGTAGAGAAGGAAAGTTCCTAAAAGTTTCCAGGAATTATTTTGCACTAGGTCTAATTTTATAATAATATTAAAGTCAAGTAGCAACGTCTAAAGTCGAGTAAGTCCCTTTAGTCCAATTATACGTGAGAAAATGTGGAGAACAAGTCGGAAAATTCTTTACAAGATCTCTGTAGACCTGAACCATCAATGTCTTGACCTCGCCGTTTGTAAATTTCCAAACATAAACTGCGTCATTCACTTCAATGAATCCCGACATAAACCGCTGTGTGTTTCTATCGCCAATTTTTTTTTACATAATTTTATGTATTATTTTGAGAGCCAAAGCTGAATGATTGTACGCTGCCATCATTTCTTTTCTCTCTTTTTTTTGAGTATGCAATAAAACCTTGTTTAAAGACTTCATTTAATATTACGGTGTCATCTCGTGGAAAAAAACCGTGTACGCATCATTTAACCGTTTTACGTGCGTCTTACGGCGGCCTGGTACAGTTTTACATTCACGCCCCTTCCCTTGAATGTTGCCAGATGTAATGTACGGCTTTGGACCAAAACATATCCCATAAGAATCAATGCATAATGTAAAGATTATAACCTCAAATCTGGCGAAACTGCTTCAAGTTAGCTATTCCGCCTACTCGCTGTATAGTCGTTTGAAATTTTGAAGAACAAAACACATTTGTTCCTCTCCAAAAAGCAACCGCACAATACCAGATAAAGAAAAAAGCGAACGCTAGTTCTTAAAAAAAAGTGGGGGGGGGGGGGGAGAAATCTTGAATATTTTTCTTTTGAGCTTCAAGGTCCTTTGAATACAATTCAGAGACTTCTCTTGAGATCTACTTGACTTGTTTAGAACTTGAGAAAACTCCTGGATTCCATTAGAAATCCATCTACTTGGCTTGTTTCGAACTTGAGAAGACTCCTAGATTCCATTAGAAATCTGTAGAAATACAGCATGAACCACAACGGCTTGAGATTTCTAAAGGAACGTTCAAGGTATGTTCAAGTAAAAAGGCACGAATTTGCAACTCAGAGAGTGAGAGACGCTTCAGGAAACACACAATAATTTTATGTACTCAGAGCAAGTTTCAAGAAGATTTCAAGGTAGCTAGTTAGTTTTCTTCAATTAAACTCAAGATATCTCAAGAATTGTAGATTTACGGTGAGCGTCTCTGAATTGAATTTTTTTTTTTCCGTTTCATTTGACTCGAGTACATATCAAGCCGCACGTTAAGTCAAGTCAAGTTGATCTTGAGCAAACTCTCTGAATTGCATCCATACAGACGCAGCACATAGAAATATAGACTAGATATAGACACACAAAAAAACATGATTATCTAGAACTGCAGTATAACTGCTAAAAACTGGGGGAGGAGTTATGGGGGGGGGACTTTGCACAAATTTCAATTTATAAATGCTAAAGCCGACAATAATGCTGGTTTATCAAAAAATATTTTTAGTTAGGAACAAAGTTGCTGAATACAAGCAATTTTTGCAATGTACTCGCTCAGAGAAATCATTTCTTTAAAAACAAGGAAACACGTTTACTTGTGACAGTTTTCCTTGCGCGAAGTAAAGTTCTGATTGCATGAAAAAGACTCACTGTCATAACAAGGAATCTTTTACTCGTAGCAGCAGACATTTATTTCTTGGGTTGAAGGAATTCCCCATTAGTTAATAGTTCACTGTGCATTTTCTTTAACATACAAACGAAATACACCTTGGATTAAAAAAAAAATAATTCTCTCGGTGTAAAGTGCATTCTCGGTTTTTATCATTTGTTCGCAAATTTATCAATACAATTTTTTTTTTTCTGTGTAGAAGATTGATTTTTTTCCCTACTGCAGTTGATTGAAAAACTTTATTTTCACAATATTTGTAAACAGAGTGTGCTTGAACACGGGACGTTGAAAATGCGCTTTTTCCTGGAAGTGTTTCTCCGGAACACGTTTTATAATATTAGAGGCAAAACGCGTTCGGACACGTCGTCACTTCTAATATGCGAGCGCCTTGTTTCTCATAACTGAGATTTGAAGTTAATTTTTTCAAACTCGGAGAATTGGATGACACAGATAAAATGATATTTCGGGAGGTGCGTGCGCTTTCTCGTGATCTCCAGTCGACACGAAGCGACTTGACGACGCACAGTGGAACGAGCCAATGGGAGGGGTTACTTTAGCTACTTAATGAAGTAGCTATTTTAAATGCGCATATCTTTGTTAATACGCAAAATGAAAGTTTGAAAGTGGTTTCATTAGTTTTCTCGTTAAATTTTCTACAAGAATCACCCTATATAGTTTGTTTTTTGACCTCAAGAACGCTTAAATTTGCATTTTTGGTTATTTGTTCCATGTCCGACCCGTGCCGTTGACTCGTTCCACTGTGCGACGTGGTTCAACCACGTTTCGTGAGAAGTAGCGTTTGGTTCCATTCGGATCATCCAAATGTATCTATTTTATTTCTAAGCAGAAAAGTTGCCAGAATGCTCTATGCCCTGGTTCTCCTATGAAAAAGTACATCCGGGCGAGTCCAATCACATATCCGCTGATCATGTAAAATGTTTACCCATTAATCTTTCAAATTTGCCGTCTATAATTGTTGTTCAAGGTAGACAGTTGTTGGTCACGCTAAAAACTTCCGAAATCCACTCCTAAACTCATTTAACGCTTTATTTGCGCGTGCGTAATGGTGGCTGAGGGCAGAGGGAGATACTTATCTGAATTTCGTCACTCTCTCTATGCTGACAAGGATGATTCACAGAGTAATTAGTCACCAGAGTAGAGATCTACATCCGATGAATGGTACCGTGAACACCTGGCAACTCCGGTGTCAAAGGAAAGTGGTCTCTTATTGGTCACTACTTGATGGAGTTACAGTATTGTTAGATGGGAATCTCGCATTACACTATGCAACAAAATTTAACTTTTCGTTTGTCCACGGGGAGACCTATTTTTACTTTCTCACTCTAATGAAATTAGAAAAATTGAGAAAGTATTGCGATGGCGCAGAGATTTTTTGATGCATTTTTTTTCGATACTTGGCCCGCTGCGACTAAGTAAATCATGATAATTATAAAATAATTGGCTCTTATCATGCCTAATACTATCCTAAAGAACATCCATCCATGATATTTCAATATTTCTGAACCATATGTAGTAAGGAGGAGTAAATGCACAAAATTTATGTGGCGTCTGTCTGTCTGTCCGTCTGTCTGTAGTCATGAACGTGAAATCCAGCATAACTTTTGAACTACTGATCCATATACATCCAAATTTTGTAGAGATGTTGCTTTTAACATTCCCCAGAGGGACTTTTTTTGTTTTTTTAAAATTTTAATTTTTAGGTTAGTTATGGAAGAAAAATGGTTTCCATTAAAATCAATGGGAAAATGGGTCAAAAAACAGAAAAATTTAAATATTTCAATATTGGATCTTTGGATTTGAAAGAAAATTTGTAAAAACATTCTACAACCAGCCCACAGTAAAATTAACCCCTAATAGCTCAGCAAAATAACCCTTAAGACCGTTTAAAAAATCAATTTAGGGCGTTCGAGCAAAAAAATGGAATAAAAGTGAGAAATTAATCCTGTAAATCAGTGCCAATTACTAAAAGCTGGATGAATTTAGATGAAGCTTTGTATACACAATGTACTACCACAGCACTAAAAGATTTTCTTCTCACTATCATCATAATAAATCCTTTGGACCGTTTCGAGGGATCATAAAGGTGCGATTGAGAAAAAATAAGACCAATCAAGCAAATAAAAACATAATCCTACTTATTGAGATAATTCGGGTTAGGTCCAATTAATTTTAATTAAATCCGGCATAAACAATCTACCTACCTACATTTACTCTACTTTAGATAGAATTTCTTATCATTACAATATACAGCCCTTAAGACAGTTTAAAAAATCAAAAACGGTGCGCTCGAGCCAAAAAATGGAATTATCGTGAGATATTAATCTTTAAACTTGGAGTCAATCAATTATGGCTCAATGAATTTTGATAAAAACTTTTTTACACACAATCCACTAGCAAAATACCAAGATATTTTCCTTTTTTAGTCACCATACACAACTGATAAAACCTTTTCAAGAGGCAATATAGGTGGGATTGAGAAAAAAATATGGGAATATAAGCAAATAAAAACATAATCCTATTAATCGGGATAATTCAGGTTTGGTCCAATGAATTTTGATGAAAACTAGCAAATAAAATCTACAATTAGTCTATAAAAGAAAGTATTCCTTAGAGATACAATATACAACACTTGAGAGGGTTTAAAAATCAAAATAGGTTGTTCGACCCAAAAACATGAATTAAAGCGGGGATTAATTAATGTTAAAACTTGGAGTCAATCATTCATGGGATGAATTTTGACGAAACTTTGCACAAACATATTATGTTACCGACCCACTAAAATATTCCTATCATATAGTCATTATCAAAAACCTTTAAGACCGTTTCAAGGGCCAATATAGGTGCAATCGAGCAAAAATCTTTGAAACCAAGCAAATAAAAAAACAATTGTAATTCTTGGAATAAGAAATTCAATTATGACTCAATTATGTTTGATGAAAATTGCGACAAAAAGTTTGCAACCAACCTAGGCAGGGATTTCTTTTCAATGTAAAACTATAATATACAACTCTTAAGTCTGAGACTGTTTAAAGGCAAAAAAGCTGTTCCATCAAAACTAAAAAATAGAATATCCAAAGAAAATTAAACTTATAAAGAAAATGGATGGATGAATTTTGTTGACATTTGGTGTACACAATCTACAATCAAAGAACATCTTTAAAGGGAGTTTAATCTGCCAAACTAAAAAATAAATTTGAAGATCCACAGTTCAAAACCCATCCTTCAAAAGATGAAGTAGGCAACTATTCGTACAGCTTCTCTGCAAAATCGCAAACACTTCAAATTGAAGGCGGAATTATGTCCAGAGGTGAAAATGTTTTAAATTTGATGGGAGTCTAGGAGTCTCTCCCAGAATTCTAAAGGGGGTTGGGCCGGGTTGGGGGTCTCTCCCAGAATACTAGAGGGGGGTCTGGGGGTCTCCCCCAGAATTCTTAAGGGGGCAGATGAAAATGGAGGGAGAAAGTGTTCGTAGGGTGTTCCCTACAGTTTATTTCTGACTCCTAGTGACGAAAGAAGACAGACAATTACCATAAAAAAGCCGGGAAATAAACCTGACTTAAAGACAGTTTGACGTCTCCTAAATTTGAAAGTAACAATAGTTGACAATACCTGTCATTTCAGTCTGATCAACTAGAAATCGTTTTCCTTACACTCACTTCGCCAAAAAAGCCAGTATTCTTCACATTAATTCTCGCTCTTCGAAATATCAAGCTCTTATTATGTCGCTTTTCAAATAAATAATATATTATTTTTAAATGTTTTACGATTTTAATTTATCTATGCAGTTTTCTCAATATTATTGTTCAGCGAAGTTATCAATATTATCTGTATTCTTCATCAGGGATAGAAAATCAGAAAATTATCTTTTACTCTCTCTCGATGTAAATTAATATTTTCTGAGATAAGAATCAATTAAGATTGAGAAAAGATTACGGATGTGAGAATTTTTCCTGCATAACAGTCTTAAACTAGATTAAATCTTTTGTTCAAAAGGGTAGCATCTTATGTAAGTTAAGAGTAAGATTCTGGATCAAAAAAATAGCGCCATAAATAGCTTTTTGAAAATTTGACTTTGAAGGTTTTTACCTTTTTCTGAGACCATTAATCTAAAAGGGAGTTCCCACTAGAACTGTGTTAATTTTTGCTCAATTTTTTTAGCCAAATTTCAACAATTTTGGTCCTAGATTTACGGAGAAATCAATCCCCGAAATTTTGGAAAAATATTCCGCTACATAGGTGCCATGTGATAAAAAGTAAAGTACTTGTCAAACCCTAATACTTTGCTAGAATTTTGGTGCTTAGCTCCTCCAGCAATCTAATACCAAAATTGTTGAAATTTGACTAAAATAATGGAACAAAAAATAACGCAGCTCTAGTGGAGCGGTCTTTTTTGATTAATGCTTTCAGAAAAAAAAAATTACACGCTCTCAAAGTCATATTTTATAAAAGGGACTAGTGGCGCTATCTATTGATCCAGAATTTCAATTTGGACAAAAAAAAGAATCACCTTAAATGTACGTAATACGGCAGCTGTGACACATCCTACATGCAGTGGCGGCGCGTGCAATTTAGCAACGTTGCATCCAGTCCATTTAAAGTCATGAAAAAGGTCGAACATTGGGGTTGCACAGTGCCCTCCCTGGAATCGATACTTTACACGGGTTAAAATGGACTAAATACACCGATGTCAGATTGTACGCGCTGCCCCTTTCTGTAAAACAAAAAAGTAAAAGTAATTTTGAAATTATATAATGCCCCCTTTATTATGACAACTATCACTAGGCTGCTGAATTAATTGTTGTTCGTGACAGATCAGACAAAACATCCGTTTTGATAAACTTGATTTCTGTTTCATTCAAATGAGGCTGAATAAAAACTCTATTACCGGTGTGAAAATTTATGTCCAGATTGCGATGTTAATTGTCATAAGAAGTGCGAGAAGTTAATGCCAAACCTGTGTGGCGTCAACCAGAAACTAATTGTAGAAGCTCTTACGTCGCTAAAGAAAGGTAAGCCCATGGATTTACCCACCCTCTAACGTGATGTGTACGTAATTTTTATAGCCGATTTTGAGATTTTCTGGTTACCAGAATATACTGCGTGGTACTTACTTCTACCATATGTATAACTACCGTGACAAAATATGCTGCTATTCATGCGGGGCTCATATTTTTTCCGCATGATGGCGCCCGCAGAGGTTCTAGCCCTGTGCCTCTGATAGTTCTTCATTTCCTTTTTTTACTGTATTTACTCTCTACAGTTTCTTAGAAAATTCTTCTGAAGTTGATAAATCATTGCTGTATGGTAGTACTTTTGAAGCTCATAATCTATTTCCCCTTTTTGAACCCTTCAAAGTTAAATTATAACTTTTTTCCAATTACTATCCCTGGAGGCACATATTGAGGAAAAGTTTAGAGTTTTCGTCCAAGTCTGAAAGAGCACGGCTCTATGATGAGGGTCACTCTGAACCTTGATTCTGCTTTCTATGCAGGCCCATGTTGAATCGGGTACTTGGCGTATCTTGGACGCAACAATTAATGCTACGAATTTTTCACTATTTTCCCCCTTCATTTTGAGTTAAAATCAATTAAAAAATCATGTTTTCAAACGGGTAAAAACTCACGGAGAAAAGGGTTAAAGGAGGTTGCAAACATCGTATTATATTACCTTATCTCACATATAATGTATCAAAATTGAAAGCAATCAGAGGAATGTG